>CM076578.1:223470002-223912717 GCA_034641835.2 Pinus albicaulis
TGTTGAGTCTCAAATCTGCATCTTTCTTATACACCTTTCTAGACCTTTTTCATTCACCTGGACCTTCTAAGTTGTCAATATCATTGCATATTAATTGTAAAAGAGCATCTAAAATGGTTTTTAACTATGTTTTGTGTCTGCTGTTTGATTTAGATTTTTTCTCATTTAGCTGCGGAATCTTTCCACTTTCCGCAGATGCTGCAACTTTCCACAGCCATTTTGTTAAAGTCTATATTACAGGTGTCTTCAGGCAAATTGAGCCACATGGGCAAGTTAGAAATGACATGGACATGGATCGTGTCCTATTGGCTCAGTCGAATTCACCTAGGAAGGTTGTGGTCAAAGGTGGCCAAGTGGTGGTCAACCGAAGAGTCCCACGGTGACAGAACTCTGTTTCTCATCACGTGGAGATTTGCGTGGCCGTTTCTAAATCATGGGAGACATATCAACACCCGTAAATGGCTCCATAAGCTGAATCCAACAGCCACTCTCCATAGATTTACTCCTCACAGTGGCCATAATGCTAGATCTCTGGACGTAATGGTTCACGTGTCTTCCATTAGCGCAAACTTTAGGGAATTAGTTATATCACGCTTTGTTATAAATAATGCGTTATGATACGCATAATAGCTAGCTCTGTAATGTAATTGCGTCGCCATTGTGCTGTGACATTATTTCTCTATTATGACCACATTTTAATATATGAGAAGACTCTGTTCATAAATGTAATTTGTATTTGAAGGCTGTTGCCCGAGGTCTATGCAGAGGGCCCTTGCACACGCTGAGGTTTTGTGTATTCCTGTATAGTTTCATGCTTCATTTCTTTAAGTTCATTGTTCCATAATCATTGACGTGTATATACATTACATCTTTCATGGTATTTACATTTTATCCTTGTTCATAATATTTCATGCTTTACATTTTACTTCTGTCTATAATATTTTATGTTTTATGTTGTTGTTGACTGATCAGTGCTTTGTTTCAGATTACAATAGACAGCCCGGGCATTTGCACATCTTTTTATAATGACTAATGACATGGAATCAATATTGTCCTTCTGTTGATTTACTTTTCTTAGTTTTTGTTTAATTCCAGCACTGTTTTGTTTATTTCAGTCTTGCGCATTTGCTTTAGTAGTTAGATTAGATATTAAATTGCTCTTGTCATTTTCAGTTACCTCTGAAAGCCATAGTGAGACTAATGGTGAGGGATTGAAGTATGAGTATGCAGTTTAATATTATTTTACTTTTCTGCAAGTTAGATATTAAATTGCTCATGTCATTTTCAGTTACCTCCGAAAGCCATAGCGAGACTAATGGTGAGGGATTGAAGTATGAGTGTGTAATTTGATGTTAGTTTATTTTTCTGCAAATTAGATATTAGATTGCTCAAGTTGTTTATGATTATCTCCGAAAGCCATAGCGAGACTAATGGTGAGGGGTCAGAATATGAGTTGATGTAATTTGATTTTAGTTTTACTTTACTTGCAATCTTTTCTTTGAAGTACCATTTCTTTTGTGTTTAGACAGCAGCAAGGGTAATGGTTTTCATGATCAATAATTCACTGTTTGTTTAACTAGAATAGTGGCACATTTTCATTTCCTTTTAATTTTGTCATTGTATGTTTCAAAATACTTTTGAAGTTTGAAGTTTGGTAAATCATTATAAAAGACATCATTGCTTTGAACAATCATAACCAAACTTGTCTTTTAGAATTTCCATCTCACATTAGGAAACCAACCATGATAAAAATAAAAAAACCAAAAACGACAAAAAGTAAGAAATAGGTTATCTTGCACATATAGTGTGCCACACTTCGTCAGCTTACGAATCCCAGATTGACAAATTAATGTAGCAATTTAGGACACACTAAATTGACCAAACATTTTGGCGCCGTTGCCGGGGAAGTGTAACTAGGTAGCCAATTTCTTAAAAAAAAAAAAACAATAAAAAAAGAAGGGAAAACTTGATAACTTCTTGAAGTATGCTCTCTTCTTGCACCTAGTGTGATCTAAAGGATCATAAAAGAGAGTTATTGGTTCAGTAATTTCTTAAGTATGCTCTCTTCTTGCACCTAGTGTGACCTGGAAGATCAGAAAGAGAATTATTAGCCCAAATTAAAAAAAAAAAAAAAATGACATGCATAGAACAAGAGATTCTAGGGGAAGGTTTATAGCAAGAGCTAAGAGTTCGATTTTCACAACTCCATCTTCTTCAAGGCATAGACAAGATTCACCACCATCTACCCCTAGCCTTAATATTTTTGGAATTCAAGGAGCAGCTGAATTAGAGGATTCTCCTATACCACCTACTAAATCTCATTTAGAAAAGGATCCTTTCTTTACTTCTACAGGAGAGTATATTGTAATCAAAGAAGTAGAATCACTTGAAGAAGAAAAGGAAGAGACTCCCTCTCATCCTCCCTTGATAGAAGAACCAGAGGACTTTGAGGACTCTAAAGAAACTATCATGACAGAGGAAATAATAGATGGATTTGGAGGTGGAGGTAGAGGTAGAGGAGGAGGAAACAATGGAGACAACAATGGTGAAGGTAATAATGGAAGAAATAGGGAAGGAGACAACTTGTTTGGATTTCCTATAGTTGATGAGGAAACTCATACAACAATGAAAAACATCTCACCATCTGTCCTCCCTAACTTTTATGGATTGCGAAGTGAGGATCCTGAAACATTTCTGTTTGAGTTTGAAGTCATGTGCCAAACCTATGACTATATGGAAGACTCTCAAAAACTCAAACTGTTTCCTTCAACATTGAAGGGAGCCGCTTTGAAATGGTTCATGGGATTAGCCACCCAATCCATTAGGACTTGGAATGACATGAAACAAAATTTTTTGGATAGATACTTGGACTATTGTATACCCACCAATCACAAGGATGAGGTATTCAAAATGATGCAAAAAGAAGATGAAAATTTGGAAGATTTACTTGAAAGATTTCAATACAATTTAAAAAGAGAAAAGATGAGCAACTTAGATGATTCAAATTTGAAAGCCCTCATATTAAAAGCCATTAGAGATGAATGGATAGATATTTTAAACATGATGGGGAAAGGAGACATTTCTCAACTTCCACTTTGTGACATAACAGAACTATGTGTTCATCTCTCAAGAGGAAAATCTAAAACAGGAAAAGGGCCTAGGGATCCTTCTCTTATCAGGGCTAACAAATCTGCAACTGGATCAGTAAGTAGGGCAGAGATTGGCAATATGCTTGATGAATTTAAAACTGATATCTTAGGGAGCCTTAGTGAACAACTAGACACCCTTAAGATCCAAAACAAGCAGAAAGCAGAAACAGATGCTCTAGCCATATTTTGTCCGAAATGTAGGAAGAAACATGCTTTAAGGGAATGTTCCTTGGATGCAAAAGTTGTAGAAACATGTATGATTTTCTCAGAGAATCATGAGACCAAGGATTGTCCTTCAATTCCTAGACTTAAAGTTGTCTTTCAAGAAGACCCAAATTCAGTAGAATCTCTCGGTTTTGTTGCAAGAAGACCTTGGAAGGGACAAAAAACTCAAGGGTTTAACAACCCTATGAATCTTCAAACCCCACCAAATTGGAATCCTTGGCAACAACCTTGGTCCCAACATCAAAATCCATATCAGCCATGGGTACAAGGGATGCAAAATCCTTATGGGAGATTTTCTCAATTTTACCAATATCCTCCATCTTTTCAAAATCAACAAGCTCCACAACTTCCAAACCCAAATCCACAACTTTCATTGCCATTTTCACAACAAAAACCTTCTCAGCAGAATCCAAATCCTCAACTCATGCTTCCATACCAACAAAAGACAATTCAACTTCCAGCTCAGCCATTGCCAAATCCTAATAATAAAAATCCTTAGAATACTTACATGATAGAAGGACAACAATCTCCTACCTATATGATTGTTCCTCTCAATGATGTACAACTCATATCTGGTAGAGTTTTAGAAAAACCTTCTATAGATGTCCAAGATCAAGATACCTCTGAGGAGGACTCTCTTAAAGCCAATAAGGATTCTGAGGAAGCATCTCTTCAAAACTCAAACATTCAAAAAGAGAAAGAAAAATTAACCCCCACAACTCCTATAGTTGAGCAACCTGCATCTTCATCTACACCTCCTTTTCCTGAAAGATTACAAATTGACAAGGGGGTGGAAAAACAAATCTTGTTGCCTAACTATGATTTTCTAGATGAATTAAAGAATGTTTGTATCAAGATTCCCTTGCTACAAGACATTCGAGAGATTCCTATTCTAGCAAAAACAATAAAGGAGTTGAGTCTCAAAAGACCAGGAAGGAAACTAAAAGATACAAGAAGAATCCACCTGGTAGGAAAAATTGCAGATATCATGATGGGAAAAATTACCATGCAGAAGTATATAGATCCAGGAAGTCCAATTGTCAAGACACATATAAATGGGATAGACATTCCAAACACATTGATTGACTTAGGGGCTGCTATCAACATTATGAGTAGATAGACTATGGACCAGCTAAAACTTCCTAACCTTATTTTTACACCTACTTTACTGCAACTTGCAAATCGATCAATTATTAAACCAGATGGTGTATTAGAAGATATTTCAGTCTCCTTAGATTCTTGGGAATATCCAGTAGATTTTATGATTTTGACTCCCAAGAGTAATCTAGGAGGGCACCCACTTATCTTAGGAAGACCTTGGCTAGCCACAGCTGATGCTTTTATTAGTTGTAGATCCGGGGATATGTACATTTCTAATGGTAATTCGACAAAGAAATTCAATTTGTATCCTCCAGCAAAAGCAATCACAGAAGTAGGAGACAATGAATGGGTTGATGATGAGGACACTATACAACCTGTCTTTACCATTTCTGAAATCAGTGAGGATAGTCAAATTATGAACACATTAGAAAATTTTGAGACATCTTCAGAATATGACCCCACACAATTTCAGTTGGAATCTGACATAGAATATTTATCATCAAGGCAAATGTCTCTTTACTCTATGGAAGAGTTTGGTAATTCTGCTATTGAGATTTTTCCAGAAAAAACATTAAATATCAACAAACATTTGGAGAAGTCACAACAAGAAGAACTAACCAGAATCTTGCAAAAACATTCTACTGCATTTGCATGGGAGTATACTGACATGAAAGGTATTGATCCTAAGACTTGCATCCATCATATCTATATTGAGGAAAACAGTAGACCAATCAGACAACCTCAAAGAAGGATGAATCCAAATCTTAGGAGATAGTGAAAGAAGAGCTCCAAAAACTACTCAATGTAAACTTCATTTATCCAATTTCAGATAGCCGATGGGTTTCTCCTTTGGTTATAGTACCTAAAAGGAATGGTAAATGGAGGGTATGCATTGATTACAGGGAATTGAACAAAGCAACTTTAAAGGATCACTTTCCTTTGCCTTTTATTGATCAGGTATTAGATACATTAGCAGGTAAAAAGTACTTTTCATTTTTGGATGGTTTTAGTGGTTATAATCAAATTCAGGTAGCACCTGAAGATCAAGATAAGACCACATTTACTTGTCCATGGGGAACTTTTTCCTATCGAGTACTTCCTTTTGGGTTATGTAATGCACCTGCAACATTCCAAAGAGTAGTACTAGGAATTTTTTTCTGATCTAATCCATGATTGTGTAGAGGTTTATATGGATGATTTTACAGTTTATGGTAATTCATTTGAAGAGGCATTAGAAAATTTGGAAAAAGTTCTTATAAGATGTAAAGAAACAAACCTTTCTTTAAGCCATGAAAAATGCTTGATGATGTTTACTGAAGGTATTGTTTTGGGGCATCATATTTCAGGAGATGGGATTAAGGTTGATAGATCAAAAGTTGAAGTCATCTCCAAGCTGCCTATTCCAAATTGTCAAAGAGATGTTAGAAGTTTTCTAGGATTTACTAGATACTATAGAAGATTTATAGAAAACTTCACCAAAATAGCATCTCCACTCTTCAAACTGCTTACAAAAGATTGTGAATTCAAATGGGATCCTGATTGTCAATCAGCCTTTGAAACTTTGAAAACAAGAATATCTGAAGCACCTATCTTGAGAGGACCAAATTGGAAACCCCCTTTCCATATTTCTACGGATGCTTCAGATACAGCTCTAGGAGCTGTGTTGGGTCAAAAAGATTTAGTTCCTTATGCCATTTATTATACCAGTAAAAATTTGACTCCCACCGAGTTGAACTATACTGTGACTGAAAAAGAGTTTTTAGCTGTTGTTCATGCAATTAATAAGTTTAGACATTACATAACAGGCTATGAAACTTTTATTCATACCGACCATTCTGCAATTAGATATTTAATGAACAAACCTGTTACTAATGGCAGAGTGACAAGATGGCTTTTACTTTTGCAAGAATTCAATATTACTGTGTTGGATAGACCAGGAAAACAGAATACAGTAGCTGATTTCTTGTCTAGGATTCAGAATACTAAAGAAGATTCTCCCGTAGAAGATAAGTTTCCTGATGAATATTTGTTTGCAGTAACTATTAAGACCCCTTGGTATGCAGATATTGCTAACTATTTGGTTACAGGGAAACTACCTTCACATTTATTTCCAAGAGAAAAACGAAAGATTATTCAGGAGAGTTCAAAATAGTCATGGATTTCTAACGAATTGTTTAAAACAGGGCCAGATCTTGTGATCAGAAGATGTGTCAGGGAAGATGAAATGCCTGATATTCTTAAGGCATGTCATGATGAACCATGCGGCGGACACTTTGCGGACAAAAGGACGGCCTATAAAATCCTTTCCTTGGGATATTATTGGCCTTCTCTCTTCAAAGATGCAAAATAATATGTCAAAAGGTGTGATAGCTGCCAAAGAGTAGGGAAACCTACCCTTTCAAATGAAATGCCATTGCAAACACAGGTACTCATTGAACCCTTTGAAAAATGGGCTTTAGATTTCATTGGACCTATTAATCCACCATATAAGCAAAAGAAGTATATATTGGTTTGTACTGATTATGTTACTAAATGGGTGGAAGCCAAAGCATTAGTGTCTGCTACTGAAAATTCAGTTGTTAATTTTCTTTATAAGGATATTTTTACTCGCTTTGGTGTTCCAAGAGAAATTGTGACAGATCAGGGAAGCCAATTCACATCCAACCTGGTGGAGAAGCTGATGGAAGAATACAAAATCAAGCACATAAGATCTACTCCTTACCATCCACAAGCAAATGGTCAAGTGGAGTCTACAAACAAAGTTCTCAAAAGTATCATCACCAAAACTGTTCATCTACACAGAAGAGATTGGGCAGAAAGGCTTCCTGAAGCCTTGTGGGCCTACAGAACTACATGGAGAAATACAACAGGACATTCTCCCTATGAACTTGTTTATGTGAAAGAAGTCTTGCTCCCCATTGAGTTCCAAGTCAAGACCTTCAAGATAGCAGTTCAGTTGGGGATGGACTTATCAGAAGCCCAAAAGCATAGAATGGAGCAATTGAATGAGCTAGATGAGATCAGATAAGAGGCAATTCTAAGAACTGATCTAGTTCAATATCAAAGAGCTAAATGGCATGACAAGTACATCAAAGAGAAGAAGTTTCAAGAAGGAGATTGGGCATTGTTATTTGATTCCAAGTTTAAATATTTCCAAGGAAAATTTCAGACTCATTGGCTTGGGCCATATGAGATTGACAAGATCTTTAGCAATGGAGTGGTAAGAATCAAGACCATTGATGAGTTTCAAACTCCTCTTATTGTGAATGGCCACAGATTAAAAGTTTATCATAAGCCACTCTCAAAAGAGGAATTTGTCAAAATGTTTCAAGAAAATTCTGCAATCAGGTTGGTACAGAAGAATTCTTCTTCTCCACTAGCCTAGCCTTTGTTCTTTTCTGTTCATAAAATAAATAAATAAATAAATAAATTTGTATAAGCCTAAAAACCAATCATTGATTGGCAGTCTTATATAGAAAATGTAGGGTGAAAATCAGGAACACCTGACACCCTATATTTTCCAAAAAAAGATCTCTCTTTCATTTCACAAATTTTGTGACCACCCACTCCATTCCATTCCACTTCATTTCACTCCACTTCATTCCATTTCACTTCATTTCATCTATTTCATTTCATTTCACTAATAAATTTTTCTTTCATGACCATTTTCATTCAGTCAGTTATCATCCGTCTATTTCCATTCACCCAAATAATAGCTGTGTCAGTTTCCGCAGCTGACACCTGTTTCTGCAGCTGACACCAGTTTCCGCAGCCGGAAGCAGATTCTGCAGCTACCACTCTGTTTTTCAAAAGAATGTACAGCCAGATGTTATTTCCACAATAATGAAATCAAATGCAGGTATGAAGACATATTATGAAGACATGAGGCATTCAAGATATCAATGAGGAGCAACTAATTGAAGACCAAGGAAAAGTGGCAAGAATTCCAAGGTATGAGTAAAAATTTATTTCAAATGGCATTCAAGCACATTTTTATATAGTTATAAACCATAGCTCCATTATATGCAATGATTGTATTGACAAACTTCGTAACCATTCCACGATCTCTATATGATCCTCCCACAATCCTTGCATTCATTTTCAAACGGTCCCATAATCAAACCTCCGATCTTCACTCATACTCCGATACTCCACCTGTGATGATGAAACGTGGTTGATTTGACTACGGCTTCTTTCAGCCGCATAAAATCCGTAGCCGTTGCATAAACGTGCTTACATTTACTCTGCAGCCACCCAATTTTAATAACTGTTGGATGCGTTATACTTCTCCTACTGTTCTATTGATCTCACAGCTGCATCTCTACCGTGCTCACGTAACCCTTCTTTGTTCCGCTTCACCCCATTTCGTTCTCTGTTACGCTACATTCCGTATACCCATTCTTTGATATATGCTTACAGTCATCGTGCTCATTTCCGCTCATTCAGCCGTCTTACCTCCGTTGAACCCTCCTCACGCAGACAAGTTTTAAAGAGCAGAAAGAATGATGGGTCAGTTGTTGAGAACAGAACCAGAAGGACCTAAATTCATGGAAGGATACCCGCAAGTTAGGGATATATTGAAAAAATCAAAGTGGCTTCGGTTTATCCAAAAGTTTAGAGGCTACCATAAAGAGGTGACAAAAGCTTTTGCAAGGTATTTCAATGGCCTGGAGGTAGAGATTGGAGACCTAAAATTTACGGTGAATGAGGCATCCATAGCAGCAGCCACAGAACTTCCTCAAGAAGGTGAACGCTGGTTCAAGAACAAGAGTATTAGTGATGAAGCCTGGAGAGTAATCTTACGTAACCCAGGTATGGATGTAACTATTTTTAAAAGGGGAATTCCTGTTCATGCTTTGAAAGAGGAGTGGGCTACTTTGCTGCTAGTTATTCAAAAATTTATCACCTGTGAGGGCCGTTTTGGGTCAATGTATATGTATCATACCCGATTGCTGATGAATTTTCTAGACAACCAGACCCTCAATCTACCATACTTTTTATTAAATAGTTTGAAGAAGATGTCTGTGACCGTTCAGAAGCATTTAGGGGACATAGAACCACATTTATATCACCATGGTCTTCTGAAAATTTTGATTGAAAAACAGTTAAAAGAGAAAAAGGACACATTGGAACAATTTTTGATTAGAAATTTCTTTGAAGAACCCCAAGAAATTCCTGAAGGCAGTACATCAAGAAGGAGTAGGAGAAAGAGAACAAATGATGAAACTCAAAGTACTCCTACTACTACAGTTGAAAAAACTAGTAGAGAAGAGAGACTGTCAAAAAGGAGGAAGGAAGAAACCAAGGGTAAAAAGCCAATAAAATCAAAAGAGAGAAAAAGCATTGAGGCTATGCATAAAACTCCTTCTTCAGAAGAAGATCATCAAGTGTTATCTGAGAGACTAGTTCACCTTCAGTAACAATCATCTATGGCCAAAAAGAGAGGGAAAGGAAAACAAAAGCAAAAAGACAGTAGTCCACAGCGTGTAAGAAGAAGTTTCAGGCTTAAAGAGAAGTTGAGGAAAACACAAACGAAAGGACCCCATTTTATTGATTTGGGAGAAGAAACATCTGAACAAACTCCATCTGGCCATAGTCCATCTCATTCTCAGTCAGACATTGAACATAGTTCATTTCATTCTCAGTCAGACATTGAACATAGTCCATCTCATTCTCAGCCAGACGTTGACGTGAGCCCTTTTCAGCGAAATTTTGAAGACAATTCTCCTCCACGGCATTTTGGGGACAGCCAAATGAAAATGACACCTGAGATAGACCCAAAGCAACAAGAAGTGTATGATTATATAGAATCTTTAGAAAGAGCAGCCACGGGTCCCAGTACTTCATCAACTCAGCCTCACACAGCGCAAGAAGATCTAGTCCAATCATTGAAACAAGAAGTCTTTGAGTTGGAGGTTTTAAATAGACACATTAAAAATGAAAATGAGGCATTGAAGGAACAAAGAAAATTAGACAAGATCATTCATGACAATACCATGCTACATCTGGGACTATGGCAAAAAAAGAACAGGAAATTGAAGAAGAAATGCCAGAAGTTAAGCAGAGCACTGATTAATATCAAATTTAGATGCTTGAAGAAAAAGCCCAGCATGTTAGCAGCACCAAGGAAGAGGAGGAGAGGACTGGATGTACTGGCTGAAGTGTCAAGGCATATGAATTGAAGAAGGATTATCAAAATTTTGGTTGCATGAGGACATGCAACACCTTCACAGTGGGGGTATGTTGAGTCTCAAATCTGCATCTTTCTTATACACCTTTCTAGACCTTTTTCATTCACCTGGACCTTCTAAGTCGTAAATATCATTGCATATTAATTGTAAAAGAGCATTTAAAATGGTTTTTAACTATGTTTTGTGTCTGCTGTTTGATTTAGATTTTTGCTCATTTAGCTGCGGAATCTTGTCACTTTTCGCAGCTGCTGCAACTTTCCACAGCCATTTTGTTAAATTCTATATTGCAGGTGTCTTCAGGCAAATCGAGCCACATGGGCAAGTTAGAAATGACATGGACATGGATCGTGTCCTATTGGCTCAGTCGAATTCACCTAAGAAGGCTGTGGTCAAAGGTGGCCAAGTGGTGGTCAACCGAAGAGTCCCACGGTGACAGAACTCTGTTTCTCATCACGTGGAGATTTGCATGGCCGTTTCTAGATCACGGGAGACACATCAACACCTGTAAACGGATCCATAAGCCAAATCCAACAGCCACTCTCCATAGATTTAATCCTCACGGCGGCCATAATGCTAGATCTCTGGACGTGGTGGTTCACGTGTCTTCTACCAGCGCAGACTTTAGGGAATTAGTTATATCACCCTTTGTTATAAATAACGTGTTCTCATACGCATAATAGTTAGCTCTATAATGTAATTGCGTTGCCATTGTGCTGTGACATTATTTCTCTGTTATGACCGCATTTTAATATATGAGAAGACTCTGTTCATAAGCGTAATTCGTATTTGAAAGCTGTTGCCCGAGGTTTGTGCAGAGGGCCCCTGCACACGCTGAGGTTTTGTGTATTACTGTATAGTTTCATGTTTCATTTCTTTAAGTTCATTGTGCCATAGTCATTCACGTGTATATACATTACATCTTTCATGGTATTTACGTTTTATCTTTGTCCATAATCTTTCATGCTTTACATTTTACTTCTGTCCATAATCTTTTATGTTTTATGTTGTTGTTAACTGATCAGTGTTCTTGTTTCAGATTACAAATAGGCAGCCCGGGCATTTGCATATCTTTTGACTAATGACATGGAATCAATATTGTTCTGCTGCTAATTTATTTTTCTTAGTTTTTTTTTAATTCCAGTACTGCTTTGTTTATTTCAGTCTTGCACATTTGTTTCAGTAGTTAGATTTAGATATATTAAATTGCTCATGTCATTTTCAGTTACCTCCGAAAGCCACAGCTGGACTGATGGTGAGGGATTGAAGTATGAGTGTGTAGTTTGATATTCGTTTACTTTTCTGCAAGATAGATGTTAAATTGCTCATGTCATTGTTAGTTACCTCCGAAAGCCATAGCGAGACTAATGGTGAGGGATTGAAGTATGAGTGTAATTTGATGTTAGTTTATTTTTCTGCAAATTAGATATCAGATTGCTCAAGTTGTTTATGATTACCTCCGAAAGCCATAGCGAGACTAATGGTGAGGGGTCAGAATATGAGTTGATGTAATTTGATTTTAGTTTTACTTTACTTGCAATCTTTCCTTTGAGTACAGTTTCTTTTGTGTTTAGACAGCATCAAGGATAATGGTTTTCATGATCAATAGTTCACTGTTTGTTTAACTAGGATAGCAGCACATTTTCATTTCCTTTTAATTTTGTCATTGTATGTTTCAAAATCCTTTTGAAGTTTGAAGTTTGGTAAATCATTATAAAGGACATCATTGCCTTGAACAATCATAATCATACTTGTCTTTTAGAATTTCCATCTCACATTAGGAAACCAACCAAGATAAAAAGAAGAAGAAAAAAACCAAAAACGACAAAAAGTAAGAGATAGGTTATCTTGCACATATAGTGCGCCACACTTCGTCAGTTTACGAATCCCGGATTGACAAATTAATGTAGCAATTTAGGACACACTAAATTGACAAAACACTTGGACTGGCAAACTCTTCTCTTCAACATTTTATTCTTTTCGAAAACAGGAAACTAATCTATTTCTACTCTTATTTCTTACAGAGTTCAGATTAGACTATTGAACTCATAAATTCTCTACCTAAGCTACTATCTGCCAGGGTTAGACTGTCTGGCAAACTTTTATTCTCTAATTTCTAAAACAGAAATTGAAAACGCAGCCAAACTAGAATTAGACTGCCTGATTTGCTGTGGGTCCATGGCATAAAGACAAGCTGCACACATACTTTATTTTTCATAAATTTAAAAACAAAATTGTGAAGGCTTAAGATCTGAAAATTTTAACACATCCTTCATCCTTTGTGACTCAGATTTTGAACTTTTAGAGTCACCTTTCCTTCTTCATTTCAGCTCTAGGTTTAATCTTTTTGAGCTTTTCTTCTCTTTTGTCTTGGTTCAGATTTTGAGCATATTAGAACCAATTTACATCAATCTAACAGGTTCAGGTTTTCAGTTTATTTGAACATTTTCTTTTCTATCCTAATCTAATCTACTGATAAGACAAGATTTAGCAGTTTGGCAGATCTTCTTCACTATTTTATTAGCAGAAAAATTGAAATCTATTTTAGTCATGATTAGGCTGTAAGACTAAAATAACAGTGTTGTTTTTTGGTAGTGGCATTTAAGCTTGCACACTTTCAGAATTTCTTTTCTTTTTGGTATGGGGCTGTACCTTTCTGGTTTTATTTCTGCCCTCTTTATCTGTTTCTGTTGTTTTTGTCTTTTCTCTTTCTTCAAATTGAAAAACAATGTTATAGACAATGGATAAGAAGCCTTGAAAGTAAAATATCAGTCAACAAAATAATTTTTGAGAACCCTGCCATTAACAGGACCTCCAAAGTATTCAGCTCTATCCAATTCTTGTAGAAAAAATGCATTGTTTCCAACAACAAATTGGATAATATAAGGGCCTTGCCATAAGTTATCAAATTTTCCATGTTTTTCCTTATCTTCTCTTCTTGAATCCCATTTCAAAACTTTATCACCAATTTTGAAATCACTTGCCTTGGTTCTTTTGTTAAACAACTTCTTGATGTTTTCTTGTAGTTGTTGTGCTCTAATGTATACTTCATCTCTGGTTTGTTGTAGATGTATAGTCTGGTTTATCCTTCTTGTCACATCATCATTTTCAGATTGTACTTCCTGGATTAGTTTCATGACTGACACTCCTAAACTGGTTGGAAAGATTGCATCAATTCCATAAAATAGCTGGTAGGGAGACATTACCATAGATTTTTTAATGGTTAGCCGGTCTGCCCATAAAGCATGTACTAGCTTATTGTGCCATGAATTCTTGTTATCTTCCAAAAACTTCTTGATAATGTTTACCAGACTTTTATTTGATGATTCTGTAAGTCCATTACCTTGAGGGTAATAAGTTGTAGAATGACCCAATATAACCTGATATTTGTGACAGAATTTTACCATCTTTTTAGACCCAAATGCAACAGCATTATCAGTTATGTATTTCTAGGACAACCAAATCTAGATAATACATGGTTTTCAAGTAATGAAATGATAATTGAATCTATGGCATTCCTAGATGGGATGGCTTCTATCCACTTGGTAAAATAGTCTGTTATTGTGAGAATCCATCTATGTTGGGCAGATGAGGGAGGATGGATTTCTCCAATGAATCCTAGACCCCATTTCTAAAAAGGAACTTCAACAGTGATTGGTTGCAGAGGTAAGGGAAGCAGTTTTCTTTTGCCTTCAAAGATTTGGCATTTGTGACAGGAAATAATCATCTTATGGACATCTTGAAAGAGAGTGGTCCAGTAATAACCAGCTCTAAAGATTTTGTTAGCAGTTGATTTCCAGTGGAGGTGGCCTCCACATTCTCCTTCATGAAACTCATGTTTGATCTTATCTGCATCATTCTCAGGCAAAAATTTAAGCAATAATCCACTAAAATTTTTCCAATATAAACATTTATTCAAAATGCAGTAATTTACAGCTTTTAACTTTAAAAATGTTGCCTTTGTTTTAGAGAAACCAGGAGGAACATTAAGATTGAGAAAAAAATACAAAATGTCAGCATACCAAGATGAATTCAGAAAATGATCTTCAATGATTGGAGTGGAAAACTCCTCTTGTTCATCTAATGCATTAACTATGTTTATATCAAGAGCTGGGAAGTTAGATTCAGCCATTAGCTTTGCTAGTCCTTGACCCTTTATGAGTTTAGTGGGCTTGATTTCCAAGTCATACTCTAAGATTACAACAATCCACTTTCCTCTTTTTCCATCTGGATCTTGGGTCAAGATGTCTTTTACCACTGAATGAGGCACAAATGTTGTGATGTGGGAATGTAAAATGTAAACTCTGAAGTCCTTTAAGGCTTTGACTATGGAAAAGGCTTGTTTTTCCATTATGTTGTACTTCAGGGGTGCATCTCTTAATGCCTTGCTGAAAAATGCAATGGGCTGTTCTTTTCCATTCATGTTTTTCTGTAATAGGACAATAGCCACTTTGTGTTCTGATGCAAATGAAAAAATGAAGAAATCTTTGGAAAAATCGGGACTAATAAGTACTGGTATTTTGGTGAGTGCCTGTTTTACTAGTTCAAATGACTTCTTTTCTTTTAAGGTCCATTTAACTCATTCTTCCTTTTTAAGCATGTTTGTTATGTTTCTAAGGAGTTCAGCTAGATAGGGTATGAACCTTCTCAATAAATTGATCTTTCCATTGAACGATTGAAGTTCCTTGATGTTTCTGGGATTACTGATTTGCAATATGCCATCAATCCTTTTTGGCTCTATCATTATTCCTTCTTCTGATATGATATGCCCAAGGAGTTTGTCTTCTTGGAGACCAAACAATGTTTTCTTTGGGTTTAAGGACAGTCCAAATTTTCTGCACTTTTCAAAGACTTTTCTCAAGTGTATTAGGTGTTCTTCGTCTATTTTGGAATAAACAGCTATATCATCAAGGTAAATCATAATGAAGTAACCTATTTCTTCTGAAAATGAAATATCCATGGCTCTCTGAAATGTGGCACCAACATTCATTAATCCAAAAGGCATTTTTAAGTACACGAAAGTGCCCCAGGGTGTAGTAAAGGTTGTTTTAAGTTGATCATCAGGATGTACCAAGATTTGATTGTAACTTGAGAAGCCATCTAGCAAAGAAATTATTTTGGAACCAACTACCTTTTGTAAAATATGATCCATTTTGCGTAGAGGATAATTGTCCTTCAGTGAGGCTTTTTTTAAGTTTCTAAAATCAATACAAAGCCTTATCTCTCTTGTTTTCTTCCTAACTGATAAAAGATTAGACACCCATTCCGAGTATCTAACAGGGACAATAATTCCAGCATCATAAATTTTTTTGATTTCTTTCTCTACCAGAGGTAATTGGACAGGGTTGATTCTGTGCAATTTCTATTTAAAAGGTTTTTGGTTTTCTTTGAGGGGTATCTTGTGCCGAATTATTTTTGTATCATGGGACTTTAGATCTTCATCGCTCCATGCAAAAACATCAGAAAATTCTCTAAACATCTCAATATATTTCAGTCTAATGTGAGCAGACAGTGTTTTAGATATTTTGATTAGTTTGGGCTTTTCCTCACTACCTATAATGCATTCTTCTACTTCAGATTCTATGGGTTCCAGTTTTGGCTTGTTGGCCACATAATTCAAATCAAATAATTCTTCTAAGGGGACCAGCCTTTTTGGCAAGCTTTGGTCTTTAGATTGTAGTACTTCTAAGTCTTCATTTTCTGATTCTGTGCTATTCTCTGTTTTATGATTGGGTTCATAGGTTTACATATTTATTTCATCAATCTTGGGAGACTTTTCTTCTTAAATAAGTGGGTTTTCTTCAGTAGGACAGTCATCATCAAAATATGAATCTGAGTTTGTTGTTTCAAATTCATTTTTGGACTGTAGGAAGTTTTCTATCTGTTTATCTCCCTCAAAAACTTGCCAGTATTTTTCATTGTCTGGGATAGCTGGTCTAAATTTTACTTGAGTGGTGGAATGCTTGGTTTCATAAGATGTAAGACAAGTTCTAGCAGCAAAGGCTAAACTATTGGCAAGGACATTTTGGTTTCTTGGGACAAAGATAAGCTGGGATTCATCAAAAGTACTTAACAGGTCTATGGCATCATCTCTATAGGCCCTAAGTCTGGGATGGTTAGCATTATATTCCCCACTTACTTGCCTACCCCACTTACTTGCCTAATAATCAACTTTAAATCCCCATAATGGCCCCTATTTTTTTCAATAAATGAAGGCCTAAAAGGAGATCTTCATACTCAGCTATGTTATTGGTACATTGAAAGTTTAATTTGTAGGAATGCCCCTCCGCATGATTACTTTCAGTGTTATGTAATCATATACCTACTCCTGCATAATTTCTAGTGCAAGACCCATCAAAGTTCATGCTCCAAAGAGGACAGTTTTCAGAATTAAGATCTATTTCATTGTTGTCCTCTCTGCATTGTTCATCATTTTGTTCTGAACTAGGGTCTGTACTACATTTTCCTGAATTTTGTTCCTCAATTTTTTCAATGTTTGGAGGTTTTACTTATTTTTTTCATGATCTGCATTATTTATATGACTGTATTGGACCTCAATACTTTTAAGATGTTTGCTGTGAATTTCTAATTCAGCAGACTGTTTTTTAATTTCTTCTCTACTTTGCTCTTCATCCATGACTACAACCATGTTTGAATGTGAAGTGATAATAGCATTGGATGTTTTTTCATTGATTAGCTCTTTCTCTTTATGAATATCATCATTAAAAAGGATAAAAGAGTCAAGGTCAGTGTGTATGGAGTAAAGAGGAGAGTTTTCCAGTCTTTCTTAGCTACTCACCATATATTTCATGTGTGTTTCCCTATAGAGTCTTCTAGGTTGACTGAAGACGGGGATGGTGGCATAAGTCATATCCATTTGCATTGTGCCTTGTAACTTAGCACCCCATGATCTTGAAAGGAGCATGCCATATTTGGGGGGTATATCAGCCACTACAATGTCCATCACTAAACTCTTGGCTGGTATTTGGTCTAAGTTAACACACAGATCCTTTATCGGGCCAAGGCATCTCACCCTACTTGAATCAAAAGAATATAAATCTTTGTAGGGTCTAGTTACCTCTAAGCCTAATATTTCCATTATCACCTTGGGCATGAGGTTGTGTGATGCTCCTGAATCAAGCATGGCATTGTGCAAGGTATTGTCATGAATGTTTAAACTAATGTAGAATGGAGGGGTTGTTCCTTGAAATTTCCCTTCAATTTTTGGTCCAAAAATTAACTCTGGGGTATCATCGTTTAAGTTGATTGTGTCATGAATGTCTTCTATGTTTAAAGATTTCAAAATATGACCTCTATATACATTTTTAGTGACCAATTCCGTAAGTGGAACAAATATTTTGATTTTGGATATTTCGCTCTCTAGGTTCAAGGGAATTTGGTTTTTTAACATGTTTAGTTCAGCCTTCTTAGTCACTATTTCATCAGCTAAATCAACTTGCTGATTTTTGTTATTCACAGCAGTCAGAATGGTATTTTTAGGAGCATTAGTTGTGGTGCTAGTGCTACTGGGGTCAACACTCTGTTTTTCATTGGATTGAGTGTTTTTTTCCTTGGTTTAAATCAGAATTTACAGCCACTATTTTGTGATTTTCAACTGTCTTTTTGGGTGTATTATCAGGGTTATTTTTGGCAGACTTATCAGAGGCTTTGTTCTTGGGAGTTTCTTGATTCCTTTTGATTCTGAGGTCATATTGTTTAGGTGACCCTATGATGGAATTTTTAGAGTATTGTTCATAATAATCAGTTTGTGGTTTTCTGTCATCATAAGGTGTATATAGACCTTGTCTTCTTTTATAAATGATATTAGAATCCTCATTACTTACTCCCAACATATTCATGTTGTCATCCTCTATTTGTTCATTGGTTTCTTCATCCTCATTAACATAATTTTCTTGGAAGGGAGGTCTGATCTGCTGATCATCCTCTCTTTGTCTGTTTTGAGGTTGATTTCTCCTAAAGTTCTGATTTTGATTTTGAGACTGATTTCTATTTTGAGGAGCTGATTGGTTTTCTCTAGATTGTGCTCTCTCTAGTATGCTAATTTTCTTCATCATCTCCTCCATTATTCTTTCCATTTTTGAGCTAGATGTGGAGGGTGCACTTTCCTCCCTAAATAATACTTTCTTCTCATTCCTCATCCTAGCTCTTTTCTCAATCAGATTTACCTCCACAGCTAGAGCCCCCTTCTACTTATCTTCTAAAGTCAAGGGGTCTCTTTCTCTTAGCTGATAGGCCATTCAGGATCAAATCCTTCAGGAAATTTGGCCAAGGCTGAGCCTTTTGGAGGTTTCAAGTCTGGGGGTAGGGCATTATAAACACTATTGAACCTAGTGCAATAATTTTGAACACTTTCCCCAGTGTTTCTCTTGAGATTTTTGTAATCTAAAAGTATTTGAAGAGGGTTTTTTCTAACTTCCCATTTGTTTAGGAATGACTGATGGAGAGCTTGAAGATCATTAACAATGTGAGGGGTTAAGCCTTTAAACCATTTTCTTGCTTCTCGCCCTAAGCTTTGAGCAAACAATCTAAGTTTGAAAATTTCATCATCAATCTCATTTCTATCAAAATAGTCATTCATCTTATCCACATGTTGTGAAGCAGTAGTTGCACTACTGGCATCATACAATGGTATCTTGGACCGATAGGCCTGTGGCAGATTGACTAAAGGTAAAGGAAGGACTAGAGGGGCATACCATGTTGCCATGATAGGAAGTTGTGGGAAAAATGGGGGGTTTACAGGTGGATGATGTAATATGGGGGGTAGTTGGTGAAATGGAGTGGTTTGAACAGTGGGTGTAGGGATAACATGAGTAGATATATCAACAAGAGATTGTTGAGTAGATCTAGGATGAGAGAAACCAAATTATGGATGAAATGGAAATCAGGAGGGGTAGTTTCTTTGCTACCGGGATGTTTACCTCTATCTTGGGATGAAGGTGGAGACTCAAAATCTATCTGATCTATATCATCGAGTGACCTAGTTCTGAATGGGCTTCTTAAGTCAACTTGTGAATCTTGTAGAGTTGTAAGGTTTTCAGGAATAGAATTAGCTCTATGGACTAGCCTGACAACAGTTGAAGTTTTAGCTTTAGGAAACTTCCTAAGTATACTTTTCGGATCTTCAACTATCTCAGGAGGGTTTGGGTCAGGATAGGCTTTAGTATGAACTCTTCTAGAAGCCACTATGCTATGTTTGCAGACCCAATGATAAGAAAATTTTACCCAAATATGACAATCTTTGTTAGGCTAACTGATCTTTAGCATGACAACTCAATCATCAAAGTTTCCTTAACCTGAGTTTGTATGATGTTATTATAGCAAAGGGTTTCCTAGAGGAGTCTTTAGGTCTATTTAGGAATGTGGAGTCACCAGGTGGAAATTTTTAGCTTTAGAAGGTAAAATGTTTTATGGTCCACCACCATTAATATGTTTGAATACCAATCTGAAATATTTTTGGGTTTTCTGAGTTTTTGTAGTCCTATGGGTTATGAGAGTGTCCTAAATCTGTTTCAGCACTTAGCTACGGTGATGAGACAAACAGAGTTTACTTTGTGGTTTACTAGCTGATTTCTTCAAGGTTTGATAAGGGTCTCTAAGAATCCTAAGAAGGACTTAGATCACCACTGATTCAGACAAGTCCTGTTATGATTACCAACATTCTTGGTAGTGTTTGAAGAAATCTATTCATTCTGCACTGAATATTGAATGTTTTGTTTTAAGGATTTTACTCAGACATTCCCCAGTATGGTCGCCAGTATGTTGTGGTCTCCGTAGTTTGCAAGATTGGCAAGTACAAACGCTGCAAAGCCTACATCAAAACCTCTTTGGAATCTGAGGATCTATCCATCCTAGATTCAGAGAGGGATCTCTCTATTTATGTGTTTAAAGATGTGATCTTTAAGGCCTTTAGTGTGATTTTAGGCTAGTTATGAGGAACAAGGGTTTTTTGTTTGTTTGGGTTGAACAAGGATATAATGAAGATGAAGGAAGTATTTATGAAGGGTGAAGGTGTAAGTAGGTGAAGGAATGGTTTAGCTGATAAGATAGGCTAGGAGCATTATCAATCCATTGGGCTATGGAATCATAATAGGGTTTAATTGAAACAACAATGTTCAAGAGTGGTCCATGGGGCAAGTCATCTATGTCAAAGTATCCCTTTAAGTTGATTTTATGGAATGGAACATCAAAAAGTGGAGTGAGGGAAATAAAACAGATGAAGAAACAAAGAACAACCTAAGATCAAGTAAGTACTTTGAAACTATCCTGCTTTTGGCATATTCAAAGGGGAAACATTCGTGATAAACAAAAAAAGTAGTCTAAGATCAAGTAAGGACTTTGAACCTATCCTGCTTTCAACATACTCTTAAGAGAACTTTTCAAAGAAACTAGAGGACAGGGCTAACCATATACTTCCCTAGCTCAATATTTAATTAGTAGAATTATCAAGAACATTCAAAGACAACATCTCAAGTTGTACTCAGGAAACATGGGCTCACCAACATTTCACTGGTTATACTCTATTGAATTATATTTAAATAAACAATCAGCAGAAAACATAAAGGATAAATATTTTCAGTGAGATTTAGGGTACTTCAGAAGTAAATCCTAATCCATATTTGTTGTTCTTTATCAGAGAAAAATGGATAGAATGGAACAAAAAGAAAATAACAATTTACAGTGAGAAACACATCACCATTGACATAGACCAGGATCCCATGAATCAACTATTTGTATTTGATGTTCAAACCAGTTACAATCTTCAAGTCCAAAGGGACTCTACAGCTTCAAACTTCTCATCTCAACTTATGTGTCTTCAATTACAAACAGAGCTACAACAACTTTAAAAGCTATTTACATGCAACATATATCCAGAGACCAACCAACCAACCAACCACTTTACAACATGCTCCTTAAAGAGATTTTATAAGAAAATGAGGAGGCAGAAGATTTCTAGGGTTCAAATATCATTAATTATATACTAAATGCAACTCCTAGCCTTGAAAACCATGTAAGGCATAAGGCAGGAATGCATTCAATTACACTCTGTTTTCTGCTTTTTAGGCTTAGTGGATGAAAAGATTGACTTTTAGGCACTTTCTTATCTTTGTAATAACTTTGCTGTCAGTTTGAGATATTTGTTTTGCTTGTAATAACTGTTCAGCTGCCTTTGGCTTAATTTTTCTAACTGAGATTTGATCTGGGTATTCCTTTGAGGCAGAAAGGCTGCAAGTGATCAATTTGGTAGTTGGGGATTCAATTAGCCCTATTGATGTGGCATTTGAGGTTCTTTTGGAGCTGTCTTCATTTGTGGATTAGGCCTTTGATATTCAATTTATGCCTTGATCCCTTTAAGCTTTGATTAATATCCTTAATCCTTCAGTTATGCTTTGATCTTTATCTTTGATACTGATATTCCTTGTTAATTGATGCTGACTGTGTTTTGTTGTTTGCAGGTGCGCAGAGGGTTTGTTAAAGTATTTGTTCAAAAAGTCAATGATCATGACTTATTGACCTTTTCAAACCATGAAATTTAAACCCCTGATCCCTTTAATTTGTATTCAGGGCTATGGGGATCGTCATCCTCGGCCCATAACACTGCAATGGCTGCGGGAGGGTTTATCCCTGTAATTTTATCCAAACCTGCACAAACAAACAAAGTTATTTAAAATCCTACGAATGGAGGGTCTGAAACTAATTTGGAGGGCTTATGGAGGCGGTTGGAGCTGTGAGGAAGAAGGTATTTGCAGCTGTAGAAGGGAGAAACCCTAGCAGAGGCGAAACAGGGTTCTAAATTTGAATTTGGCGTGAGAAATGGGTTGGCGGTTTCGTGAAAACCGTTAGTGGTTTTCGCGCAACGAAATGGGGGAGAGTGGTATTAGTCGAAGGGAACGCGATACCATACATCACCTAACATGTGTCCCTCCAAATACCGCCCATTTTGCGCGGAAGTAGCACGGTGAGGGAGGGGGGTCGAAAGTCGTGCGATATTTCGCGTCGGCCGTCCGATCTTCAGGATGAAGATCAACAGCTCTTGATGAGCGCGATAGGCAGAGAGACGCGGGGTTAAAAGTCAGGTGGTGTCCATGGTGATGTAGACCCTTTTTTTGTTTAGCAGGTTAGTTCAATGGCGGGGTGATATATCGGGTTAAGTCCTGATCGTTAGATCCTTCGAATGGACGGTCGAGATTTAAAGAGGAGACGGGAATGTTAAAAAGGGAATAAGGCATGGTAAATGAAATATACAGAGGAAAGGAGGTCCGATGGTCATTGATCTATGTAGATCAACGATCCAGATTTTCTTGGGACCGTAACGTCGGGAAAAGGAGAATAGATGGAAGGTCAGGGTTTTTAACATGAGGGTTCAATGTTTTAAGCGCCCGGTTGCAAGGCTTAGTCATATGGGACGGAGGGCTAAAGGATATAAGCCCTCGGGGGCTTTAAAACCTTTATAGTGATAATACCAAGAGTAAAGCAGAGTATACAATCCAAAATTATGTTGTAGCATGTGGTCCAAGTAGATCAAACAATTTGTTGGCTATAGATACAACGCATTGATCCCATTAAAGGGGATACGAGTTGAGAATTTAAAGGAATTGACATCTAGCAATTAAACAAATTAATAATGGTGTTGTTATGGGTGAATTACATGGTGCAATAGATATAATTTTGTGCACGAGTGAACAAAGCAACTGATTTTATTGGGCAATCATGATTGTTGCTTTTACTGTGAGTCAACTTCCAATTGAATTAGCAAACTTGAGAATGTTGTATATATGCATGTACTCTTTAACTTCCAGTAGTTCTATCAAGCCAACAGTTAACAGTGCTTAGCCAATTAATTAATTCATCAACTAAGGCAATAGGGAATTGATTCAAATGCCGAGGGGAATCAATTTTAACGATGTGCGTGTTGACGGTACTTACCACACCATAAATTAATAAAGCATACAAAAAAATCAATCAAACACCACGAACAACAAAATTTACCATGGAAACACATTTGGGAAATCCAACAACTTAGCCTTTGTTTATGATCAGGAATTAACAACAAACTAGAGCTATACACTCTCAACTACAGATTTTCTATTTTCTCACTCATTGGTGGTATTTTTGCTAGTTGTTTTCGCTCTAGATACACTCTTTGTTCACTATGGAGAGGCTAAAAATCCTCTTTTCTCCCTAATCTATGAACATATTTCTTCATCTGTTGTTCTCAACCATTTTTTCTACTGCACCCGTATTCCCAAACTTCATTTTTTCTTTTCCATCTCTTGGGTTATGTTTCCCATCAAAGCAAGGTGTCCCTTTGTTATAGAGCTTTCTTTGAATGCCAAGAAACAAGTGGTTTGTGAATTCAATATTAAACCTTTTTCCATTGGTATTCATTGGCTTTATTCGAATGTTTTAATCATCCTTTAAAAAGAACCAATCCCTCAACCTTTATACAAATATTGGAGGTGAGTTTATACAGATCCATTTCAGAGCATATTCTCACTGAAAATGCTGAGAAAACACTATAAAAGCAATAATTTAAATTGCATGTGATGCCTAGATGAATGCAACTTGAATAACTGTGATAGTTTCTTGTTCAATCTGCACAACAAGCTAGAGTTCCTGATTTTTTCTAGGAAATCACCACGGGAATGAAAGTTTATGATTTTGTATGATATTTAGATAAGTGCAAACTTGTATAATGTCAAGTTAACTTAGTTGAAAAGGTTGAGAAAACACCAAAAGAAACCTTTTATGGTTTTATCCAAGTATTCCCCTTGCAAACTAGATTTCTCAACTTCTTTGTTTATGTAAGATAGTTAAAAGGCCAAATAATCCTAGAATAAAAAATTCTCCAATTGTGAGATACCATGACATTCACATAAGCCAAATAGAGTTTTTTTTTAACAATTTACATTCGATTCTTGCTAGAACATATATGATTCTCATTTATGAATTTGACATAAAGTATGCCTGCAAACTGTTAATCCCTTTCTATCACATCAATTCCACCTCTGTTTCACTGTTTCCTTTTATTTATTTATATTATTGAGTAGAGTGGCCTACACAAATGTTGCACAAATAAAGATTGTTAGGTGTTTATTTACTTTAGTTTGGCTATTTGGAATGTAACATCATTGGGTAGAGTTCATGCACATTATGATTGTATTGTTGCATTATTTTAACTATATTTTTTATAACTCCTCATGATTTTGTGACAGATGGGCAAGAGTGGGCACCTATATCGTTATGATCCAGATGGAGCTTGTGCATTCGAGATTTATGGTGTTGATGAATTTCCATTTTTCAATGAAGCATGCTAGTTTCCCATCAATAAGTTGTTCACTGGGCATAAAATGAAACTCTATTCTAATTTCGTATATACTTTTGTTGGTAACAACGCTAAGGTTGAGGGGCTATTGTTTTTCTGTAACAAAGGAAAGCATTGTAGAAGCAATGAACACACCATATCAGGGTGAGAGGTGGTTCAAAATGAAGCCATTACAGGGGGTAAACCTCAATTTTTTCCTAAAAGACAATTTTCATGACCCTTGTTGTAGCGTTGGGGTCCACTCTAGCATTTTAAAAGTAGAGTGGGATAAACAAATGTGACAAATTCAACTTTATCTGACATGTGATGGCCATTTCTATAAGGTCCTTTTGTATTACATGAGATTCTAGTACACATGGCTGGGTTCAATAGGATGAATCTCCCTTATTTCCTACATCAAACTTAATAAAAATGGTGGCCTGTGCAAGCAAAAGGAAGATTTTGTATCCATATGATGTCTACCACCATGGCCTCATTCAAATCATGTACCTGCATGCATTAAAGAAGCAAGCACAATAGTCAAGGAAGAGGGTAATGAGACAACCACTTTCTAGAAAACATAAGAAGGAAAGGGATCCACCTACAGAGGTCGAGAGCAGTCATCAAGTTGTTGCAAAAGCCACATATAACACTAATAGGAGGAAAATCCCTAGGCTAAATACCAGGAGCAGCATAGGGCAGGATGCATAAGTATAATACAACAACAAAGATGAAACAATTGGACAATCTATAAAGAAGGGTGAAGATCTTGGAGAAATTCACCATGAAACAAAATACTCTAGGAGGCCATGAACGAGGACTACAAAAAAACTGAGGCTGGGGTTGAAAGCTAAACTAAATCCCAAACTGAAGGATCCAATTTCAATTATTTATGAGCAAGAAGAAGGGTCTTCTAGAGATGAGCATGGGATTCCAGTAGAAACTAAAATAAAATCTCAAATATTTCAGAAAAAGGGTCTAAGAATCAGTAGGGCATTGGCCAACAATAACCCCCTCAAAATCCTTGCAGAAGTAGCACATCTTGCAGAAATCCGACTGGTCATGCTTGGAGTTTTGTAACCTTCATGGTTTTGGAAAATTAAACTTTGTTCACTGGAGTTTTGTAAACATAATACTGATTTTTATTTAATTATATTGTTATAGGTTCTTATTAATGTTATGGTTCTTGTAAGTCTATATTATTATTCTTCTTGTGGATCTATTATGTTCAAAAAACATATTTTAGAGAGCAGCTAAGTTAAGCGAGGAAAGAAATCTGTATTCTAAACCTGGTCCAAGTGTGTCTCAAGGATACAAATCCTGTAGGTGCTGGAAAATCATTTTCCAGCACCTACAATATTTGTATCATAAGTTAGAAACTATTTATCTATTTTTGAAGATGTTGGGAATGTTTTGGGTAGTTTAAATAAATTGTAATGGGTATGTACATATTTCATCATTTGATTATGTGAAGGGTAGTTAAAATTTTAACAAGTAGATTGAATCAAATGATATAGAATAAAAATATGTAATGGAAACCTTAGATTAACTTTTATACATGTGAAACACTGAATAAATTTTATACATGTGAAATACTAATATTATGGCTATGTTACTATAGTTTTTAATGGGTTTCTTCTAAATCAATTTCATGGTTAAGAAGAAAAAAAAATTGGAAAGAATATATTATACTCAGACTTATACCTAGAATTTTGTTTATAGCCAATAGTAGAATAATGGTGATGCAAACTAGGACCCATTTTTAGCATTTTTGTACAGGCGATATACCCACCACTTTGTTTCAATTGAATAGAATAGAGGAATGGAAAATAATTCAATGATGATGTGTGATGAATAGTCCCAATTAAAGACAATGCACACAGTAGACAATACCTTTATTAGCCATTATTCTTCCTAATATTTTATCCCTTCAACAACATGGAAACAAATAAAATTTACAACATTTTGGGCGAAGTCAAATCACATATTTTATTGTGTGTGGTTAAGAAGAGAAGAAGAAGCAGCAATCCCATTGATTTATTAGAAGGCTTATGATATTAGAATAGTTTTGAGAGGCTATTAAAGTTCCAAAACTTTGATTAGGTACATGGTACTTTGGTAATGAGAGACAAGGATTTCTAATTGCTTTTCCGAGATGGACTTTGGTAATTGACAATATTTGTCATCTGGAGTTACAATATTTTGACACACAGTTGGTATAGAGGACCGCCGATGAATCTGTTGAGGAAATTTTTTGGTTTTGCCAGTTATAAGAAAATTTCCATTATAGCAAGAGGTTGTGATGTAAGATTTCTCAACTTCTGTTCAAATTGTTAATATCATGACATCATTATAAATTCAATTTTACCTACCTTATTTCTATTAATTTGATATGAAATATCAAGCAGTGTAATGTGGACACCTTAACAGGGTAAAATACTTCAATACTGAAAAAATCACTGGTAAAATCTTTCAAAACTGAACTCTAAGAACCCTGTCAAGAATGTTCAAAATGAATAAAATGGAAAATATCCAATTATCACCATGCATATTGTTGTGCAACGAGCTCCAAAAATAGAAGAAAATAGATATCAACACCTTAGAAATAAGCCAATTCGAGGGGGCAACCTCCAATACATTACATAAATGAACAATTCTTGGATGATACAATTTAAAAAACCTCCTTTCTATATATAGGAGTCCATGGGGCCATAATGTAATCCTAGTGGGCCACAATGTAATCCTAGCTAACCTAACAATAATAATTTAAGGGCACAATAATAACAAAATGGGGGTTACAAGGGTACAATAATAACAATAAGGGGGTTACACTAACAACAATAAGGGACTATACTAGTAATATAGGGACCTAACATGCCCCTCTCCTTCAAAAAAGTGTTGTCCTCAACCCTTGAGTAGCTCTGGGTGCTTCTGTATAAAATTCTCATCCTCCCATGTAGAATCTTCAGTGGGTAAGTTCTTCCACTTGATGAGATACTCTGAAATTGATCGATTCCGTAGCTGTCGAGTTCTTGTTTCCATGACCACTTCAAGTTCCAATATTATTTTTCCTTCCTCATCAAGTTCTGGCAATATTGTTTGAACTGGAAGATTTTCACCTATAACCTTCTTTAAGCATGAAACATGGAAAACTGGATGTACTCGCGAAGAAGCAGGAAGCTCCAATTTGTATGCCATAGTACCAATCTTTCGCAACACCTTGTAAGGACCATAGTACTTTGGCGATAATTTATTATCCTTCTTAGCTTGCTTGAGGGACATTTGTTTATATGGTTGTAGCCGTAAAAATACCCAATCTCCTACGTCAAAACTTCTCTCGCTGCGATGTTGATCTGCCTGTTGTTTCATTCGATTTTGTGCCAAATTCAGGTTATCCTTTAAGAGTTGGAGAACTTCTTGCCGATGCTCGATGTGATCTTCCACTGCTTGAACCTTCGAATTTTCCCTTAAAGATGATGTGATGGATGGTGGATGATATCCATAAAGTGCCATAAATGGGGTCATTTTTGCTACAGTATGGAAGGAAGTGTTATACTACCATTCAGCGAGAGGTAACCACTTGACCCATTGTGTTTGTTTATCAGATACAAAACAACGAAGATATATTTCCAAACATTTATTTACTATCTCAGTTTGACCATCAGATTGAGGATGATAAGATGAGCTATGAGCTAATTGAGTACCCAAACAATAAAATAACTCCGTCCAAAAATTTCCAGTAAAAATGGGATCTCCGTCGCTCACAATGACCCTTGGGCTTCCATGTAGCTTTTGAATTCTGTCCATAAATGTAGTAGCGACTGTATTTGCTTTAAATGGATGAGATAATGCACAAAAGTGTGCATACTTGGTAAGTCTATCAACTACCACCATGATGACACTCTTTCCTTCGGACTTAGGTAAACCTGTGATAAAATCCATTGAAATCTCCTCCCAACGTTGACTTGGAATGGATAAAGGTTGTAGAAGTCCCTGGGTCTTAATTGTTTCCACTTTATTCTGCTGGCAAACCAAACATTCCGCCACAAACTTTTGAATATCAGATTTAAGGCCATCCCAAAAAAATTCTTTCTTCACCCTGTGGTAAGTTTTTAAAAATCCTGAGTGTCCTCCTACAGGAGAAGTGTGCAATTCCAGAAGAATCTTTTGTTTTAGTTGGGAATTATTACAAAGATATAAGCGATCTTTGTACCATAAGGAATCATTTTTCCAACTAAATGTATCAGGTGTACTAGGATCTTGCTGCAACTTTTGAATGAGTGTCCATACATCTTTGTCCTTCTTCCATTCATCTCTTGCTTCAGTTATCCAATCTGGTTGGATAATAGAAATGGCACAAAGTAATGCTTCCAACTCTTCATTATTTCTTGAGAGTGCATCTGAAACAACATTAAGCTTTCATTTTTTGTAGATTATTTCAAAGTCATAACCCAACATCTTTGTGACCCATTTTTGCTGCTCTTTTGAAGATAGTCTTTGCTCCAAAAAGTGTTTAAGACTATCATGATCAATTTTTACCTTGAAGTGTCTTCCCATTAGGTAAGTTCGCCATTTCTTTAGTGCATGCATTATTGCTAACATTTCCTTCTCATAAATAGGTTTATGTAAATACGTTCCTTTGATTGGACGACTTTCAAAAGCAATGGGTCTTCCTTCTTGCATTAAAACCGCACCAATTCCATTTCCTGAGGCATCACATTCCACAATAAATGTTTTTGTGAAGTCTAGCGTAGCTAAGACCAGTGCTAGGCGCATTGCCTCTTTAAGATGTTAAAAGGCCTTAGTTGCTTCAGGAGTCCATGAAAATGCATCTTTCTTCAATAATGTTGTTAGAGGTGCTGCTATTCTCCCATAATTCTTAACAAACTTGCGATAATACCCGGTTAACCCAAGAAATCCTCGCAAATGCTTTATGGTTGTGGAGACTTTCCATTCCTTAATGGATTTAATTTTGTTAGAGTCTACTTTAACACCCTCATGAGATACAATATGACCCAGATATTCCACCTCTTTTACTCCAAAGAAACATTTGGATGTTTTTGCATATAATTGTTTCTCCTGCAATAGTTTGAGCACCCTGTCAACATGTTCAACATGATCCTTCCAAGACCTGCTGTAGATTAGTATATCATCAAAAAATACTAGCACAAATTTTCCAAGGAAGGGTTTGAAAATGGAATTCATCAACCCTTGAAATGTAGAAGGTGCATTGGTAAGGCCAAAAGGCATGACCAAAAATTCATAATGACCTCATGAGTTCGAAATGTTGTTTTTGGAATATCTTCAGTCTTCATTCTAATTTGATGATATCCTGAACGAAGATCCAACTTGGTAAAATAAATTGCTCCATGTAATTCATCCAATAATTCATCAATCACAGGAATGGGAAATTTGTCTTTAATGGTGAGTTTATTGAGCTCCCTATAATCCGGACACATTCGCCATGATCCATCCTTCTTGTGTACCAAAACTACAGGAGCAGAGAAAGAACTTTGACTAGGTTGAATTATACCCGCCTCTAACATTTCTGCAATCATACGTTCAATTTCGCTCTTTTAGAAGTAAGGATATCTATAAGGCCTGATATTTGGAGGAACACTTCCTAGAATCAAATGAATAGCATGATCATGATCACGAATAGGTGGGAGTCCTTTGGGAGTTTCAAACACCTTGGAATGATTGTCCAAGACTTGTTGGAGATCTGCAGAAATAGATGATTTTGATGTTGGAACTTCTAATGAGCATAATTGTGCAATTACGCCTCGTTGTTCTTTCTTTAGAAGCTTTGTCATGACATTAGAGCTTATTATCCTTCCTGGCTTCCCTTCAATACTCCGTAATTCGACTTCCTTTCCTTCTGAAAAAAATTTCAAGAAAAGTTCTTGAAAATTAAAAGCTACCGTCCCCAAAGATTGTAACCATTGTACTCCTAGTACAACATCAGCACCTCTTATAGGAATGGAAAGCATTGGACTAGTCAATACATATTCCCCCATGGTTAGCTTGATATTATGGCATTTTCCAGAGCAATTTATAGGTCCTCCATTTGCAACCATCACTTGACATTCTGGTGTTGGGTATAGGAAACAATTTAATTCCTTGGCTACCTTACAATGAATAAAATTATGGGTGCTACCTGAATCAATCAACACTATTACCTTTTTCTTCTTGATTTGTCCTTGTATCTTGAGAGTTTGAGGAGTGGTAATTCCTGCCAACGCATTACACGATATGGTCGGATTCATTTCTTCCTCTTCTAGGGCTGGTTCCAGGTGTATATCCTCTTCTTGTTCATTTTCTTCTTCCTCTTCACAATCTATGTAAAATAATTTCTTCTCAGCACACTTATGACCTTTAGTGTATTTTCTATCACAACTGTAGCAAAGCCCTTTTGCTCTTTTTTCTTCCAATTCTTGTGGTGTCAACCTTGTAGGTTGTGGAAATCTAGGCATAGCAACACTTCCTTCTTTATAGAATTGAGTGGTAGGCTTCCTTGTCGCCATAATTTTACATTCAACTTTTCTTGCCAACCTAAATGCCTTCTCCAATGAATCAGGTTCCAGAACGCGAACTTCATGTTGTATGTTATCCTTTAAAGTGCCTATGAAGAGATCAATCCTGTGTTCCTCTGGAATATCAGTTACCCTTATATTCAATTTTTGGAAGTCCTCAATGTGTTGCCCCACGAAACCCTTTTGTTTGAGATTTCTCAATTGGCTAAAGAAGGTGTTTCTCTTTGTATCCTCATAATGTGCTATCATTTCCTCCGTAAAAATTGACCAATTGACAATTTTTTTACGGGAGCAAAGCCATCGATACCATACAAATGTATTTTGTTCTAAATGTAAAGTTGCAATGCGTACCTTTTGTGTGTTTTGCACATTATGGAGATCAAAATATTGCTCCATCTATAGTATCCATGTTACAAGATCCTTTCCATCGAACTTCCTCATATCCATTTTTGGAATATGGTGGTTCTTCCCGCCAACATTAGAGTTTATGAAATCACGATTAACATTTATTTTGTTCTCATCATGAGGTTCTTCTACTATCCTTTCACCATTAGGAAACATTTCTTGTATCAACTTTGTCAAAACTTTGATGTCTGCTTTTAGATCATTCTTCATGTTTTCCATGTTTCTCATGTCATCCATCTAGCTTCCATGCCGCCTTCCATGCCATCCATCTTAGCTTCCATGCCTTTCTTCAAAACTTCCATTTCATTTTTTGTTGCTCTTTGCGAGAGTGAAATTTGTTGCACTTGCTCTTGTAATTTTGATAGATCATGTTGTAATTCTTCATCTTCATGAGTCATAGTAGAGCCTTCTGAAGGCTTAATGGGTGTTGAATTATTTTTACGGGGCATATTTTAGAACCCAATAATGATATCTATTCTAAAATATGCCCTTGGAATCAATTCAAATTGATTCTTCAAACAAGACTTATGCAATTCGGAAAAAAAAATACACACCTTTTTCTTGCTTTTGAGGAGCTCGATATTGAAATTGGATTATCTCTGTGATTGCAGCACTTCAATATTTGAATTTCGGTACCGACGTAACCCTCTGAATTATCTTTCGAATGCCACAGGTCTGACCTAATTTGGATTCTCCAAGACAAGGTTGTGTCCAATCTCCCACAATGACCTAATTATGGACTAGTTCAGTATACTGAACTTGTACGAATTACCACGTGTCACTTTTTCGTCCTTCGGCTCTGAAATTGATAGCCAAGAAACTACAAGCCATTTAATTGCAACAAATTTTTACGACACTCCAATCCAATGCTCAGAGAGAGAGTTATGAAGATTTTCCCACGATCACCTCTTTGGGATGAAATTCTGGAGCCTGAAAAAGCACTACATTCCACAGATCATATCTCCGAAAATATTGCGAACCAAGATCTGAAATTTTTTGATGAGTTTCCTCAGGATTTCAGCTTCGTACCCTAACAATTTCAGATTCTGAACCTTCGTAGAAAGAAATTTATAGCGCAAATGCCACAATGACCTGTTTAGGATCCTGAAAAAAGACCTAACTTCCACAGATCATATCTCCGAAAATATTGCGAACCAAACTCTGAAATTTTTTGACGATGACCTATTTGGAGTAGCGAAACCCTAGAATCCAAAGCTCTGATACCAAATGTTGTGTAACCAGCTCCAAAAATAGAAGAAAAGAGATATCAATGCCTTAGAAATAAGCCACTTCGAGGGGGCAACCTCCAATACATTACACAAATGAACAATTCTTGGATGATACAATTTAAAAAACCTCCTTTCTATATATAGGAGTCCATGGGGCCATAACGTAATCCTAGTGGGCCACAATGTAATCCTAGCCGACCTAACAATAATAATTTAAGGGCACAATAATAACAAAATGGGGGTTACAAGGGTACAATAATAACAATAAGGGGGTTACACTAACAACAATAAGGGACTATACTAGTAATATAGGGACCTAACACATATTGAATGTGTTGAAAAGGTTACATTTTAAGCATATCGAAAGGGCTGAGAGAAATTCCTTTTGTTCTCTCTTGGACCGTCTGTTAGTTGCATAAGACTTGGGTAGTGGGCTGCCCATTAGTTTTGATTCATAGATTCATAAGGTAATTTAAGTTTTGTTTTTTAAAAGATAATTATTATTATTTACTTTCAATTAGTTGTAGTTTAGGTCAGGGTTAGGTTCCCATCACTGAGATGTTGTCAGTAGGTGTGTGATACCTTATGGGTGATTGTAGGGATAATTTATGTCCCTCAGAGGTACCATTGTCAATCCCTCCTTTGAAATTTGAACCTAAGACCTGTTGAGAACTAAAATCAACACAAACCAATAAATGTGCACCTCATAAATTTAAAAAATTATTTATGATAATGACTTTTGGTACCATGAGTGTTGCACCAAATAACATAAAGATTCTTGTATCTGCAATTGCTTCTCTTCTTTAGACCGTCACATCTGGTTGTTCACAAGATTCCAAACAGTTCCAAACAAATGGAAAATGCCCCCATGCTGCCCAACTTGTCATTCACATCAAGAGAGAAAAGAAGGTTGATAGTCGAAGACTACCTCACGTTTCAGTGGGCACCCACTTCTCATGGTTTCAATGGTCACGAGATTGAAGAAAACATGGCTATGCCCTTTTTTTGGAATGGAAAGGTGGTTAGTGATTTGAGATTTGTTTTGACCTGACATGATGTATGCTTGCTTGAGAAGCATGCCCATTACGTCCCATACAATAGAAAATGCATTTATCATTGATATATAAATCAAATTGCCTCATCTTTATGTAATTGAGGAATACTTCGATTCACCATTACTCTTATAAGGTCTTAGTTGATCCATTGCATAACTTATAGCATATAATATAGATTTAATCATCTTTTTCCTTCTTTTCCTCCAATGTTGAGTTGCTTATTTTTCCTACTCTTTCTGAGAGGGAGGTTCGATCTTGCCATATCTATACTTAGCTGCTTTATGCACATAATTTCTACACTTGTAGCATTTAACATGATTTAAGAGAGGAGCAAAGGGATTGTAATTTCTATTAACATTCTCACCATATCCTCTATTGTTGATGACATATACATTCCTTGGTATATTACATGCTCTCTTGTTACTTCTACTCGACATCCAAAATTATTGCAAGAAAAGTGGTAGCGATTAAATCAACTTTTATATCTAGGATTATTTTTCATCTGATGATTGTGTCCTCAAGGGGCAAGGACTTATTTTGGTCCTTCATTCATTCTCTGTGGTTATTAGTCTTCTTGTGCTGTTGATAATATATATATAACCATGGATTCATTAATCACTTTTATGGAATGAAAATTTGTACATTATTATTTTCCTCACTCAGGTTTGAAAGGTTTGATAAACTTTAAAGGGCTTTTAAACGAAATGGAAAAAACGAAGTTGTCGTCTAAGATCTATTGTTGCATGATCAAATTCTTTTAATAAATAAAATTATGCAAACTGCTCATTCACGTGATTAAAATTAATCAAAATTTCTCCAAACCAATCTAAAATCTATCAATCCCATTTACATCTTGGTTTTGCTTTCATTTTTGTGAGAATTCAAAACCATGACAACCATAAACCCATGCTGAAGAAATTAGAGTTTATAATATGTAATTCATATTGGGCGAATTCCAGAACCATGTTGAGTGTTTTGTTTACCTGTAAGATAAAACTTAAATTCTAAAATTTCAGAACATCTTCTATTTTACATTTTTTTACCTCTGTTTAATATAGTTTTTTTGGACAGCAATTCATGGAGGTATAATCGTATTCCAACCATTTTTAACATAGATATAAGATCAAATTAGTTTAATATAGATCAAAGATCAAATTAGTTTAATATAGATCGATTTCGAGAGGGTAAAGAAAGGGCCAACCTCCGTGGGAGCACAAACTGCTACACAACTGTCGAATTCGTCTTTGCCGCTCTAGCGCACTTTTCTGCAGAGCTTGTTGTTTTTGCAGGAGTTGTGTTATGTCTTTGTTATGGTTGAACGGAGCGCATGAAACAGAGCGGGAGTTTGGCGAGGGAGAGCTTTGATGGAAGTAGGTGGCTCCAGATTGTGGGGTGGCGGACTGGAGCTTGTAGGAGGGAGTGGTCGTGGGGGAGCAGAGGGGAAGGGGGTGACGGAGGCAGGCGACATGGAGGAGAACGGGGTCCACCGGGAGGTCGAGGGTAGTCAGATAACGACGGGACGAGAACTCAGCAGTAGTCGGACGATGGGGACCAGAGCTATCCCATCGCTCGAAAAACCTTCTATTTCGTCAAATGGAAGACAACTCCCCAAAGAACTGGTGGATTGGTATATTTGTACTAGAAACAATTGCCATGTCCATATAATCAATCACAAGTGTTAGAGAATCATTGATGCCATTACCAACCATACCCGCTATCACAACTGTCATCTAAAATATCTCGAACTAATAACATGAGGAAATAAGTTCTCTTTGTACAATGCTTGGTACTATTATAAATATGAAATGTATGAAATGTTTAGAGCTTAATAAGAGTTTCTAACCTTTTTCAAAGCTTAGTTTAAAAGGCCCATAAAATAGTTCAGAAAATAATGGAAATTTTGGGAAGATTATAATAAAATATGGTATAATTTTTTAAAATCCGAGTTACAATTGTCAAAATTGAGGATTTTGGATGCCGAAGGGTTCTTGATACCGCTGAATCCATTTCCACTATCAAAAAAATGATTCAAATAATTCAACATTCTGATTTTTTGAAAATTATTTTTGCTAAATTCCCCCCCCAAAAAAAAACTATAGTGGTTGTGTTGGTGACCAAAAGAAAATATATAAAAAAACAAATACTCAGGTAAAGCATAAAGATAAAATAAAACCGAAATGTAAATACCTCTAACTCTTTCATTTTCACCATTTTTACGCTTAAAAAAACATTTCTTTCGTGATAATGCAATTCCACTCTAACTGGCTACCCTAACCAACAATAACATTTGTAGTATGTTAGTCGTCTCTTGTCACTGATATATTTTAACTCTAATCAATTTTAAAATGGACATTGTGTCCAGTTTAATTGAGTTTGAGATGTAAATATCCCTACCAACTCTCCATTGGTAGACATTTAAAAAAAAACACAAATTGGTATTAATCAACAATAACTGTTAGCACAAAAAGTGTCTTCACTCAGCCATCTCTTGTGTTTTCTCATTTCCTCATTTCTCAATGCATTTTACTTCTTAAACATCATCTTAAAAGGTTTTCTCCCTCAGGGATCCTTTTTTTTCCTTAGCTCTTTATTTTTCAAAGTATTTTACTACTTAAACATCTCAATCATTCAGTCTCTCTTCTTCATTTTTTGGTTTCTACTTGAAGGCTTTTGAGAATTCTTTGTTGGAATTTCTGAGAATTCCAGAACAACAATGGAGAGAGTAATACTCTCCTCTTTTAACACAGAGAAACAAAAAAAATTCACTCACAGGAGACAGAGTTTCAACTCTAAAAAACAAGCTTCTATTTCATAAAAAAAATTGTTACAATTATGCTGGATTGCTACAACAACGCAGTGCCAGAGGAGACCTCACTGTCTCTCAAAATAATACACTGTCTATGTATTTCTTTCTTTCTGTCTCTCTGAAAAAAAATGCTTTGTTTCTAAACAACGCACTGCTGTGCATTACATAAAAAAACATTACAACTCAGGCTCTCAGGCCTTTACAATATATATATGCAACGCATATTTTTAAAACATAACAACCTATATAAAATTAAATCAAATCTGTAACTGCATCAGGTCCGCGACTTAATACATAACACACGACCATTAAAAAATCCCAATCACCGATTGTTAACCGGACGCGATGACCGTTTTAATTCCGCTGCATAAGTCCATCGGGTCCAGGCTTCAAACAAAACAAAACATCAACTGTCGGACTTCCGATTGCGATTGACGACCGGACCCACGATGAGTTATTAACTCCATCGCACAAACAAACATCGGGTCCGCTATATCTCATAACACTCGAGCCCAAAACAAACGAGTCCCAATTCAATACTTGCGATTGTATATGAACATGCTGCATGGTCTGTGGGACCAACGGACCTCGGTTTTGGTGGAGGGCGATTGAAATGCAATTTTGATTTAACTCATCGCATCGGCCCAAAAACAAAAGGGCTACGGTATTTCATATGTGATACCTCCGATTGCGATGAACGCATCGGACCTCCAACATCAACAAGACACTTGATCTTTAAAAAATTTCTGCTATGAAATATATGTGAACTGTTCCGCTTGCGGAACTTGCCACATCAACAAGACACTGTTGTGGGGATCACAGCGTACACATAAAAAATATCTTCACAGTGTTTTTCAAAAATCTTAAAGTCTTTCACCGCTTGAACACTTTTCTTCAATTTTGGTTGTTGAGGGCTTAAAAGCCCGAAAAGACTGTCTTAATTAAATCTCTGTTCTTCCGTGCTTTGAAGCCACGAGAGTCTTCATTCTCCTGTTAAAACGGCTACACACAAACAAACATAACTCTTCCTCTGCAACGGTGGTTGCTGCCTATCATTCAGTAATTCATCCTTTGCGATTTTCTCCATTTAGTCTTAAATGCGCAGTGTTGATCACGCAAGCTCTGCTGCCCCTTTGTACTCTGTTTCTTCCAGCTCAAGACAAGCGGTTGACTTTAATATTTCAACATTCTTCATCATTTTCCATTATCAAACCAATTCATCATTAAAACAAGGGTTTTTCACTAGTGTTTGAAGGAGGCAATTTTCTTCCTTTCTCTTTTCTTTATTGCTTTGTTATGAAATAAATTCATAAGACAAATTCAAAAATCAAAGATAAATACTAGTGAAGTTGGAATATACTATGAGTTGAAAAAGAGAGTGAACAATGATATAAAACACTAATTTAACAACTTGAAATACCTTCTATTAAAATCTCTCACTCACTTTCCTCCTTGTGAAATTGTTTCTTCTCTTCTCTTTTCTTTATTGAGTTGTTATGAAATAAATCCACGAGACAAATTCAAAAATAAAAGATAAATACCAATGAAGTTGAAATATACCATGGGTTGAAAAAGAGAGTAAACATTGATATAAATCAACACTAATTTAACAACTTGAAATACCTTATATTAATATTTTTTTCACTCACTTTCCTCCTTCCTCCTTGTGAAATTGTAAGTCCTTTTCAAGGAAGAAAAAACATGCACCAGCTTGTGAAATTGTGAGTCCTTTTCAAGGCAGCAAAAACAGTTAGAATGCCATGACAAAAGAATGTGCAAACATTTAATCAAAATTAAACAAAGAAAGAAGAATCAAACAAGGCAGAAAGACCAGCAACCAATTGTATAAGCAGGGAAAATCAAACAAAGCAAGAAGAATCAAACAAGGAAGAAAGACCAGCAATCTCCCAATGGGCGTAAACTGAGATTGCAGAATCATTGAAGCTTTTCTTAATTCTTCGGATCGGTGTTCGATGATAGGAATAATCCGATGATAATTTTTGACGAGCACCGCAACAAAATACGCACGCCTGTATTATCATTATATTGCTCACACTTAACGTGGCATTCTTTGTTAAATGCATCGTTCAAACAAAGAGGGGAGATATTTGCAATCATACACCATCGAAATCTGAACATAACTGGAGATGCGGGGTATCGAACCCCATACCTCTCGCATACAAAGTGAGCGCTCTACCGTTTGAGCTACATCCCTTCACATATTTTAAAAAATATCATACTTTCTCCTTCCAGTAAGGAAATATCCTCCCCAGCTGTCGCCCGTTGAGCTCCTAGAAACATGCCACACGTCAACATACTGCCCACTTCCTGTCTAGAATCAATCTCTGGAATCAATTGTCGATGACTTCATTCGGGTGGGAGCCAATGGTCTCCGTTTCAAAAACATTTTATTTTTCTCGGAAACTTTTTTGTTTTGTTTTAGAATTAAGATAAAGAATTTTTCTCGAATAGTAAATTTGAGTTATGGAATTTAAATAATATTTTGGAGTTATCTAATGAGACTACGGACGGTCAAAATAGGTTGGAATCAGGACTAATTTTTTTAAAGAAATCTTATAGTAATAGTGTTTGAATCATGATTTTGATAGTGGAAATGGATTCAACACCATCAAAAATCTCTAGGACATCCAAAATATTAAAGTTTGATAGTTATAAGGTGGATTTACAAAAATCTTTGCCAGATTTTCTTAAAATTTTTCTGGAATTTCCATGATTTTCAAGGTGAAAAAACAGTCTAGTTAGACTACAGAGAATATTTTCAGTTTTACAAAGTTTTATATATATTTATATATTTTAAAATATAATTTAAATAATAAAAAATGAAAATTTCATTATGAATCATATTTTTAAATTCCAAAGAAGAAAATTAAAATTGTAAAATAATTAAAGTATATTTTCTTTTAAATTATTGGAAAAATCTCCAAAAACTATTTAATTATAATTTTTTTTCTTCATAAGATAATTGATATCGTAGCATTGTTATTAGCATTAAATTGATAGCGATTGGTAGATCGTTGACACAATTAAATTGTTCGTTGACCCATTTTTTTATACCATTAATCATCTTTAACCAAACTTTTATAGTGGTTATTTTTTTCCATCGAATTTTTAGGGAAAGTTTGTTATTGTAAAAAGGTGGACTTCTTAGTGTAGGCTTATCTTGTCCAATGCACAAAAATGTTGTAACAATCTATTTTATTGAAAGTCCAGAAAAATAATGTTGTACAATTTTTTTTTTTTATCCAAAGTCCAGGAAAGTTATTAGTCCCCGCCTTCATTTTATCCAAAGTCCAGAGTTGCGAAAAGTCCGGAAAAATCATTAGTGTTGCCTTCATTTTATCCAAAGTCCAGTTGCGGCAAATTTTTATGGTATCCAAATATTTTTTATATCCAAAGTATTTATAACAACACTGGTGTCACTATTGTCTAATGCAAGAGATGCCACATGTTGGAGGCTTCTGGACAATCCTGCAGGTGGTGTATCAAACATACACCAAACAATAATCTGGCACTTTTGCTGGAGCCAAATATCTGATTTCATATTTCATAGGTGATTGTATCCCGGCATTCAAGTTTGATAAATCGAACAAGAGGAATTCTATCGATTGTTGATAGAAAGTAACCCAATCCTTTTAAGGCAGATGATTGAAGGAGCTATGCTTCTGTCACTTTTGTTGGAGCCAAATATCTAAATTCATGCATTTCAAGTGATTGTATCTAGGTATTCAGGTTTGATAAGTCGAACATAAGAGGATTTCTATAGATTGTTGATACCAAGTAACCCAATAATTTTAAGGCTGATGATTGAAGGAGCTATGCTTCTATCAATAATTAATCCAGTCCGCTCAAGCATAAAGCATCATCCCCTGTTTGACCAACTTCAAAGCGGATCTAGGCGCAGAGACAAAGATGGATATCACTACCCATAAAAGCAAAGCAACAATGTCACGAGATAGATAATAGAGAAAGCAACAATGTCACAGGATATAGATAATAGAGAAAAGAGCTTCTCTGTACCACATAGTCAGAAGGAGGGAAGGCTGGGGAGATAATAGAGAAAAGAGCTTCTTTGTACCACAGAGTCAGAAGGAGGGAAGGTTGGGGCTCACGAACTTTGCTCACATCCACAAACCAGGTGCTTTTCAAAAAATAAGAAGCACAAGTTCTTTGCCTTATGCATTCATCTTAAACTGCAAGAAACTATGAAAGGATTGATGTTCTTACCTAATTAGCTATTGAATTTAACTTTGAATTTAATTATTGAATCTGCTCAGGTATATGTATATATATTTGGTCCTGGGTATTCTACATACCCTGCATGTCTGCCTATACATGTCTCTCCTCCCTCCTCTGTTCGCATTGACCTTTAACCTATCTTTGAAGAGATCCCTCTGGAAGTAACAACTCCATATCTCAAAGGCTCGCTGCATTATCTATAACCTTGTTCATTATCCATATGGCCTCACATATGAACTAGTGTTACTCAACATTATCCCCATCTATTCCATGGAACATAGGGAGTTTGAAGCGGTTTAAGCATCGATAACTTAGGTGAGAAGGAGGCTCTGGTTGTCTAAATTCCACAACATGTTTTAGCGAAAGGAAAATGTGGGTTATCTAGGGACCAACTGAAATAATTAGAGGGGGCAAGAAAATTGACTCAAAGGTAGGAGGGGAAATAGTTGTAACTATACATAAACCCGACCACTTGCACAAGATAGACTACCATGGCGACAAACAACACGATAACTACTAGTACAAGCTTGTCAGTGTAATAAGCTTGCTACCGTGGTAAGAGTTTGGGGCTTGCTTCCTTTGTTAAGGGGTTGAGGTAGGTTTCCCTTTTGTGCTCCTGAAACAAAGGTTCGCGTGGATATGTGGACTGTGCGTTGATGGGCTTTATTTGCATAGGAAATTAAACTGCACTAAAGGGTGCCCTTTCCCTACCTGTCGACTCTGCAACTAAATCAAAAAATTCAAAAGGGGACCTATCAGCAAGACACTTTGGGAATCAGAAGAATTTCTCCTACCTCTGTGCATATACATGCTAGTCGGTCTCCTTCCTCCAGGGGCATTCATTCCTCCAAGAGCATTTTTTCCTTTTTCGATAGATAACTAACTGGAAGCAATCTGAGTGGCCCTAGTCGAATTTTATTTTCTCTTCAATATCTTTTTCCAGATACTTCTTGAATGGGTCTGGGTTTGATGGCCATGTGGACAAATACCGTGGAGGGAGAGTTGTATATAATCTTCCATTTCACGATGAAGAAAACCTAATCTTAATCCTTTCTCAACAAATGAAGAAAAAAAAATGTAATTAAATATTTTGAGAATAGTCAGATAGCGAGGCTAAGCAGTTTAGGAAGGAGGCAGACAAGTCATAAAATTGTGGGCCCATAGAGTTATACGTGTTGAATTATTTTTAATTCAGTTATTTAATTTCTTTTCTATATTACATTTTTGCATGTCTTAAAGGTGTCTTAAAGGTTTCATTTGCCACTACCCTGCTCTTCGTGTTCAAATTCTTATCTTCTCCAAATATCTTGCCAATTTTGAACTATCCATTAGATAGACGGATGATGATAGATATTTTCCATATGTTAAGTTTCAACAACAATGATGCTCATTTTGGCTAGCAGATGAGAATATTGCATTTCTAGGAGATATACAGTCTTTATTTGCAGGTTCAATGTACACATATGTATTTCTTTGGACACCTACTATGAGCCCAAATGAACAAGATATTCCTCACAGGTTCATGTTTGCAAAATTTATGTTGCCTTCAACGTTATGATTTTCCCTTTCATCTATCCTCTTGGCTCACCAAGAAGTGAAGGTGGAGAGCTACATGCAGATTGTTTTCCTTGTTGTTGTTGGATCCCTTCTCCTTCATCTCATTACTATTGTATGTCTTATTTTTACTATCCCTTTGTTTCTTATGATAGAATTTACTTATATGAAACATCAAAGTATTGTGGATTTCAGGACATTTTTTGCACTTGCTATGAGAAGTTCCTTTTAGAACCCAGCACAGAAAAATATGGAAGCATTACACTCAGAGAGCATCTCCGGCTTCTGGGTTTTTGTGTGTTTGAGGCATGTGTGGGAAATTTTTGGCCCTCAATTATGAAAATGCGATTACAAAACATTCATGAGGAGTCTAGGAGCACAATTATGGATTTCTTCTAGATTCATTTGAACATATTTGTCTGTGTTGTGCTCTACTAAGGCCACACGATCTTCTAATATCATCTTTTCATATGGACATCTTCAGTAGAAGCATTGTATTGTATATAAACGAGGATTAATAAGCCTTAACTATGGAAATTTTTGTAGACTTGGATTTAGCTTAAGCACTATTTTGTGTTTTTGATATTATAAATCTTTAATTCAAGCGGATGACAGCATGTTATAGAGATGATCCATGGAGTCCAGTCCACTCATCTATGTGGTCTTAATAAGATTTAAAATTTATTTTTCCTACAAATTTCAGCCTTTTGGTTCAATTTGGTAGGATTAAGATCTTCTATGTTCATATGCAGGCATTATTTGTGGCTGACGTTCCCAATATGATTGGGTGGCTTGTCATTTTTTTTTTTTGCGAAGGCAAATTAAACTATCTAGAAGTTCCTTCTCTAAAAATTGGAAAGTCTCTGTTTCATTTGGATTCTAAATTGGAAGCCAATTCTTTATTTGATTTGCTATGAGTGTAGGATTATTTGTTTTTATATTGGGGAAGACTATTCATAGGGTTTGGAGTTGGGTCATCTCATTAGTTGTAAGTAAGACTTTTCTCACAAGGTTGAGAAAAGGCTAGTAGTATTTTAAATGTTTTCTATATTTAAGTGTAGAATAGACGAATGAAGATTATATATACAAATAGACAAGTATGATTTTGAAATATTTTTATTTGACATGGTTATTTTAGGTACCTATATACATATCTGAGATAACACCAAAGCACCTTCGAAGAGGTCTTGAGGTAGTAAATTAGGTGACTTTTGTTGTATTAGTAATTTTAGGAAAATTTAGTGTTGTTAGTGTCTTCTAAACTGCTAGAGGAATATGATTGTATTTAAATTTAAATTTTCAATGTAACAACTTCTACTTTACTGAAACGCGATCAGAATAATATGTTTGATAATAATATTAATATTTGATTTTTTTTTTTAACAACTCTCAATGACAATTGGTATTGTGATGGCATACTTGTTTGGACAAATTTTTTTAACAATATTTCTTGTAATGACTTCAAGTAATAATCCCTTAATGAAAAAAATGATATATTTTCCTTATACAAAATGTATTTAATTATGTTAACAATTAATTGAATTTAGTATGGTAACAATTTTATATGGAGATGCACATTTATATTATATTTAAAAGAATATCAATGTCTTGCGTCCTTATTAATAAATGTGGTGTTTATGTTTGGCTTTTATATAGAAGTTTATATAAAAGTTAATATAAACAAATAATATTTTATGTTTGAATTTTATATTAACATTTTGAAAGTTTTTATTATTTTAAAAATATAATGAAAAGTGCCAGAGTAATTAGGAAACACGTCCAATCATCATATATATTTTTAATCTCCACTTTCCAATAATTTAACCATCCAACAATTAACTACAAAATCAATAGTTAAAAAAAAATCGAACAATTTCAATTTGGAACATCAACTCAATAAATTTTCTCTATCCTCTCCAATTTACTTTCCATTAATACATTTTTCTGTGTTCAATGGTTATATCCTTTTTTAATCTCCACCATCCAATTATTTAACCATCCAACCATTAACTACAAAATCAATCGCTTAACAAAATGAAATATGGGGCATATATGAACAACCACAATTTCTGGCTAGCGTTGTAATTATGGGTGCACAACTAAGATTAGTAGATAGAAAAAAAAAGAGCTGCAAAGTAGCAAGTCCCTGCTATTTGCTATAGTGTTGGGTTGGTGCTAAAACTACAAACTCTACTCATGTAATGCTCAATTATTTTACTACGCCGTAAGGCGTTATTATTTGAAAACAACTTTCCTGACTGCCTTCATGTCATCATATGGTCCTTCTAATCTCTTGTTAGATGATTAAGTTAGTATAATCCGTTGATTTGAATTGTGGCAGTTATAATCTGTAACGACCATTCGTTACTGTCCAAGTGTCGACTATATTTTCTTTATGCGAAGTGGCTGGCTGGGGCTTCTTTCTTGACCTTCGAGGCGACATCGATCATTAATCTTACGTCCTCTCACACATGACAATTCCAATTGCACCTAGGTGTTAGGACCTCACTATGTATCATTTTTACTATATATTTTGACACCACCTTACCTTTATAACCATGTTTAAAAAGGATTCCATCATCATTTTCATTCACTTTATCCAAAGGTATATAAAATCCTCTTCTTTACTATATATTTAATCTGTTTACATATAATTCCATATTACTCTTATATTTCATCATTAATCGAAGGTCGATTGTTGCTAACATAACTCTAAAAGATCGCAGATAATTTATGTGTTGTGTTGGAACAATCGGCCGTTGCTGAAACAGTCAACTCCGTTGCTGAAACAGTCAACTCTGTTGCTGAAACAGTCGACTCCGTTGCTGAAACAGTCAGCAGGCACGCAAATTCCGTCACTACTCGTAATTTGCGATTTTGGAAGAGTATTTTTTGGAACAATGGCAACAACATGAAGATGAGCAAGGAAGTGGTTACACGGATTATTCTGAAGATAGTACTCTTTTTGTATCTGTTGTAACAATATCTTTTTATGGAAGAATAGAATAGCCCTGTTTTAAGAAAGAAGAACAGATTTGGGATAAACATAGATTTTCTCTAATGTAATTGTAAGAGATGTCTCCTCTTTAAAAAGAGGAGACATCATCATTAGAGGGGAGTTCGAAAACTACAGGAGAACATTGTGTTTGAGAGGACAGGAGCTAGACTCCATTTGTAATGTATCATTTCTTTTGACAGATGAATAAAAGTTCCTTTTGAGCGCTTCAATTTAATTCCTTCTCTGGGGAATCTTGTGAGAAGGAAAGGGCCCGCCTTCCTCACAAGATTCGCCCAACTGTTCCTGTAGTTTGTTATATTTCTTTATGATATTTGCACTTTACTTTAATTATGTTTACTGAAACACCAGTTACACAGTTCTGTAGTTTATTGAGCATTCTGTTTCCTTTAACGCTGCGTGTTTAGTACATTCAATCTTAAGAAGTTAAGGGATCTATTTCTATTATTTATTTGAATGTATGATTGATGCTAGGAAGCAGGTGTTAAAGATTCATGTGCAAAGGAATAGGGTCCTGTTCCCATTGATTGCCTTTCTTTTCCCTGCAGTGTGATTAGAAACAGGAGACAGGTGCTGAAGGTTCATGTTCATGGGAATAGGGTCTTGTTCTCTTGAGTTTATCTTTTCTACAGAGTGATTAGTGTCAGGCAGCAGGTGCTGAAGTTCCTATTTGAAGGAATAGGGTCCTGTTCCCTGTTATGGTTGATTGGTTTCCTTTCCTGCAGAATGATTTCCTTTTATTTGGATTCTTCAAAACTGCAATAGAGGAATTACTTATACTATAACATAAGTAACTTCAGCTTTGATTAAACAGGGTGTGAATAATTAGATTTGTATGATTAATAATTGTGTGGCTTTTTACTACAACATTATTTTTGCTTTTGGAATTGAGCATATCCAGTGCGTGATTGTCTTTGGAATAAACAGACTTCCTCGGGTTGAAAATTTATGTGGAGCTTGAATTGTTAAAACAATTAAAGCGACCAACATTTTGGCGCCGTTGCCGGGGAAGGAAATTATAGATTTCAAAAGCATTAATATTTTATTTCTAGATGTGCAGATTGTATGAGAGGACGCGGAACCCAGAAGAAAACTAATCCTACAGGTGGCAAGGGCAAAGGAAGGGGAGGAAGAAAGACTTTCATTGACGAGATTGTATCAAAGGCTGAATCATCACAGAGATTAAGTTCTCGAAGACCAAAACTTCAGCACTCCCCTCAATCAGATTACAAAACAGAGGAAGTTGTGGGTCCTAAAAACATAGAGGAGCCAGTGATTAAAGAACCAACAGTCAGTGCTGGAGAGTCAGAAGAAAGTGCTAGCAAATCAGCAGAGCACGTTGAGGAAATAATGGAGAGTATTGGACGACCAGTGGAAAACATTGAGGAGCCAGTAGAAGATCTTGACGATCGAGCAAGTGCAGTAGGAGAATAGACAATGGAAGGAAACAATGAAGACTTCTTTGGTGGAGGACGTGTAGATCCTGAAGGAGAAGGAAAGGATGAAAATTCTCTCTCTACCTTGGGATTTCCTATCAGTGATCTCCCTAGAGGAACAACTCCTATGAAGAACATTCCATTGTCAGCTTTACCTAACTTTCATGGTTTATCCTCTGAAGATCCGGATGAATTTCTTTTTGAATTTGATATATTATGCAGAAGTTATGATTATATTACTAATGCTCAAAAGTTGAAACTGTTTCCAGCAACATTAAAAGGAAATGCTTTAAGATGGTTCATGAGCCTTGGGAGTCAGGTAATCACAACATGGGAGCAGATGAAACAGAAATTTCTGCTTAAATATCAAGACTACTGTCGGACGAGAGAAAAGAAGGATGAACTATTCAATATGGCACAAAAGCCGGACGAGAATCTGGAGGATTACGTAGAAAGGCTGCAGTACAATATACAGAGATCTGATCATCCGAATATAAGTAAGGAAATTCGCAAAACAATATTACTTATAGGATTAAGGGATGATTGTTTAGACATGTTAAATATGCTTGGTAAGGGAGATATATCTAAAGAATCATATGATGAGATTGTTGAACTTTGTAAGAGGTGTTCAAGGGGAGCTGCAAGGAACAGAGTAAGTAATAGAGATCCCACCTATTCAAGAGTGCATAAATCAGCCAGTGGGGGAGAAATAAGAGCTGAAATAGGTAATTTACTTGAAGAATTTAAAACTGAGATGTTAAGTTCTTTTGCTTCACAAATTGACACTTTGCAGGTTAAGAAGAAGCAGGCTGAAGCAGAAGCAACTCTGGCTGTCTTTTGCCCGAAGTGCAGAGACAAACATCCACTAAGGGAGTGCCCATTGGACAAAATACCAATCTGTACCCTTTGTGAGAAAGATCATGAAACAAAACAATGTCCATCTCTACCAGGAATAAAGGCAGCATTGCAGCCAACGGAAGAAGAAGATGAAGCAGTTTACTTGCTAACTCAAAGAAGACAATGGCAACCAAAAGGACAAGGTATGAATTCTAGTATGCCATTTAATCGTTGGAATAATTATTCTGCTTTCAGTCAAAAAAATTACCCTCCCTTTAATCAAATGCAATACCCACCCTTTAATCAAATGAATTTCCCACCCATGCAACAATCAAACCCTCCCTTTGTTGATCCTACAATGTGGACTCCTTGGCCCCCACAGCAGCCATCTTCTTTTAACCCTTGGAATTCAAATTGGAGAAGCCAAAAACTCCCGTATCCAAATCAATTTCCTCAATTTCAACAACCACTTCCTCTGCCATCAAATGCTCCGCCAAATAACCAAATGAGACCCTAGCTACCTGTGCAACCAAATCCTAACCCCAATAATAAAGTTGTGCAAGTCATTGATATTCAGAATCAGTCTATATTTCCTACTATGCAATGTAATGATATTCATTTAAGATCCGGGAAAATAGTAGAGCCTATTATTGATGACATAACTTCTTCTGATTCTGATAAAGAGGAAAATGAGAAACATAAGAAAGCACAACCACCTTCTAACAAGAGTATTGAAATAACAGAACCACCATTCCCCGAGCGTTTGGTTTTAACTAGAACGCCTGAAACACCTGCTTTTAATCTTTTAGGGGAATTGCAAAACTTGTATGTTAAAATTCCACTTTTACAGGCATTAAGAGATGTACCAATTTATGCCAGAACAATAAGGGATATTTTTGTTAAGAAACCTGGTAGGAAAACTAAAGATCCCCTTACAGTACATGTGATGGGTGATTTATCTGCATCAATGTCCAGAAAAACACCTCCTGTGAAATATGGTGACCCTGGGCATCCTACCGTGACAGTTCAAATTGGTAAAACAATGATTCCTCAAGTTCTGGTAGATTTAGGTGCTGCAATAAACATAATGACTCTTAAAACTTCACAATTGTTATAGCTGAATAACAAAATCAGAGATACACCTACCATTCTAGAGTTGGATGACCGTTCTACAATTAAACCTGAAGGAGTTGTGGAAGATCTACTTATCTAAGTTGAATCCTAGAATTACCCAGCTGATTTTGTTGTATTGTAGACTAAAACAAAGCTGGGGGGACATCCTTTAATTCTGGGGAGGCCATGGCTGGCCATAGCTGATGCCTTTATCAGTTGCAGATTTGGCTCAATGACAATTTCTAATGGTTATGAAACCAAACAGCTTACTCTTTATCCTCATGCTACACCCATAATTAATAATGAAGATTCTATGTGGATGGATTATGATGATAATGTTGTTCAACCCATTCTAACTATTGGACAAGCCTTAACTCTTAAAGACAATACAGAGGATGAAATAATTAATAATTTTATTTGTGAACCTTCCTCTGTAATTGCTGAAACACACAATCAATTGACTGTAATTTTTGAAACAGATACCCAAGAAAATATTGAATCTGAAGACTTATCTCAGACATTAACCACCATCTCATCTAAAAGCATAACAGTTGAAATTGAACCTGGCAAGACATTAAACATAAATCCTGATCTAACAGTTGCTGAAACACAGCAGTTAATGAAGTTATTGCATGAAAATAAGGAAGCATTTGCATGGGATTACATGGATATGAAAGGGATCTCTTCTGAACTATGTACTCACCGAATTTACATTAAAGAGGGATGCCGACCAGTCTATCAACCCCAAAGACGAATGAACCCTAATTTACGAGAAATTGTTAAAGAAGAACTTCAAAAATTGCTTAATGCAGGATTTATATACCCCATATCTGACAGTGAATGGGTTTCCCCATTGGTAATTGTCCCTAAGAAAAATGGGAAATGGAGAGTATGTGTTGATTACAGAGCCTTAAACAAAGCTACTCAAAAGGATCACTTTCCTTTGCCTTTCATTGATCGGGTGTTGGATAGTCTGTCAGGGAAGAAATTCTTTTCTTTTCTAGATGGATTCAGTGGGTATAACCAAATCAGAATTGCACCCCAAGACCAGGACAAGACCACTTTCACTAGCCCTTGGGGAACTTTTGCTTATAGAGTTATTCCATTTGGGCTATGTAATGCACCAGCAACTTTTCAGAGAGCTGTTATAGGAATCTTTTCTGATATGTTGAATGACTCTATGGAAATATTTATGTATGATTTTACTCCTTATGGTGTGTCTTTTGAAGATGCATTACAAAATCTTGAGAAGGTACTTAAACGATGTATACAAGCTCATCTCTCCCTAAGTACTGAAAAATGTCATATGATGATGAGTGAAGGAGTAGTGCTTGGAAATTTTATTTCATCTCAAGGTATTCAGGTAGATCCATCTAAAATATTGGTCATTCAGAATCTTTCTGTTCCTAAAACACAAACTGATGTGAGAAGTTTTCTAGGACATGCTGGATACTACAGAAGATTTATTAAAGATTTTTATAAGATAGCTTCTCCATTATTTGTGTTGCTTATGAAAAATGCTGAATTTAAGTGGACTAATTCTTGTCAGAAAGCTTTTGAAGAACTCAAGCATCAGTTATCTACTGCTCCTATTTTGAGAGGACCTGATTGGGCCCTCCCTTTTCATATATCTTCTAATGCTTCAGACACTGCAATTGGAGTTGTCTCGGGACAAGAGGTGAATCATCTTCCTTATGCTATCTACTTTATCAGTAAGAACATGACCCCTGCTGAGCTTAATTATACAGTTACCGAAAAGGAGTTTCTTGCAGTAATTTATGCCATTAATAAATTCTGACATTATATCACTGGTTATTCTACTTTTGTCCACACTGATCACTCAGCTATTAAGTATTTAATGAACAAATCTGATACAAATTCTAGAGTTACCAGATGGCTATTATTACTGCAGGAGTTTGATATTACAATTGTAGATCGGCCTGGTAAAGAAAATGTGGTGGCTGATTTCCTTTCACGGTTAAAAACTGATAATAATATTCTAGTAGATGATTCTTTTCCTGACGAGTATTTGTTTGCATTTTCTGCTCACTCTCCATGGTATGAAGATATTGCCAATTATTTAGTTGCAGGAAAATTACCATCACACCTGTCATACAGAGAAAATAGAAGAATTATTCAACAAAGTGCCAAGTATAGCTAGATAAGTGGGTGTCTTTTCTACACAGGGCTTGATCAGGAAATCCGAAGATGCATTAGGGAAGATGAAGTGTATGACATACTAAAAGCTTGTCATGATGGCCCTTGTGGAGGGCATTTTGCTGATAAAAGAACAACACACAAAATTTTGAGGATGGGTTACTATTGACCCTCATTATTTAAGGATGCAAAGAAATATGTGAGGGCTTGTGACAACTGCTAGAGAATGGGTCAACCCAATCATAGAGATCAAATGCCATTAAACCCCCAGGTAGTTTCTGAACCATTTGAAAGATGGGCCTTGGATTTCATAGGACCCATTAATCCTCCATCCAATCAAAGAACTTATATATTATTCTATACAGACTATATGACTAAATGGGTGGAGGCCAAAGCACTTATTAGAGCCAATGAAGAGGTTGTCCTAGCTTTCTTATTTGAAGAAATCTTCACTAGATTTGGAATTCCTAGAGAGCTAGTTACAGATGGAGGACCTCCATTCAATTCCCATGGTTTTAAGTCTACCATTCAGAAATGTCATATTCATCATAGAATGACTACACCATACCACCCCCAGGCCAATGGGCAGGTGGAAAGCACAAATAAAATATTAGAAGCCATTCTAACTAAAATAGTGAAGGACAACCGGAAGGATTGGTCTCAAAGGCTCCCTAAAGCACTATGGGCTTACATAACTACTTGGAGAAACACTACAGTTTTTTCTCCCTATGAATTGGTTTATGGTAAAAATGTTGTTTTTCCTGTGGAATTTGAAATTAAAACTCTAAGAACTGCTTTAGCTGTTAATCTTGATTTGACTGATGTGCAGACAGCTAGGTTGCAGCAGCTTCTTGAATTGGATGAAAAGAGATTAGATGCCATTCACCAAACAACCATGATCCAACAACAGAGAATGAAGTGGCATGATAAGATTATCAAACACAAGCAGTTCCAAAAAGGTAATTGGGCCTTATTGTATGACTCTCGGTTTGAAAATTTTCAGGGTAAGCTACGTACACGTTGGCTTGGACCATATGAAGTAGATGCTGTTTTTCCTAATGGAACAGTAAGAATTCTAACAATTGATGATTCTAAAACACCTCTATTAGTCAATGGTCATAGGCTTCGTTTGTACCAGCGTCCTGTTTCTAAAGAGGATTTCAAGACTGCTTGCATGACTGATACACATTATCTTTTTCTAGGGGAGTCTTCTGCTCCTCACAGTATTTAATTTTCTGCACTGTATTTTTAGTATTAGATTAGATTTAAAACTAATAATCCCTGTCAAGGGTTGGCATATTACAATTGAATTTTGCAGATTCTGGAAAAGCTCATTAAGGAGGACAGATTCATCACAGGAAGATCTGAAGCTTCAATCACAGAAGCTTGTTCCCTTCATTTCAACCCATTTCCTAGCAATATTCCTTTTATCCCATTTCTACATTACTTCCCTTTTTCCATTTTTCCCACTTCTACCATTCCTGAAATATCATCCTTCAGCTAGTATTTCCCGTTCCTTACTGCTGAAATTATCCCCTAACAAATATTTCCCCCACTTGTCCTAAACCCAAGTCATTATATCCCATTTTCCTGATTTTTCCCGTTGCTGAAACACCAGTTTCAGCAACATGTCGTTCATTTTTCCGTTGCTGAAACACCAGTTTCAGCAACCTGTCATCACTAAAACATCATTTCTTTCCTCTGCTATACAAGCTTTTCAGTTCTCCACTTTTACTCTTCAGATCCTTTGGGTGAATATTATTCAGTACTGAGCAGATCCTGATATGCTCCTGTTCTACATTTCAGAGAAATCTACAGATTATTCCATTAAATATCAAGCCATTATGAAGCACTCTATACTTCGAATTTTAAAAATCAAAGGTAAAAATATAAGGTATGTGATTTTAATGTAATGCAGTTAAATAATATTTTAAAGAGAGGATCTCGCTCATAATGATTGCAATCTCCACACGCTCAAACATCATTGCACCATACGTAGGGGGGGAATTTCGAAAACTGAATCATCATTTCACATCATCCAATCCTCCGTCATTCTTCATATCCATTTCTGCCGTCATTGAGACTCCATATCCTCTGTTGCAACAATTAGCTTGACCAAATCTTGTGTTTTTGTCCTCTGCGCCTCTGCATGTGACTCAAGCTAGTAGCTATGGGAGGGTCGGCTATCAGACACGAGCCTGGTTCGATAACTCTTCTTCAATTGTTCCCATAGGCCTATCAAATTTTTCAACAAGCAGGATAGACAGCATACTTCGAAAGGTTAGGAGAATTTGATCAGCTGCAAGTTTTAGAGTTCGCACAGAATCTTCAGGGGAATTATTCAGTGGTTCAAGGGGTCCAAATTTCAGTCACGGAGGAGGATGTAGCACAGGTATCAGGTTTGCCGGTTATAGGAGCTCGCTGGTTCAGTAGGAAACAAGTTATTTTAAATGCACAACAAGATTTTCTTCTTCTAGATGAACCGGTTGAACTTAAAGGCCGCGGTATAAGTCTGCATTCATTACCTCAACCATGGCCGACAGTAGCTGAATTCATCAAGCACTACTTGACATGCGAAGGGCGTTACCAGGTAGTCTATCAACACGACTTTGTTTTGATGAATCATTTGAGGCATGGTCGATTAGTTAATATTCCCTATTATCTGCTTGGTTGTATCAAAAACATGTCATATTATTGCAGACGGGTTAAATTCCCATTGTTATCCCTTAGCCATCATCGTTTATGTCAATTATTAATTCAAAGGGGTTTTGCTCAGCAAAACCCCCCTCTGAATAATCCAGTCCTTATTCCCTAGCAAGCCGAAATTCCCCAGCAAGCCGAACTTCCCCAACAAGCCGGAAGTTCCCAAGAAACTCCTGAGAGTTCTTATGAAAGGCAACTGGACAATATCCCAGACCCCCCTGTAATTCCATCCTCGGAACCAGTTGACCTACCCCCAAGTTCGTCCCACTTAGTAGAGTCACCCCTTCCCACTATTCCTATCCCTATCAATGACTCTCCAACACCCCCATCTCCACCTACTCATAAAATAAAGAGATGAACCCCAACAGTCTCTGTCTCAAAATGACAAACAAGGGCCACATCCCAAATTTTCACTTCTTCCGAAAGCCCTTCCCCTAGAAAAGAATCTTCTCCTACAAAGAAAAGGAAAGACACTGACTTCTTTGCTTTCCTACCAAAAAGGAAAATGAAAATGACTGTTGAAACAGGAGTTACTCCCATTTCCCCTGACCCTGCCACTATCCTGTTAAAACTTCAAACCTCACCACCATTCCAAATTCCCCAACTCGTCTCGTCCGGTGACACTGTCACACAAGAACCAGTGGCCCGGGATAACATGACATCGTTTATGGCTCAAACAGTGACTGCCACACAAGAACCAGTCACTTACCCAGAGGCTGAAACACAAGAACCAGCCACTGTGGTACAAGAATCATACACCAAGCATGATAATACAGGGAAACCAGCTGTAGCTGCTCCACAAGAACCAGCTACAGTTGTGGATCAGCAGACAACCCCAGCAAAATCAACTAGCACACAAGGTTCACACACTATGGCATCTTTATTGGAGGAAAATGAGTTTTTGAAGTCAGAACTAGAGGCCTATAAGACAGAATTGACCATGGCACGAGAAGCCTTTGATAGAGAACTGAATCTCTACATGCTAGCACACACAGCATCAGCACAAAAGAAGGATCCATGCAGAGAATACATGTGCCATGAGTGTGGTAATATTTACCAGCAGGCAGGATACAAAGTAGTCAAAATTCAGGTATCTGAGGCATCTACATCAGCTGCAATTAAAGAAGAACACCCTACTGTCACACAAGAACCAGTAGGGCCCTCAAAAAGTCTGGAAAAAGAAACTAAACCACAGATATCTCGCCCTGTGCTAGTCAGCTCAGCCACTCAGACAATGCCCCAACCACAGAGATCCCAAACTGTGCTAGTCAGCTCAGCCACTCAGACAATGCCCCAATCCAGTACTTATAATGCTGGGACACAGACCCTGCCATGGAAACATTTAGAACTTATGAACAACTGGAAGAAACAGTATGCAGTGGATCAAGAGAAGATATTACAGCAGCATAAGTTAGCATGGCAGAATCACATGTATGCCAACTGGGATATTTGGGAACAGACATTACAACAGCTCAGGGATTCCAAGAAAGAAGTCAAAGAATCAAAGGAAAAGTTGGTTTTGATGTTTTTATTAGTGCAATAATTGATGGCTACCCGAAAACCCTCCGTGAATTATTCTCTCTTCCTCTCTGAACGTTTGGTTTATTTTCAATTGAAGGCAATAAAAGATGGCAGACCTCATGAATTGCTTACTGCGGAACAATTTGTTAAGACTTTTGCTGAGGCCCCTGAAAGTGACCAACATTTTTTGTGTGAACTTTATCTCCATAACGAGGCCATGCCTGAGAATAGAAAAGTCAATCTCACTCCAATTGTAGGTGATGTACAAATTAGGGCATTTGTTTCATTCTTGGCCAATCAGCTCACCTGGAAAACTGTGTTTATTGCAAGTAGGCATAATGAAGAGAATCGGCTCCTTTGGATTAGACCGGAACCTTCAAATCCGGCTATGTTTGTAGCACAATATCACCGATTCTTGCAGAAGCCAGGAATGCACAGGTACATACAACAATTGCAGGCTTCAATACTTTTAAAATGTCTACAGCTAATCAGAGTAAAGGAGACTGCTGCATTGAATGCCAACACTATGTTTTGGTAGCAGTCATGCAAGGAAAGACAAGACTATCACCCTTTCAGCCCTGATAATCTTCAAGCTGCACTTTCCAGGGTACCTAACTACATCAGATGCATTCGGCATTGTGGAGAAAACTGGATTGGTTACCATTTTCATTTTCCAATTCTATGGATGCCTACAGAAAAATATCAGTGTCACTACCAATTGGCTGATAGGGATGAGGCTGTAGCCTGGCAGCAATTGCAGAACAATCGAGGATTCCGAGCTCCGACAGAAGCCACCTTCTCCAGTTACTGCTTGAGCAACTTGCATGCACAGAGTCAGTACTCAGACTCTGACTCAGACTAGGAGTTGCCTGAGGACATGCAACCCTTTCAGCTGGGGGGGATGTTAGGACCTCACTATGTATCATTTTTACTATATATTTTGACACCACCTTACCTTTATAACCATGTTTAAAAAGGATTCCATCATCATTTTCATTCACTTTATCCAAAGGTATATAAAATCCTCTTCTTTACTATATATTTAATCTGTTTACATATAATTCCATATTACTCCTATATTTCATCATTAATCGAAGGTAGATTGTTGCTAACATAAGTCTAAAGGATCGCAGATAATTTATGTGTTGTGCTGGAACAATCGACCGTTGCTGAAACAGTCAAACTTTGTTGCTGAAACAGCCGACTCCGTTGCTGAAATAGTTGACTTCGTTGCTGAAACAGCCAGCAGGCACGCAAATTCCGTCACTACTCATAATTTGCGATTCTGGAAGAGTATTTTTTGGAACAATGGCAACAACATGAAGACGTGGTTACACAGATTATGCTGAAGATAGTACTCTTTTTGTATCTGTTGTAACAATATCTTTTTATGGAAGAACATAATAGCCCTGTTTTAAGAAAGAAGAACATATTTGGGATAAACATAGATTTGCTCTAATGTAATTGGAAGAGATGTCTCCTCTTTAAAAAGAGGAGACATCATCATTAGAGGGGAGTCGAAAACTACAGGAGAACATTGTGTTTGAGAGGACAGGAGCTAGACTCCATTTGTAATGTATCATTTCTTTTGACAGATGAATAAAAGTTCCTTTTGAGCGCTTCAATTTAATTCCTTCTCCGGGGAATCTTGTGAGAAGGAAAGGGCCCGCCTTCCTCACAAGATTCACCCGACTATTCCTGTAGTTTGTTAGATTTCTTTATGATATTCGCACTTTACTTTAGTTCTGTTTGCTGAAACACCAGTTACACAGTTATGTAGTTCATTGAGCATTATGTTTCCTTTAACGCTGCATGTGTTTAGTACATTCAATCTTAAGAAGTTAAGGGATCTATTTCTGTTATTTGTTTGAATGTATGATTGATGCTGGGAAGCAGGTGTTGAAGATTCCTGTACAAAGGAATAGGGTCTGGTTCCCATTGATTGTCTTTCTTTTCCTGCAGTGTGATTAGAAACAGGAGACAGGTGCTGAAGGTTCCTGTTCATGGGAATAGGGTCCTGTTCTCTTGAGTTTATCTTTTCTACAGATTGATTAGTGTCAGGCAGCAGGTGCTGAAGTTCCTATTTGAAGGAATAGGGTCATGTTCCCTGTTATGGTTGATTGGTTTCCTTTCCTGCAGAATGATTTCCTTTTATTTGGATTCTTAAAAACTGCAATAGAGGAATTACTTCTACTATAACATAAGTAACTTCAGCTTTGATTAAACAGAGTGTGAATAATTAGATTTGTATGATTAATAATTGTGTGGCTTTTTACTACAACATTATTTTTGCTTTTGGAATTGAGCATATCCAGTGCGTGATTGTCTTTGGAATAAACAGACTTCCTCGGGTTGACAATTTATGTGGAGCTTGAATTGTTAAAACAATTAAAGAGACCAACACCAGGGGTTTTGGGTAAATACCCAATTTTGTGGCCGCTCCAGAAAGCCATTAGGATATTTCGCTGTCATGAAATGCAGAGAGTGTTCCTCTGCAGACCCTTATCTTTTTAGGTTCCTCAGGGCTGGCTGGTTTTTGTGAGCGCTGTGATTGCTAGGGTCATCGTTGGCGCTATATTGGGTGGGTGGACAGGTGACCATTTTGGGAGGAGGAAACCCATTTTTGCAAGCTTTTATACCTTCGATTTGCAGGGTTGTGAGTACCAACTTTGCCAACTCAAAGTATTGCTACAATGGCAGCGTCGTGCTTAGCAGCCCCATCTTCAAATCTTGCCAATCGACATCAACTTCCACAAGCTGCCTACAATATTCAGTCCAGAACCCTTCTTAAAACCTCCTGGAAACCATCGCTCCAGAACCCAAGTAACTATTGCCTTGGAGTTCCCTGACGAAGGCTCATTTTCTTCGATCACAGGAGTGTTTCGCAGCCATTATTTTGGGGTTTCATCACTATGTTTTCCTTTCTTTCCTTGGCCAAGGAGATTTAAGTTTGATTCCACACTCATAACTCATTTCTGCAAGAGCCAAGGTAATAATTATATTCCTGTGTTTTCTTTGTTTTAAGCTCAGAAATTATTTTATTTAGAAATCTAAAGTTCAGCTTCTCTTTGCAGGTTTCTTGACCAACTTCAAAAAGCACTGTCAGGGTTAACTACAGAATTTAAGGACTTGCTGTTAAGGAAATTATCATACTTGATAGCCTTAAATCTCATTTTTTTAATGCTAGCACATGTTTATATTTAACATGGCCCTCCTCTTGGTCGTATTTTCATCCAAAAATGAAAGGGTTTTATGACTTACAGGTATCACTACCCTCCCCATAAATATGGTACAAAGATTATTAGAATTCTTTATTTAACCCTAGATAGATGTTCATATGTTCTTTAATTAATTTCAGGTTTATGTCCTTCCTAGGCCTTCTCGCTAAAAACATCCAACCTTTTTTCATTACGGTTTCGTTCCCTCTGTTTTCTAGTTAATGTGTAACTTTTTTGATGTTACAAAGATTTCGTTGCTGCGAGGGTTTGTCGAATCCACTAGTAAAGTTGGGTATGGAATGAATTTATTTTATGTTGGTCTTAGGACATAAGGGTTTCAATCTCCTCGTTATTTGAGAGGAAGCTCTGCCTCTGGCTCGATCTTCCATGTTTAAGCTTTTACTGTAATTTTATTTGTTAAGGAAATGACTGGGTTTTTTCCTCTTGTAAGCCCTTTAACAAAAAGATGTTTGAGACTTGTGGGACAAGCATGGCTGGACTCAGGGTAAGCGTTCAATCCCTTTTGTTTCATGTAATTAAGCATTTAATTTCAACTTTTAAGGTTAAAATTACTGTTTTTTGGCACTGGGAGCCTTCCATAGCTGATTGCTGGGAAATTATGCAACCCTGTGAACCGTAATATGTTTAGCAAGTAGCTTAAGAGTGGAGTTATAAGCTTCTTTCAATAATTTTGTGCTTCCTGAATTGACTACACAACATCTTTGATATGCTATCCATAATTTAACCCAAGGAAATTGATCCACTGGCTACCACTCTGCCAAGGGAAATTTTTCAAATTTATAAGGCTGAAACCTTATTTCTCATATGTGGCATTTAAGCCTCAGGGATCTCTCATCTTGCCACACTGATGATGACGTTCTAGATTTCTTTATTTAACAGTTAATACACATCAATTTCTAATATATGTCAATTATGGACTTAATATTCCTTTTATTTTTGCTGCGAAATCTTATCCTACATTTTTACCTATTTACCCTCTTCTGCGTTGTCCTTCCTATGACTATGTTCCTACGAGAAGCTGAATTGCCTGCTTGGGTTGTTTGTTCTGTGCCTGCTATTATGTCATTATTGAACATTCTACCTGCACCAAGATCTTTCCCATTCATCATCCCTTATCTCTTGTTTGAGAACACAATGTCTGTCACTACATTCAATGCCATCATCTCTAGACTGTTGCAACTTGGTAGTGCTTATGAATCGGTGGTAACAAAGAAATATGGTCGGGCATCCGAAACTGATCTACTTGCATTGGTGGAAAGGGAATCACAAGTTCAGTTAGAACACCCAAAGCATCATCGTGTTGTTTCAGAGTCAGGTCTGGATGCCCTGAGCAAGCTTGATGAACTAAAACATCAATGACCTCCAGAAAAGAAACTCAACCAGATTTACAAAAAGGAATTGGGTCTTGCTTTCCTGCTCTTAACTTCCTCTGTTAGGAGCTTGATGTCTGCTCAGGGGATATATTAAACATGCATGTCTAGCGTTTGAGTATATTGCTTATGAAATGAAAGGGGTGCCCTATTACGATGCTTCTGCCTTCACAAAGGTATTCTTATGCTTTTGTTTAATCTCCCATCTTGATTTTCATGTTTGGTTTACGGTTTAAGCTAAATCTTTGCATTTCATGGTACATATCCATTAATTTTATTTTGTTTTGTAGTGTATGCCTTATCCTACTGTGCCTCTTTATGATGGTGGGATTTTTCGAAATCTAGGTTTTGATAATGGAACCAAAGGCTGGAATGGTTTTGGCGGCCTGAGAATAGCAATACATATAGAGTCAGGATGATGGCAGTAAATATTTTGTGGCATCAAATCGGCAAGATATATTTCATTTTCCTCTTCAATTTTGGAAAATTTAAGGCAAGATGTCAAGTATAGTCTCTCAGGTAGTAAATTGATTTCCGAGTAGTGCTAGTGCTATACCATAATGAAATTATTAGGGTACATTTACATTATTGAGTTTGATATATGCGGGGTTCGATGTGTATAGATTGGGTGCAGATCAGATCGGGGAGCTCTGATTTAGTTACAACAACTGTGGCGATGGACGATGTGAACTTCATATGTGCTGCAACTGCTCCTACTACAAGTGGGTGCTGGTGTTTACTCAAGGGCGGATTCATTCCTGATTGGTCTCCCGCTCACTCTCGGTTATACTTCCAGTTATTTTCTCACTCAAATTGATGCTCCTAATTTCGATTATAGTTCTTCACCTAAAATTAGAACGAGCGAGCTCATTGTGTTGTTAGTTGCAGAGTAACAATCCGGATGTTGAAATACTGATCGATTGTGTATCCCTGCAACCATTCACAGATGATGAACGTCGTTTGTAGCAAGAAGAAATAATCCTGATGGTACTCCCTTTTCAATCTTTCTATACAAATTCGTTTATGCTGCCAGCTGGTTATGGGTATTTTTATTGATTTATTGATTTATTTGTATTTTTTTTCGAAAACGAGCTAAAATGGTACACGACGGAGCCAGAACAGGGAAAACTCAATTACAGCCTTGCAGATGAGATGCTGGCTTTCTGTAATGCCAACATTATTTCTGCTCGAGGGCACAATATCTTTTGGGAAAACCCAAAATAAAACCCTTCATGGGTCATCAGCCTCGACAAGGAACAACTCCAGAAAGCAGTCTCTCGGAGAATCGAGTCTCTGGTGATCAAATATGAAGGGAATTTATCAGCTGGGACATGAGCAACGAGTTGTTGCACTTCTCTTTTTATGAGGAAAAAATAGGCCCTAACGCTTTGAATTCCTTCTTCAAGGCCGCCCAGCGAATCGATCCCTGGACGCCCATGTTCATGAATGACTATAACATCATCGAGACATGTGATGACTCAGAGGCTATTGTGGATTCATACATTGAAAAGCTTCATGAGCTCAGAAAATTAGGGCGAGTAATCAAAGGCATTGGCCTTGAAAGACATTTCAACAAACCAAACCTTCCATTAATGAGAGCAGTGACGGACAAGTTCAGTACCCTTGGACAGCCCATTTGGCTCACGGAAGTGGATGTTAGCAGCAAATGTAGAAATTATATAAATAATGTGTTATACATCCAAGATTATCCTGATCACACACTATTTGACTTCATGCATAATACATAATCTCTTCTACTATTGATCATTACTTGCGGAAATAAAATCAATTGCATGCACACATTGAAACCATAAAAATTCACACATATGAACACAGTGTTTTAACGGGAAAGCCTGAAGCTAAAAACCCCAACTATATTTATATAATATATGTCATAGAGCTCATGTAACAATCCTTATACAAAGCTGATCATATCAAGCTCTCAGTACAATACAATCGCTACACACTAATCAGGCCCGATCTAGCAAATCCATGCACCGATTGTTTCCACCTGCTAGCCTGCCTCTACTGCGCAATCCCTGTTGAATATTGGCTCTGAATGAACTCGAATTGGTCCAGCCTTGCTCACGCAATCCTCATTGACATCTCCAATCAATGTGTGGTGCAAACTCATGCAACACTATAGTCACAACTGATAGTCAACCTGCTCTTTCACCTACCTCTCCACTGGTCTCCACTGAAACTGTCCATGCACTGTAGTTAAATGATGTATTCTTCAGTTGATTAATGAGTTAATGTTTAGTGAATTAATTATTAATTAATTCACACCACTCTCACTAGTGTATCAATCAATTAGACTAGATACAACTAGCTCAACTGTGTCTGACTGAGTTAAGCTGAACACAACTCCACCAAACTCTTGTCACATGATCTATTTGATCTCCATGCAATAGCTCTAGTAAACCCTCATGAATAGCGTAATTCCTTCTGTCAGCTACTGTGCCCAATATGTGCACTGAACTGAAGTGCTCCAAGAGAATAAGTTGTTGTTTAGAGTCTGATTATTATTAAGAGCTAATAATAATCGACATGCATCTATTTTTAGATTGACGATCTATAAATAGACTTCGCCCAATATTATAAAAATATAATTTCATCTATTTTTCCAGCTTGACCAACCATCCACAAATAGCATCCTGCAACTTCTGAAATATGATCATCATGTCTAAAAATAGACATAGTCTAAAAATAGACTTGCGCCAAAAATAGCCTGCGAGCCCACTTAGTGAAGGTGACTCTTTTCACTAAGCTCATCATCTTGTTACAATCCTCAGCACTCCCTCTCAACCAGATAGGGATTATACACTTTACCGATCCTGCCTCTATGGTATTTTAATTTTCTCCTGGTGAGCGCCTTTGTCAAGATATTAGAATCCTGATCCTCCGTAGGAATGTAATAAAGTAACATGATCTTCTGCTACACACAATCTCTGATATGATGATACCGGTTCGTGAAGCTATGTAGCCTCACCTCATCCGACTGTCTGTACCAAATTCCATATCCCGATGTGCCTTGAGATATCTCAATACATGCTTCCCTGCCTTCCAGAAGAGCTTGGTAGGCTTAACCATAGCTTGTGAAAGCTAGTTAACAGCATAGCATATGTCTGGTCATGTATTGACTAGATACATGAGCGAACCAACCAACTGTGATGTGATGGCGAATAGAACCTCTGCTTAGATGTAGCATTGTGTCTTTCCTCCAACCACCGGAAGAGGGTTTCGTTAGGCTTGCGACCTTGCATGTTGAACTTCTCCGAGTATCTCCCGGGCATACTTGCCTTGAGACACAAGCAGTCCCATCAACTTGCTGCCTTTTTAAATTTCCAATCCCGAGGGAAATAATGAAGGAGGCCCAAGTCCTTCATCTCAAACTCTTTTGCAAGATCAGCCTTGCATGAGAGTATCAACTGTTCATCACCCGTCAAAATCAAATCATCTACATAAAGTACAATGATTAGAAACTCACCCTCCACCATAATCTGGTATAGGTTCGGATTTGCCTCACTCTTGGTGAATCCAAGACTGGTGAAATAACTGTCTATCCGTGTGTACCAAGCACGAGGTTCTTGTTTCAACCCATACAACGCTCTTTTGAGGCTGCACACATGTGACTCGCTGCTGAAGATCTCGAAACCTTCGGGTTTCTCTATGTACACCTCCTCCTCAATGACCCTGTTGAGGAATTTAGTCTTCACATCCATCTGATGAATGTGCCATCCCATCCGCGCAGAGAGATCTAGGATACTCTGTATGGATGAATACCTTGAGACAGGTGCAAAGGTTTCCTCATAGTCGATCCCCTCAATATGTGAGAAGCCCCGGGAAACAAATCTTGCCTTGTACTTCTCGACTCTCCCATCAGCTGCTTGCTTCACTTTGTAGATCCTTCTCTAACCTACCATTGATTTCCCTTCTGGCCTTGGGACAATCTCCCATGCACTGTTTCTGACAATCGAATCGTACTCTTCCACCATGGCATCCACCCATGCAGGGTCCTCCACAGCTTCCTCGAAAGAGGATGGTTCTGTCATGATACACTTGCTCATCAGAGCCATGTATCCAGTATATCGGTCAGGTGATTGTCTCTATCTGCGCTGTGATGTAGGTGCTCCTACAATCTTCTCTGCATCAAGATTCAGTCGCTCAGCTTCTGTAGTGCGCTTCCGCCCTCTGATGGTTGGCGCTGCATGAGTGGTTTCTTCCATGCCATGAACCTCCTCTTGTGGCTGATCCACATCTTGAGGCTCATCCTTAGGAACTAATAGCTCCTCATCTGCATGCAAGTGTGGCTCCCTCTCAAGCGAACACTTCATGGCTTTCTCCTCATGAAATTTGATATCCCGTCGCACAACAGTCTTGCGACTGTCTGGAAATACACATGATAGTTGTGGGGTGTATCGCGTTGTACCTCAAATATCCCAACCCCGTCGGCTCAACTTCTTTTTCTCTTTGGCATCCTTCATCACATGAATGTAAACAGGTGAACCAAAAATCCTCAAATGGGAAATATCAGGCCTCTTACCAGAAAACGCCTCCTCGGGTGTACTCATGCCAAGTATCATGTGAGGACAACGGCTTTGCACATAAACCGCAGTATTGCATGCCTCAACCCACAAGTGTATGGGAAGGCCCTGATCATGCAACATCGCCCGTGCAGCACCTACGATCATTCTGTTCCTTTGCTCAGCGACCCCATTCTGCTGTGGGTTATGAGGCGCTATGAGCTCTCTTCGAATTCCTTCTGTGCTACAAAAGTCCTTGAATTCGCCAGAGATGAATTCACCACCATTGTCGCTCCTAAGAGCCTTCACCTGCTTCCCCGATTCTTTCTCAACCAGTGCCTTGAACCCACAGAACTTTGAGTATGTCTCGCTCTTCTTCTGCATGAAGAAGATCCAGCACTTCCGAGAAAAATCATCAACAAATATCACATAGTACTTGTGCTTTGCTGTCGAAGCTACTGAGAAAGGTCCACACACGTCTGTGGCACTCCCTTCTGTGATCGTCGTGGCGCGAATATCCTTCATGAAAGGTGGCGCGCGCTTTTTCCCTAGCACATCCTTGGCAACATATGACTGCGCAAGTGTACCTTTGGGAAGCCCGGTAGAAATCTGCTGCAAAATTTTCAAAGCACCATGGTGAAGATGGCCCAATCTCCTGCGCCATAGCTCGCCCTCATCCCGGCTCACCACTCCTTCTGCCTTGCCCGCCATTGCTACCCAGCCATCTACCTGCAACTGATAAAGGTTATTAACTCGAACCCCTATCCTCCGGGTTTCACCAGTTGCCTTACTGCGCAGGAAAGCCTTTCCCTCGCTAAAGACAACATCATATCCCTTGTCTTCCAACATCACCACAGAGATAAGATTCTTCTTCAATCCTGGTACATGCATGACATCTTTCAAGATGAAAGGCTTGCTAGACTCCCTCTCAAAGGAAATGGTCTCGATACCAGTCGCAGTGTATCTACCATCATCGCCCATCTCGATGTGCACTCCAAGATCCTTCTCATCCAGATCAGTAAACAAATATTTGTCTCCGGTCATATGGAAAGACACACAATTTTCAAGAAACCACACTGAACCCATCATACTTGAGACCAAGCATGCGATCAGCGAAAAATCCAGCTCAAACTGTGAGGCTAAGGCCTCTCCAGCTGCAGATCTAGCAGCCTTCTTATTTTTCTTCTTCTGTGGACAATTAGTGGCATAATGTCTGTGTTGGTGACAGTGAAAGCACTTCACCTTGGACATGTCCTGCTTCTTGCCTTCCGCACCGGATTGAGAAGCATTCTTCTTGCTTTTCCCCTTCCTTTCTTTGGTAGCCAAAGCGCAATTTTCTTCATCTTCATTCTTCGATGAAGATCCGCCCCTGGTACTCCGCCTTATCTCCTCCTGCACAACATCCAACCAAAGTCGCTCCCATCCTGGCAGTTTCTCCCAACCATTGACAGAGTCCTCATAGGAATGCCAACTCTTCGGAAGCCTAGGGAGAGCCAAGCTCACCAAGTCCTCTTCATCTACAGTAACCCCCACACTTCCCAGCTCATCCCTGCACTGGACGAACTTCGTGAGGTACTTGGGTATACTGTCGCCTTTCTCCATTTTTATCTTCCTGAGTTTATCCTTGAGTGCCAACTTCCTCTGGTCGTTCTTGCTTTGGAACAATTCTATCAAATATTTCCACATCAAGAATGGAGAATATTTACCATGAAGGCTGGACACTATGTGATCCTTCACACCTTCCAACAGAATCCTTTGACATTTTGCTGTCTTCTTTTGCCATGCGTCAAGTGCGGCACCATCGCTAGAAGCAGGTTTTGGAATTTCTACATCTATGAACTCCTTCAACCGATTATCCTCCAGCACCGCCTCCATCTTGTCCTTCCATGCAATATGATTTGAGATTCCCTCAAGGGAATACTCCAATCGCAATTCGTTGAAAGACATCTCAACTTCGACACCAAGAAAACATTGCTGCAAATTCGAATTCCACCAGCAAAAAACTCAACCGCTTCAATGCTTTGCAATTGCTCCAATGATCAATATCGCTCTGATACCATGTAGAAATTATATAACTAATGCGTTATACATACAGATTCTTCTGATCACACACTATTTGACTTCATGCATAATACAGAATCTCTTCTACTATTGATCATTATCATGAAATAATTGCACAAACACATTGAAACATATGTACTCCACACATACAATTACGTTGGTTTTACGGGAAAGCCTTAAGCTAAAAACCTCAACTATCTGTATATAATATATTTCATAGAGATCATGTAACAATCCTCATACAAAGCTGAACATGTTAGGCTCTCAGTACAATACAATCACTACACACTAATCAGGCCCGATCTAGCAAATCCATGCACAGATCTTTGCCACCTACTAGCCTGCCTCTACTACGCAATCCCTGCTAAAGAATGGCTCTGAATGAACTCCAATCCAGCCATCCTTGCTCACACAATCCTCATTGGCATCTCCAATCAATGTGTGGTGCAAACAATGCAACACAATAGTCAACCCATAGTCAACCTCATTTCTTCCTACCCTCCACCGGCCTCCACCCAAACCTATTCATGCACCATAGTTAACTGATGTATTCTTTAGTTGATTTATGAGTTAATAATTAGTGAATTAATTAATAATTAATTCACACCACCCATCACTAGTGTATTTATCAGTTAGACTAAATACAACTAGTTCAACTAAGTTAAACCGAACACAACTCCACCAACTGTCTCATCAACTCCACCAAACTCTGCCACATGAGTTCTAACTGAAGTCAACCATGCAATAGCTCAACTAACCCTTAGGAAAAGCGTATTTCCTTGTGTCAGCTGCATTTGCCACATCCAAGCATCAAACTGAAGTGCTCCAAGAGGATAAGATAATATTTATAGTCCAAATATTATTAAGGGCTAATAATATTCGACTGATCTATTTTTAGACTAGCAGTCTAAAAATAGATTCTGCCCAATGTCTAAAAATAGAGGTCCATATATTTTTACCAACTTGACCAATCATCCATAAATAAAATCCTACAACTCATAGACCATGATCCATATGTCTAAAAATAGACATTGTCTAAAAATAGTTCTAAGTGCCCACTTAGTGAAGGCGACTCTTTTCACTAAGCTCATCATCTTGTTGCAATCTCAACAACAAATTCGATGAAGAAACACAGGCTCATTATTTGGAGGAGATATTGAGAGAAGGGTTTTCTCATCCAGCATTGGAGGGCATCATGATGTGGTATGCTCTGGATTTATAGGGTGTTATGAGATGTATTACAAATAGTGACAAAGTACATGCTGCAAAGGTCCTTGAGGGGTTGGGGTTGCAAGATTTATTTGAAGGAATAATATGCTTTGAGACACTTAATCCTCCCACAAAAATCACTGAAAGCAATAATGAAGGGGATATGTCCACTGATAACTCTACAATCCCGAAGACACCTATAATTTGCAAGCCCTCAAAAGAGGCCATGGATAAGGCTATTCAGCTTGCAGATGGAAATTTATATTTCTTGATGATGTTAAGGTATGGTTCCACCCCCCCCCCGCCAACCCCTTTAACAGGTCTTCCTTGTTTTATTTTCACTAGCCCTTGTAAGCGATGTTACCTTTTGGAACAATCATGGTCTCACTGTGAAGTGTCTCTGCGAACTTCCAGAGTCATACGAAGCTTATAGAAAGCAGCAACATCGATGGCATTCAGGTCCAATGCAATTGTTTCGCTTGTGTATTCTAGACATTATCCGTTCCAAGTTTGGTCCATTAATTATGAGCTTATTCATTTAGAATCTACATTAGCCATTTGGGAATTGTGTTGTTATTTTGTTACGTATGAATGTTATGAAGGTTTCAATGAGTGTGGCCACTTAGTCTCTTAGAAATTGTCGTTTTCTTTTCCTTTTGTGTAGATTGCTTTCTGGAAAAAGGCAAGCTTAATATTCCTTTTCTTTTTGCTGTGAAAGCTTATCCTACCTTTTTATCCATTTACCCTCTTCAGCGTTTTCCTTCCTATGACTATGTTCCTGCCAGAAGCTGAATTGCCTACTTGGGTTGTTTGTTCTGTGCCTGCTATTATGTCATTATTGAACATTCTACCTGCACCAAGATCTTTCCCATTCATCATCCCTTATCTCTTGTTTGAGAACACAATGTCTGTCACTACATTCAATGCCATGACCTCTGGACTGTTGCAACTTGGTAGTGCTTATGAATTGGTGGTAACAAAGAAATCAGGTCAGGTATCCAAAATTGATCTACTTTCATTGGTGGAAAGGGAATCACAAGTTTAGTTAGAACACCCAAAGCATCATCGTGTTGTTTCAGAGTCAAGTCTAGATGCCCTCAGCAAGCTTGATGAACAAAAACATCAACAAACTCCAGAAAAGAAACTCAACCGGATTTACAAAAAGGAATTGTCTCTTTCTTTCCTTCTCTTAACTTCCTCTGCTAGGAGCTTGATGTCTGCTCAAGGGATTTATTTTTACTTTTTACTCTTTCAAGGGATTTCCTTCCTTGTGGTTGGCCTACACTTGATTGGTGAGAAAACCATTTAACTCTGTACTGTGGGACTTGAGGTGCTTCATCCAAGATTTAAAGACCCTTCAAGTTGAGCAGTCTATGAATAAAATCAGCTACATGCCTAGACATGCCAGACTATTATTTCTCAGATATATTAAGAAGTAGGAAAATATGAATTGTGTTCTTACTCCACTGATATTTCTCAATTATATTAAGGAGTAGGAAAATATGAATTTGTTTTTACTCCACTAATTTCTATTGAAATGGTGCCCACTAAGGTCATGCAAAAGCAGCAAGGTCATTACTACATGGATACCAGATTTTTAACACTAAACGACAACACGTGTTTTTGTTCCTAGAGTTAAAGTACGGATCACCTGGAAAAATAACCAAGCCTTCTGAGCAGTACAGATCACTTGTCAAGATTAGCACTACTTCAACAATATTTTTCTATTCAATTTGTTATATTAGCACTGCTCTTTATAACAATAACATTTGTCATCATCCCCACTTGCCCTGCTCTATTATTTGGAGTCTGCGGTATAGAAATATCTTGTAGTTGCTGATAAGAAGCTTGTGGTAGAGAAATCCCCTCTTGTTGATAAGAAGCTTCCTCTTGCTGACTTTAAGAAATCACTACAGATATATTTCTTAGCAATTATTAGATTGATTTAAGAATCTTACAGCATTTCCTTTGCAACATTTGGTGATGGTGAAATTGCTAGTTTATTTGTTTGTGATTATTTAGCATAACCACTGAATTTTTAGAAATTATGTATATTTCATTTGGGCCCTTAATGATTGTGGTTGAATTTTTGAAATTATATATACTTTTTTTTGGGCCCTTGATGATTGTGGCTTCCATAACAGCATGAGTGCAAGTACAATCAATTATTTTATTTATTTGTTTGTGATTATTTATCATAAACACTGAATTTTTAGAAATTATATATACTTCATTTGGGTCCTTGATGATTGTGGCTGAATTTTTAGAAATTATATATACTTCATTTGGGCCCTTGATGGTTGTGGCTTCCATAACAGCTTGAGTGCAAGTACAACCAACTGGTTACTAGTTTGGAAATAACAACAAATTGTTTAAAGCTGACTATTTCCTTTGGTGGGAGCCAAGCCCTTTGGAATTCACTCTTTTATGTGAGCTCATTATTTCAGTCATTTTTCTTATCGGTAATTACAATCTCAGTGAAGCCAACAAAATTGTAACTTCGTCCATAAATGGAACAGGAAAATCAACCTCAGTCTCCTACCAAACCTGTTCCGTGCACTGTCAAATCGGCTCCTACCAAACCTGTCAGTCCACTGTCAAATCAGCAGTTAACGAAATTCATTAAAACTCCTTCAGTTTCCTGTGAAACTTGTTCAGTACCCCGTCTAATCGGTAGGGACTATTGTTGCTTGCAACACTTGTTTATTGTTGAATAATCTTGAATATGAATGATAGTGTTTTCATACACTCTTATTTGGAACTCCCAAAATATTACATACTTCAAAAGTGAGAACTAAGACCACCTTCCTTTAGTTTCTTGTACTCTTTCCAATTAATTTTGAGATTCCCTTTCATTTTTTATTTTTTTTTGGGGGATTTCCTTCCACTTCTTAGTGGAAAAAAGTGAAATTATTTCCTTGTGACTCCAACCTATGGATAAAGTTAAAATTTCACCCTCAACTCACTTCCTTTTGGTATTTTTGCAAAGGACCTCATCTACAATCTCCCTTCGTTGCTCCTTTGTGTCTTTTTACAGGTGGCCTTAGCTTTTGAATGTCTTTTTTTGGGATCGCGTTGGCTTTTGAATGTCTTTTTTTGGGGTCACATTGGCTTTTGAAAGTTCTCTATCTTTCATTTGATCACTCTCAATTATCAAACCAATCCCTTATCCACCCAAAATCAAAGATAGCCATGACTAAAAAATGTGTGACCTTCTAGTAGTGGCATCGGGTGGAGATGGAGATGGAGGGTATCGAACCCCATACCTCTCGCATGCAAAGTGAACGCTTTGAGCTACATCCCCTGATAAGAAATCGAATGCTTTATGATCTTTACAGTTCCATAAGCTGATCAACACGCTAAAATTTGAGCATGTCAACATTTTTACACCAAAGGGATTCTCTAAGGGGAGGTTCCTCGCCCAGCTTTCATCTGTCGAGGGCATACCTAAACATGCCACGTGTCAATGTACTGTCAGCTTCTTGCATGATCTGGAATCCTCCAGCGGGAGCCAACGACCTGTATTTCGTTGGGTTCGTTGTTGTGCACCCCTATGTGGGATGTAGCTCCTCGACTACGGTCATATGGAATACAAGAGGTCCTCAAGGCTTTTTGGAATGTGAGGGCTTTGCTCGGCGCTGCGGAACACAATGACCGTTGAGGTGTCGTAATTTGAAATGTCAATGTTGATCTCTTGCATAGTGCATGGATACACGTGTATGTAATAGTAGTTTAAATGTTTCTATTTTTTAATTAAATTTTGGTTATTTCTGCTTAAAATTTTATGGGATTGATTATTTTCGACGGGTATTTTACAAAGTCTCAGATATAATTATGTATTTAAAAAAGTAGATTTAACAATAAGATCTTCCTATACATCATATTTTATTCCTATACATTATATTTTTAAAGTTAAAAAATAAAACAAAAAATTATAACAATTAAATTGCACTCTTTTTGACAATGTTGGAAAAGCATCCAAAGACCCTTCTGTAAATACAATCCTCCTCTCTTGTTTAAGGGATGATTGATCATCTCATCACACCATTTTTCAAATTCCTTTGTTTTATCATATTACTTTGCTTACTTTGCTCAGGAATATTTTAGCCACTGCATTTTTTTAATCTTAAAATGTTTTTTTTAAATCATAAATGAATGATCACAAGATTCATTTGTTTGAGTAAATGTTGATGAAAGTGTATGGGATTTGTTCAAATGGAATTGTTATCTTTATAATTATAACTGGGATTTTTCTTTATAGAAAAATTTTACATAGATGTATGCTCTTGATTATAAAAAGACATATTATTATTTTTAATGGAGAATTTATCTCACATTATATATGATTCGATCCACAATCTTCAAATCCAATCTAGCATTTTTCAGAAAGGGTATTAGCTTATTTGAAATTCGTGCCAAAGCACATATATTGGTACTCATTCTCTATGTAAAGGAGGACTCATGTTTATTTACATGCTCGTGTTTTTCTTTATGTACAGGACTCAGGTTTATTATTTACATGCTCATGTTTTTGTCTGTTTATGTATGATCACATGCTAATGGCTTTTATGTGCATTAATGAAATATAAGGTAAATCTTTTAGAAAAAAAAAAAACAAGATAGAATAAAGTTATAATTGTCAATAATATATGAGACATCATCTATCTCTCACATTGTCTATTAGATGGATATGATTCATAGTCTATCTCTCACATTGTGTATATTAAATGGTTTTGTTCGCAGTTGTTCTTAGCAATAATAAACTGCATTTAATCTGTCTCTTATTAAATTAATATTTAATGAATACTTAATGAATATTTTGTGAAAGAAAACATGTCACTTATGAATGTTATTGTTCATTTTTGTCACTGCAAGTTCGTTCTTAATTTTTCTTCATTCATTTTTGTCACTGCAAGTTCATTCTTAATACTTCTTTTTGAGGCAATCATGTTGTTTATGTTGAAGAAATTTATCATAGTGATATGGCTTGAATGGTTAGGTACTTGAAATTTTGGAATTGTAGATTGAATATATTGATGGAGTTATGTCACATTTTCTTCAAATCTGTTTATCTTTGTGTTGCATAAAGATTGTATATCATCATTTTTCTCATGTTGCACTATTCTATGAGGTAATTTCTTCTTTTAGTTATATTAAGTGTTTGTTTTTTTCTCTCACACATGTTGTCAATAGGCATGGACAGAGCTCAGTTTAAGAATACCATGTGGGACCAGCTTCTAATCTATGTTACAAATACCCCTAGTTTATTTTATATTGTCAACTCACCTTCAATAGTAATAGAATCTTCCAATGGTGTAATTGATATGTAAATGACTATCATTTGGTATTTTAAAAATAAAATATATCAATGTTTTGAAATTAAATGTTAGTGATGAAACACATTTTTATTGATGTAAAGGGGTATGGGTATCACCTTGGTTCTTTCTACACATAATGGACAAAGATTGGTAGGAAAAATAAGGTTGGGCTTAAGGGATACAAGGAATTTGTTATCTAGGTTCAAATTATGTTTATATTGACCAAATTCTTAAGTAAGCACATTGGATTTTTCAAATTATGTTTATATTAACAAATTCTTAAGCAAGCACAATGGATTTTTCCTATCAGTTTGAATTTTGTTTGACCTTTAGAGTCTTTTAAGTTTTAATAGTTGAGAAATGCAATCACATGATATACCAAATTTCTAAGAGTTGGTTTTTTTTTTTTCAATTTTTTAAGATACATTCCGCATTTTATTTCAATTGATAAGATTATGCCCTTTCTTGTGGAATTTAATTATGCTCATGGTGATTTATTATAGTGTTTCAACAATTTATTATGATATTTTGTAGCTTTTTCATATTTTTGTCCTATAATAATATTTATCTCATTTTACTTCCAAGCTATATTACTTAATGGTAGCACTCTTTGTTTCAATCACAAGGTCAAATAACCTAATGAGAATATTTGAAATGACCAAAGATGATCATTATTTTATTAAACAACTAGTTTAGTGAGAATATTTGAACACTTAGCACTTACCTATTGATATCTCTTGTTGCACTACATCTTAATTTAGATTCAAGTGGCACAAAAAAATTTGCTTTTCCTCTATGTGCTTAAGAGGAGTTAGAGCAACCTCACTTACCTATTTATATCTCTTGTTGCACTACATCTTAATTTAGGTTCAAGAGGCACAAAAAACTTTGCTTTTCCTCTATGTGCTTAAGAGGAGTTAGAGCAACCTCATTTCAATTGATGCATTATAATGGTAAATATTGAGATGGCTGTGTTTCTTTTTTGCACTCACAAGAATTGTGAGTATGTAATAAATTTATCTCTATGATTATTTCCCAAGGAAAATAAATTATTTCCTAAGAAAAATAAAATATTTCTTCATCCACAATTCAAAGATGATCCATGGTTAAATTGATTAAATAACTTTTTTTTAATAATGTTAGTAGTATAGAACCATTGAAAATTACAAGCGGACTTTAATTGCTATCTATGAGAAAAACATGTAATACAAGTCAAAATAGTTTTGTTTTCCTACTCCTTTTTCTCCACTAATAGGCCACATATAAGATTAAGAATTTATTTCAATTATGGAGGATCAGGTTCGTCCATAACATCAATTTGAAAAAAATATTTTATTCCATGTGAGTTATAGAGAAACAACTATAATGCCATATTTTGTGTCACTCGCATATTTTTCTATTGGAAGGAATAAACACTTCCATTCAATCCATTCACAATTGAAAATACATGAAAGCCTCCTAGAATAAATACTATTTAGAACATATACAAACACAAACTAATACATGAAAGTGACTAGATTTAGGTCTTCTTATTTAAATTACATCAAGTAGAACTCTTCCTAGATATATCTCATTGAATGTTAAAGATCTAGTAAATTATAAATTTCCCAAGGAATCCTTGCTCAAGTAATAATGCAAAATCATTTGGTTATCACATTTCTAGGTAAGTTAACATCACTATTTAATGATTTGGTCACTTCCAATTGCTTGTGTTTGAAGCAAGTCCAACTTCAATGGTCATTTATGATATGTTAATAACAATGTGCAACATGCAATATTCATAGAAGAAGCTTCCATGACAATCCCAACAATCAATGCAGAAAGACAATGTCCAATTAATGGAAAAAATAAAAATCAATTGCTATGGGGATATCTATCACATTATAATCCTTCCTTCTCAATGTATTTTATGACCTAAACATCTCAATCATTCACCTCCTCTAGAGTCTTTTTTCTTCATTTTTTGGTTTCTCCTTTGCCTTTTTTTCGTGGCATTTTAGAATTCTTGATCTTTCTTTTCATCATTCTCCATTATCAAACCAACTCTTCACCAAAACAAGGGTTTTACATTGGCTAAGCTTGTGGGAGGGGATTTCCTTCTCTGGTTTAATTTGTTATGAAATAGATCGACGAGACAAATTCAAGAATAAAAAATAAATACTTGTGAAGTTTGAATATATGAAGCGAATAGAAAGCGAGTGAACATTGGTGTAAATCAACATTAATTTAACAACTTAAAATACCTTTTATTTTTATAAAAATAACTTCCACTCTACCTTTTAGCTTATCAAATTGTAAGTCTTTTTTAGCAAAAAACTATAGAGATTTTCTTCTCTTCTCTTAATTAATTTGTTATGAAATAGATCTACGAGACAAATTCAACAATCAAAGATGAATAACAGTGAAGTTGGAATATATTGGTTTCAACATAATTAGTATAAGGGAGAATTTTCTTCTTTTAACTTTCCAGCTTGTGAAATTGTAAGTCCTTTTCAAAGTGACAAATAAAAGTAAAATGCCATGACAAAATATGAATACTAATGAAATTGGAAAATATGAAGGGAAGAGAGAGTAAACATGGATATAAATCAATGCTAATTTAAGAGTTTGAAATACCTTTTACATTTATAACTATAAAATATGAAGGGAAGAAAAGGTAAATATGGGTATAAATCAATGTTAATTTAATAGTTTGAAATACGTTCTATTATAAAATATGGGTATAAATCAATGCTAATTTAACAGTGTGAAATATCTTCTATTATAAAAATATTGAGGAGAGAGAAAGTAAACATGGATATAAATCAATGCTAATTTAACAGTTTGAAGAACCTTCTACATTTATAATTGTAAGTCCTTTTCAAGGAGGCAAAACTAGGTAATTTACATTTATAATTGTAAGTCATTTTGAAGCCGGCAAAACTAGGTGATTTGCATTTATAATTGTAAGTCATTTTCAAGCCAGAAAAATTAGGTCATTTGCATTTATAATTGTAAGTCCTTTTCAAGCCCGCAAAAATAGGGGAGAGAGAGTAGAGATGGGTATAAATCAATTAATGTTAATTTAAAGTTTGAAATATCTTCTACATTTATAAAACATTAACAATTAATGCTAATTTAAAGTTTGAAATATTCTCTACATTTATAAATCAATGCCCTGCCAGATTCTACTGCTGGAATTGGGCATTTGAATTTCAAACACTCATTTCCCCATTTCCTCCTTCGGATTCCCTTAAACTGCCTCGACTTCAGTGAGCTGTTTTTGGGGCTGCTGTGGTGATTCTGGTTTTGCGAGGGTTTAGTCATGTTGAGCTTTTGTCGGGGAAACAGACTGAGAACGTGTTGGTAAAATTTTGAAGTCTCGAAAGGGAGGGATTTTGATGGAGAGAGGATTTAAAAGTCGGGACTTACAGAGGTGTTAAGTAGCTAGTACATTTCTGCCACTAAATATCCACGGGACGAAGTGGGGACGAATGAGATTGAGATTGTTTGTTGTAAGGTAGAAAATATATAGAGATGAAAAACGTGTTTAAACTTTGAGTGTATGGAATTTTTCTGATGTACTCCACGACGTAAAGGAACGCTGATGAGACAAAATCGCACGTTGACAATATAGTCCACCTTATCTTATCCCTTCTAATCACAAAGATTCGTGAGTTGTTCACTTCTTGAAGATTCTTTCAGTTCATTGTCACTTTTCTTTTAGAATGCATTTTTAGTCCATTACCCCTTTCACACCGTAACTTGATTAACATTTGAATTGGTGCCCTTCGTTGAGCTTGACTTTGCAAAGGCCACCAAAACTTAGAACCATACTTTCACGACAGCCAGGCATGTCACTGTCCAAAGGGTAGTGTGCTGATCCTATGGATTAATAAATCTCATTGTTTTGTTGCTTTTTGGAGTGGTTTTTTTATATTGTCGACGCCTTCTTTTCCGGGAAGAATGATCTTGCAATAGTGGTTCTCCACCTCCGAATTTGCGCACAGTTTGATGTTTCTAAAGTGACCAGTGTGGTTCCTCAAATTCAATGCAAGGAACCTGTTAGAGTTCAAGTAGTCTTCACAAGATAATGTTACTACAAAAGGTTCAAAGGATGGGGACGAAGAATTATGAGATGGACACTTTATTAAATTAAACAACTCAAAACCTCGACTCAAACGAACCTAAATGTTCAACCAAAAATGCATCGATTCCTCGACTCAACCAACGTTGGTATAATGTGTTTAATGTTGGAAATTAATTCCAACTGCAAGACTGAGCAGTAGGACTGAAATTCAAGTTTGATTTGATCCCGAAGGACATCAGTAGCAGAAAATCTCTTGTTTTTTGTTTGCACTCCACTGTGCAATAAATTTTGAGTCTGAAACCCTGTGTTTAAACCTGCAATTCATATTTTTTTTGTTTTGTTTAAAGATCGTAGCCTGTGTCTGCAATGAAATCCATGGTTTGACCACACAACCCTACTCTCAACTCCGCATTCAAACCATTCATGTACCTGCCATTACAATGCACCAATTGTCCTTACACCTCCCACGCTTTGTTTGAAGTTTAAACGATTCCACGTCACATTCCCACGACCAATCACGCATTGATCGCAAAGGAGGGAGGCTATGTCATCAGTCCTTAGCCCACGCGATAAACGATGGTCCCACTCCTCCACATCAATCTTCGTCAACCAATAGCGGGCGTATTGCACCGAGTGGGTGCACAATTAGTCGGCCCTTAGATGGACACAGTAAACCATTAAACAATTTTGCATAAAGTTTTAAATCCGCCAGCGTGTCAAGCCTCGACCAATGAGAGAGCTATCGCATGTTTTGGAGTCAATTCATCCAGGAGCTAAATTGGATGTGATAAATTATTACAACGTTTTGTAATGCGTTTGAAATCCGCGCATCCAATTTTTGTAATAAGGTCTTAACCTTAGGATTAATGTTTTTGTTTATATGCCGCAACAATTTTATTTCGTTTTAGTTCTAAACTTAGGTTATAAATATTTTATAATATATATATTGTAAATATATTATATTTACCATATATATAAATATTGTAATGAAACTTAAAAATAAAAAATGTTATGACTATACATGCCCGAAGGCAGAAAATGAGACAGTGAGATTGTGTGTTAAGAAGACAGAGTGTGGCACAACGTTTTGTAGCATTAAAAAAAAGGTAATTTTTCGCATTGTAGTCCAGAACATAGTAGTTCTGAAGAACCTCCTTTTGTAATATTGTTTTGTTTGAATGAAAAAGAGTGTTTTATCTATCTCTGTCCATATTTGTTTTTATTAAATCTCTATGTTTAGTTGAGGAACTTTTCTTCCTCTGCGTGTTTGGAATATTTAGAAATTCCAACATATAAATGTTTTCCTAACTTAAACCCATAGATGATTAGTACAATTGATCTAATACACTTCATCATCTTCATTTGGAAACTAAATTAAAAACTAGCATTTGTATGCTAGCATTTGTACCGAGAGGTGCTACTCTCTAGAGCTGTCAGATATAGGGTTTACAAATTAATAAACCAAAACTCAGGTTCCTTCTTGTATATGTCTTGGTTCATCCAGCATTTAGGAGAGTCACTATTCTTCTTCGTTGTCTTGCCAAAGCGCTCTCTGTACCACAATCAACTTGTTGGAGAAATAGAGGTGTTAACTAGCAGAAACTTGCTTGATAAATGGAGGTGTTAACCATTGCTTGATAAAAAAATTTTACACAATGAAAAAAGATACTTTGATTTCAATGGACTTTCACATAGAGTAGCCAAATTTGGCAAGAGATGCTTCTAAGCCTAGTGTTGTATTCAAATGAGCATCTCTTTCTCAAGTTTTTTCTTTTTTTTTTCAAATTTATTTTCTCTCATTATTGGCAAGGAGGTCCATGATTTTTTATTTGATCCAATGTATGAGAGAGTTCATGAATCCATTTTGTATGCTTCTTCAGTGCCAAGGGTTTCCTTTCTTTGATTTTCTCTCTTCATATTTGTCATTTTTTTATTCTTATCCCACTTTGGTACTTTCTCTACTTCTCAAATGTCATATAGTAAAGCAGTGGTCTAACTAGACTGCCTTTTTGCCCTGAAAATCACTGAAATTTAGGTAAGATTTTAAGAAAATCCAGCAGGGATTTTTGTAAATCCAGATTATAACTATCAAAATTCAATATTTTAGGTGCTCTAGAGGTTGTTGATGGTGCTGAATCCATTTCCACCATCAAAAACATGATTCAAACAGTCTTATTGTAAGATTTCTTAAAAAAAAATTACCCAGATTCCAACCAATTTTGACCGTCTAGGCAATTCCTCTGGCTAGATAGACAACTCCTATAGTAAAACATAGGATAAAAAAGAAGTACGAAGAGGAAAGATAGCATCATTACTATGCCATCTTTTTCTCACTCTTAACATGCCATTCTTTGTTAAATACACCCTTCTTTGCCATCATACACCATCGAAATATGAACATAAATGAAGATGCGGGGATATCGAACCACGTACCTCTCGCATGGCGCTCTACCGTTTGAGCTACATCCCCGAGACAAGGTTCAAAACACCTATCTCTTTACCGCAAGAAAATCGACAAGGTTCAAAACACCTATTTATTTATTTTTTAATCTTTATTTTATTTTATTTCTATTTATTTATTTATTTCTATTTTTATTTTTTAATTAAGAATTTTTTTTATCTATTTTATTTTTATTTTTTAATTTTATCTTTATTTTATTTTATTTCTATTTATTTATTTATTTTATTTATTTATTTATTTATTTTTATTTATTTAATTTTTTTAAATATTTTCTTATCATAGAATTTAATTATTAAAAATAAAATAAATATATAAAGTCAAACTTTAAATATTATTTAATTATTTTTAACATTTAATTTATTCGATAATAATAAAAACAAATGAATATCCTTTGAATAATGCGCCGAGGCTATCTCCCTCTTTTATAAAGCGCTTGAATATTAATAGAAATCCTCCCCTTGTAAACTGTATTAAAAGGAAATGTCCCGATGCTCATAGCTTAACACACACTTATACCTTAATGCTCATCCTCTCATTATATTTTGATGTTCGAACTTCGTAGACCATAACCCCAAGCAATAACAAGTATACCCCCCCCCGAAAGGCTCACGACGGACTTTAGTTTAATAAGCATTGACCAAACCTTAGAGTTAAAACCCCAAGTCTTATCATGTCATTAGATCATTAATATGGGCTCACTACATACCTTAATTTTAATACCGCAGACATCAATCGACAATAACATAGAAACTTTCACATATTCATTAAAACGCCATTATGCATGAATGTCCGCCATATATATATATATATATATATATATATATATATATATATATATATCGAACCTAACTATAAGGCCATCGCCAATATAACGTTCGGGCCCACCTATTAACAATCCTCTCGCATCCGATGGCTAGAGGAGTATCACGTTGATTGGGGCGATCCAACGAGCAGGGTGGAGTTTCACATTTTTTTTGATGCCGAACTTTAGCACGTCAAATTCACGTGATGAGGGCGGTATTGCCCCAACGACGTGGCACGATCTAATAGGATCGAGTTTTTTTCCTGTGGTTTCACCTCCGAGCAAGGGCGGTGCGAAATAGGTAGGTTTGTTCCCAAAACCACCCGACTATTACCTCTAGTTCCACGTTCACCTCTTGGTTCCGTTCCTTCTATGCTCCAAGTTCCATCCTCTGCCTTCACTTACTCTTCGGTACGCTTCCCTTAGCGCAGTTCTCTTCACACGTTTTCTGCACAAAATGGGTAAGCCAACGAACTTCGTGTTGAAGTCTCGCTCCAGTCCTCCCCTATGTTGGTCCTTAACATGAATTGTATTCCATTCTGTCTTTAAAACCCTCCAGCATACATTCAACGTACAACTCAACGCTAGTTCCCATTTCCGTCTCAATTCTTTGCTCCGGCTTCAGGAATTCGAGCACAACCAAGGTTCGACTTGAAGGGATTTGCACTATAACAAAATTACAATACAACTGCCCCTCCTTTTAAGTTGGGATTTATTCTTGGTTCCGCCTTCAAGGTTGATCGTAAGGAAGGTCTACCATCAGTTATACAGAATCGTTCTATAATGGCATTATTCATAAATTGAAAAGGTTGAATTGGTTTGATAGTCCTATCACAATTTATCTAGTGCTCCAACATCCCGTAATACAGTGAGACTCAAACATGATTTCTAACCCAAATCTTCACATGAATCTTCATAAAGGTTATTCCCGGGTACGATAGATTTCTCCCATCTATCACTGATACCCACAGCTTCAATTCACACCTCAAGGGCACGATTCCAATACAAATTAACCACATTCAGTTTACTGACAGAGAGTATGATTTCGAACACAGACAGACTTAAAACAATCACAGGCAGTAGGAAAACGGTCGCCGAATATATGTTAATAGGCTAATAGAGGAGAAACAAGTGGCAAAATTTTATTAGTCTGAAGGGCGATAGGAAAGTTCTCCTATTGGCTGGAGTGAGTAGTGTTTGCTTAGCCCACTCCAGCAAAGAAAACGCCTCCGGCGTAAAGATATCATACTTTCTCCTTCTGTAAGGAAATATCCTCCCCAGTTATCACCTGTTGAGCTCCTAGAAACATGCCACGCGTCAACATAATGCCCACATCCTGTCTGGAATCAATTGCCGATGACTTCATTCTGGTGGGAGCCAACGGTCTCCATTTCAAAAACATTTTATTTTTCTCAGAAACTTTTTTTGTTTTGTTTTAGAATTAAGATAAGATTTTTTCTCGAATAGTAAATTTGAGTTATGGAATTTATATAATATTTTCAGTTTTATAAATTTTTATATATATTTATATATTTTAAAATATAATTTAAACCATAAAAAATAAAAAATTTCATTATGAATTATATTTTTAAATTCCAAAATAAAATAAAATTGTAGAATAATTGAAGTATATTTTCTTTTAAATTATTGGAAAAATCTCCAAAAACTATCTACTTATAATTTTTTTTTCTTCATAAAATAATTGATATTATAACATTGTTATTAACATTCCATACATTGTATTTTTATGTTTATGCATTGTACTTTTTATATTCATGCATTGTATTTTTATAGGAGACTATTTAGTTCTCTTGCATTGTATGGACATCATTATACTTAACAGTCCCTTTAACCTACTTTGTGGTCATTAGTTGGACATAAATATAATTATTTTATCTTATCTTACCTGCCTAGCCAAAGACTATAGCAATCGCCCACGTGTCAAAATGCATAGACTTCCCAATATTTTGTTGATTTTTTTGCAATTATAGCGAAATTTTCGAGAAAATGCTTAATATGAAGATGAAATGTGAAGCTGGGTTACACTTTTTGCCCTTTTTTGAGAAAAAAATTTCATTTTTTTCGGTTCTTCAACTTTCTGCAAACTATAACAATTTTTCTGTGTAGAATTTCATTTTGCGATAAAAATAAAAGTTGTGAGAAATTTTGTCAGCTTTCTATTACTTATTTTTTGAAATTTTTTTATGCAGATTTGATATGTCAACTTAGCGTTTCTTTGAGTGTGTGTTTCTTAACAATCAAAGGATTCAAAAGAAGTCATGTTATGTCGCAATGCTGTATTCATTGAAAATTTGTGTTTTTGAAAAAAAAAAATGTGTTACAACAATCTAGACAGAGTCTACTTTGTTTTCGTCATATTTACAAAGCCAATGGATGCATATCATAATTACTAGAATTTTTTGAACTGGTCCAATACGAAAAACTGCGTATTTTGGATATGTTTCGCGTCGCAAGAAATTTATTAACATATAAGTTATAAACTAAAAATCTAAAAGCTACCCATTAGAGACGACAGACCAATGTAATGCCCCATAATTTTTTCAATTTTTTTTACAATGTATTTTGGGAGATACAAAATTTTGATTTCACTGAATCACAATGACCCTCAGAAATTGTTTGCACCCATTTTATTAGAAAATAATTAAAATTAATAAACGTTTACCAAATTCCATAAAAGTTATATTTCCTGAAAGTAGATTCAATTCTGAAAATGCTCGTCTTGGTTCCGATAGTTAATTAACAACCTTTCATGGAGTTTAATTAGTCCAAAGTTGCAGAACCGTTTTCAGAGCCTGGTTTTTGCGTAATTGGTGACGCGTTAGTTCGGCCAAACTATGTTTTCCGCTTAAGGCTCGTTAAATCTAACGTCTTAATAGTTTGGCCGAATTTTTGATCAGAAGTTCGGTCGAACTATTGTATAACTCTCCGTCGGCTGGAAAATTTTGCGGAGCCCCCTACTAAATTTCGCATCAATATAAATTGCCGCGAAATGGTTCACAATTTTCGCACATTTCGCACACTTCATCTCATTTTACAAAGATTTTGGTTTGGGTTCAAAAACTTTTCTTCAAAGTTTGGGTTTAAGAACATTTCTTGGAAGCAAATTGATTTTTTGGAAGACATTTCTTGGAGGTTTCTTCAAAGTTTGGGTTTAAGAACATTTCTTGGAAGCAAATTGATTTTTGGAAGACATTTCTTGGAGGTATGTACGTGTTTTGAGTTGAAGTAAATATTTTGAGCTTTGTTTCATTTTTATAAGACGTTTTCTCTCAAATTTTTTTGAAGTGTGTGTTTTGGATTGGAGTATGTATTTTTTACAAAAAATTTACATGAATTTTTTTAAATTAAATCTTTTGTGATATTTTTTGTAATTGAGTTATTGTCTAATTTTTTGAACTTCATACCCATTCTTATTTTCTCCTAAATTCAAAATTAATTTTCTAAGACAATTCATTTTAAAATTTAAAAAAATGGATAATTTTGTAAGTGGACATTCCTTTGGTGAGTGCTCTGACACTATTATGCCACTACTTTAAATTGACCTAGTTGCAAGTCTTTTAAAGAGGTAGACGCGCTGAACAAATCTCCATAAAGTTGATATGAATAAGTTTTCACCTAACAAACTGAGAACCATAATTATAGCATCATGTTTCATTGTGTGAAGAAAATCCATCGAAGGAAGAAACAACTTGGGTGCTCTAACACTAACATGCATTTCTTCATTTGCTATGATTTCAAGGTATAACGCGCAAGTGGATACAATTCTTTATCATTTTGAGAACTTGTTGTTAGTGAATTTTTTCTTGCTTACATATGCGAATTTGAATGAACTTGTTCTTCGGATTTCTTGCACTTTTTAAAACTAAGAAATTCATACATTTAAATGGCCAACCGACTTTACATTTGGCCTTTGTTTTTGCACTGGCAATATTCGGTGAGATGAGTGGCACATTTTCCATGATCGCGATGAAGCTGGGCTTCCATATTGTCATAACTACTATAATCATTTTTACTCGAATAGTGTACAGTTGTTGAAGAATTTCATTATCTTTCCATGAGACCACATACATAGTGCCAAATTAATTAAAGCAATGTGTCACAAATTATTTATATTCATGGCTAAGTTTAGTTTAATCTTTTATTTGAACCTTATAGATCCTAGGAACAATTTTTTGACTTAATAATGAACAAGACATGCATATAATGTCGTCAGACAATGTTGAGTTTCATTATACATTTGACATTGGGCATTATAACAACTCAAATCAATAATCAACATCACATTATAGCATCTCCGCACCTTGCATAACGAATTATATAGGGTCTCTCCATCTCTTGTTGTGCAAAGAGACAACATCTATAGAGGGAGCACATCATTTGAAGTTGATGAAGCCATGTGCGGAGGAAGGTGCTTTAAGTGTGAGGCAACAAACAATTCTTAACTCCTTCTTGGTGTTCCTAGAAAAGGTTGTCCAAAGCTTAACCCAATATGTAGTTGAACATAATATCAATACGAAAGGTTTGTTGTCTTGTAAGATTAAAATGATCTTGTTTCATTATCAATTCTAGGTAGCCTATTTACATGACATAATGGGTGTAAAAGTGAGTGAACATATAATTTTGTAATGTGTGGGTCGTAGTTCATTTTTTAATGATATAATAATTATTCTAATAAGTAGAATGAATGATATAATAATTATTCTAGTAAGTAGAATACGACAAAGAATGAAAATTGAACAGTTGTAATTGCTCTTGGGATAACAAATAAGTTTTAAGTAGTAGTTAGTAGGCATGACTATAAAGTGTTCTAAGTTCTTCAAAGAAAAATCATTTTTGGCAAATTGTATATGAGAGGAACTATTTTCTATTGAAGATATATTGATAATCCTTGAGGGTCATTGAAGAGAAAGAGTTGTTTTTCTAGCAGTTTCCATAAAATTATTGGAAACTATTTTGTAGTAATATGTTTATGCTTGTCCTTATATGTGAAGTTTATTGCCCATTTATGAGCTGACTTTCTTGATAATTAATTGGTATATTTTACATATTCAATCTTTCTCAAGAAATGATTTCAGATTTCATGAATTATTGCTTATTGGTTTCATGTATAGACGTCTCTATATTAAGCTAGTTCGGATGGTATTAACATTTCTCATAGAGGAAAATAGCTAAATACTTCTCCCTTATTTACAACAATATTCTATGTCAGCTATTCAAATAGCACCAACATTTAATCTTAATTAAGGTAGATTAAAATAATTTAATGTATGCATTTAAATATATTTTCCTTTGTTTTTACGTATTTTCTCTATACAAAGATCTTAAACCTTTATTATTGAACATTGACTAAAGGTCGTTGAGCTTGAATCCAAATGGGTCTCTTACCCCAATGTTGTGAGGCCTAATTGAGAAATCATATCAGAGCTAATTATGATTGTTGCTAAGCATTTCATCCATTGAAAAACAATCTTTGAATCTCCAAAAGTTTGTAATTGGGTTACATCAAATATTTCGTCATCTTTAGAGCTAGATTTAAACCCATCAATTCACAAAAATTGATACTTCTTCACCAATTCCATCCTGAAAATAAATGGTGTGATCTAAAGATAAGCATAAAATGCACTTTGAACCTTCTTTAAAAAGGTATCCTTATGATGCACCATAAAAGAAAAACCCAAAAAATATCCTTATTTATTGTTGAATCACCTTGAATATGAGTGATAGTGTTTTCATACACTGTTATTTAGAATTCCCAGAATATAACATATTTCAAAAGAGAGAACTAAGATTGTCTAGTCTTTAGTTTATTGTACTTTTTCCAATTATTTTTTGGGATTTCCTTCTGATCAACGAGCTAAAATTTGAACATGTCAGCATTTTCACATCGATGGGATTCTCTAAGGGGAGGTTTCTCGCCCAACTTTCATCTGTCAAGGGCCTACCTTAAACATGCCACGTGTCAATGTATTTTCAGTTTCCTGCCTGATCTGGAATCCTCTGGCGGGAGCCAACGACCTATATTTCGACGGGTTCACTGCCCTGCACCCCTATGTGGGATGCAGCTACTCGACTACGATCATATGGAATACGGGAGGTCCTCAAGGCTTTTGGGAATGAGAGGACTTTTCTCTATGGCTTTAACACGATGACCTAAACAAAGCTGGATGAAGTGTCAATGTTGATTACAGTGCTGATACTGTATGTTTAATTAAATTTTGATTATTTCTGCTCAAAATTTTCTGGGATTGGTTATTTCCTACGGGGATTTTACAAACTCTTGGATATATTTCTGTATTTAAAAAAGTAAATTTAACAATAATATCTTACTATACATTATATTTTTAAATTAAAAAAAAAACAAAAACAAAAAATTTATAACAATTAAATTGCACTCTCTTTTACAATGTTGGAAAAGCCTCCAAAGACCCTTGTAAGTACAATCCTCCTCTCTTCTTTAAAGGATGATTGATCATCTCATCACACCATTCTTCAATTTCTTTTGTTTTATTAGATTACTTTGCTCAAGGAATTTTTCAACCACTGGACCTCTTTTTTAATCTTAAATGTTTTTTCCTTTTAATCATAAATGGATTATCACAAGATTCATCCATTAGAGTAAATATTGATGAAAGTATATGGGATTTGTTCAAATGGAATTGTTATCCTTATAATTGCAATTGGGATTTGTCTTTAGAGAAAAGTTTTACATAGATGTATGCTCTTATTATGAAAGGACATGTTACTTTTACTGGAGAATCCACCCCACACTATACATGGGTGGATCTACAATCCTCAAATCCAATTTAGTATTTTTCAGAAAGGGTATTAGCTTATTTGAAATTCGTTCCAAAGCACATATATTAGTCCTCTTTGTCTATGTAAAGGAGGCTTCAGGTTTATTTACATGTCCATGTTTTTGTCTACTTATGTATGATCTTATGCCAATGGTTTTTATGTGCATTAATGAAATATAAGGTAAATATTTTAGAAAAAAAAATGAGATAGAATAAAGTTATAATTGTCAATAATATATGATTCATAGTCTAACTCTCACATTGTGTCTATTAGATGGTTTTGTTCGCAATTGTTCTTAGCACTAATAAATCGCAATTAATCTTTGTCTATTATTAAATGAAATGAATACTTTGTGAAATAAAGCATGTCACCTATGAATGCTATCATTCGTTTATGTCACTACAAGTTTGTTATTAATTCTTCTTTTTGAGGCAATCATGTTGTTTATGTTGAAGAAATTTATCATAGTGGTATGGCTTGAATGGTTAGGTACTTGGAATTTTGGAATTGTGGATTGAATAAATCGATGGATTTATGTCACATTTTCTTCAAATGTGTTTATCTTTGTGTTGCATAAAGATTGTATATCTTCATTTTTCTCATGTTGCACTATTCTATGAGGAAATTTCTTCTTTTAGTTATATTAAATGTTTATTTTTTGCTCCCACACATGTTGTCACTAAGCATGGATAGAGCTCGGTTTAAGAATTCCATGTGGGACCAACTTCTAATTTATGTTACAAATACCCCTAGTTTAGTTTATATTGTCAACTCTCCTTCAATAGTTGTAGTATATTCCAATGGACACATGTTGTCACTAAGCATGGATAGAGCTCAATCTAAGAATTCCATGTGGGACCAGCTTCTAATCTATGTTACAAATACCCCTAGTTTAGTTTATATTGTTAACTCTCCTTCAATAGTTGTAGTATCTTCCAATGGTGTAATTGATATGTAAATGGGTAATTTAAAATGAAATATATCAATGTTTTGAAATTAAATGTTAGTGATGAAACACATTTTTATTGATATAAAGGGGTATGTGTATCACCCTAGTTCTTTCCACACATAATGGACAAAGATTGGTAAGAAAAACAAGGTTGGGCTTAAGGGATACAAGGAATTTGTTATCTAGGTTCAAATTATGTTTCTATTGACCAAATTATTAAGCAAACACATTGGATTTTTCCTATTAGTTTGAATTTTGTTTGACATTTAGAGCCTTTTAAGTTTTAATAATCGAGAAATGCAGTCACGTGATATACCAAATTTCTAAGAGTTGATTGTTTCTGTTTCAATCTTCTAAGATACATTCCACATTTTATTTCAAATTGATAAGATTATGCCCTTTCCTATGTAATTTAATTATGCTCATGGTGATTTATTTTGGTGTTTCAACAATTTATTATGATATTCTGTAGCTTTTTCATATTTTTGTCCTATAAAAATCTTCGTCTCATTTGACCTTCAAGCCATATTACTTAATGGGAGCACTCTTTGTTTCAATCAAAAGGTCAAATAACCTAATGAGAATACTTGAAATGACCGGAGATGATCATTATTTTGTTAAACAACTAGTTTAGTGAGAATATTTGAACACTTAGCACTTAGCTATTGATATATCTTGTTGCACTACATCTTAATTTAGGTTCAAGTGGCACAACAAACTTTGCTTTTCCTCTATGTGCTTAAGAGGAGTTAGAGCAACCTCATTTCAATTGATGCATTATACTGACAAAGATTGAGATGGAAGTGTTTGTTTTTTGCATTAAGAAGAATTGTGAGTATGTGATAAATTTATCTCTATGTTTATTTCCAAAGGAAAATAAATTATTTCCTAAGAAAAATAAAATCTTCCTTCATCCACACTTCAAATATGATCCATGGTTAAATTGATTGAATAACTTTTTTCAACAAGGTTAATAGTATAGAACCATTGAAAATTACAAGCGGACTTTGCTTGCTATCTATCAAAAAAACATGTATTACAAGTCACAATAGTTGTCTTTTCCTACTCCTTTTTCTCCATTAATATACTACATATAAGGTTAAGCATTTATTGCAATTATGGGGGATCAAGTTCGCCAATAACATCAATTTGAACAAAATATTTTATTCCATGTGAGTTATAGAGAAACAACTATAATGTCATATTTTGTGTCACTCGCATATTTTTCTATTGGAAGGAATAAAACACTTTCATTCAATCCATTCACAATTGAAAATACATGAAAGCCTCCTCAACTTACATTTTTCAATAATATGAGACAAAAACATGTGTTTTTTGGGTTTTAAACTCATTCAACCCTTGAGAAAAACTATTTTCAAAGGGGAGCAATCTAGAATAAATACTATTTAGAACATATACAAACACAAGCTAATATGTGAAAGTGACTAGATTTAGGTCTTCTTATGTAAATTACAACAAGTAGAACTATTCCTAGATATATCTCATTGAATGTTAAAGCTCTAGTAAATTATAAATTTCCCAAGGAATCCTTGCTCAAGTAATAATGAAAAATCATTTGGTTATCACATTTCTAAGTAAGTTAACATCACTATTTAATGAGTTAGTCACTTCTAATTGCTTGTGTTTGAAGCAAGTTCAACTTCAATGGTCATTTATGATATGTTAATAACAATGAGAAACATGCAATATTCATAGAAGAAACTTCCATGATAATCCCAACAATCAATGCAGAAAGACAATGCCCAATTAATGAAAAATAATAATAATTCAATTGCTATGGGGACATCTATCGCATTATAATCCTCCTTTCTCAATGTATTTTATGACCTAAACATCTCAATCATTCACCTCCTCTTGAGTCTCCTTTCTTCATTTTTTGGTTTCTCCTATGCCTTTTTTTAGTGGCTTTTGAGAATTCTTGATCTTCCTTTTCATCATTCTCCATTATCAAACCAATTATTCACCAAAACAAGGGTTTTACATTGGCCAAGTTGTGGGAGGGAATTCCTTCTCTTGTTTAATTTGTTATGAAATAGATCGACGAGACAAATTCAAGAATCAAAGATAAATACTAGTGAAGTTGGAATATATGAAGCGAAGAGAAAGAGAGTGAACATTGGTGTAAATCAACACTAATTTAACAACTTGAAATAGCTTATGCATTTATAAAAATAACTTCCACTCTACCTTTTAGCTTGTCAAATTGTAAGTCCCTTTTAAGGAAAGACTAGAGAGATTTCATTCTCTCTCTTGATTAATTTGTTATGAAATAGATCTATGAGACAAATTCAAAAATCAAAGATGAATAACAATGAAGTTGGAATATTTTAAAGCAAAAAAAAAAAAACAAATATTGGTCTCAACATAATTGATATAAGCTAGAACTTTCTTCTTCTAACTTTCCAGCTTGTGAAATTGTAAGTCCTTTTCAAAATAGCAAAGGAAGGTGGAATGCCATGACAAAATATGAATACTAATGAAATTGGAAAATATAAAAGGGAGAGAAAGAACATAGGTATAAATCAATGCTAGTTTAACACTTTGAAATACCTTCTACATTTATAATTGTAAAATATAAAAGAGAAAAAGTAAACATGGATATGAATCAATACTAATTTAACAATTTGAAATCCCTAATTTGAAATACCTTCTACCTTTATAATTGTAAAATATGAAAGAGAGAAAACATGGGTATTAATCAATGCTAATTTAACAGTTTGAAATACCTTCTACATTTATAATTGTAAGTCCTTTTCAAGCCGGCAAAACTAGGTGATTTGTTAAGTAATTTGCATTTATAATGGTAAGTCCTTTTCAAGCCGGCAAAACTAGGTAATTTGTTATGAAGGGGAAAGAGAGTAGAAATGGGTATAAATCAAGGCTAATTTAAAATACCTTCTTATACATTTATAATTGAAAGTCCTTTTCACTGCAAAACTAGGTAATTTGTTAGGAAGGGGAGAGAGAGTGGCCATGGGTATAAATGAATGCTCATTTAAAATACCTTCTACATTTATAATTGAAAGTCCTTTAGCCTGCAAAATCAGGTAATTTTTTCCATTTATAATTGAAATTTCTCTTCCTTATCAAGCCGGCAAAATCACGTAATTTGTTACCAAGAAGACAATTCCTGCTTCGGTGTTCTATAAATCTACGAATTGAACTCGACCTAAATTGAATGCCAGTCCAAAAAGTAATAGATTAAATCTTGTTTAGCCAGATTTTTTCAAAATCTGGCTAAATCTTGTTTCAAGTTGAGTTGTTAAACTTCAATATTTTGAGTGTCTTAAGAGTTTTTGATAGTGCTGAATCCATTTCCACTCTCAAAAATGGATTCCAAACACTGCAACTGCCTCTTTTTTTTAATTTTACTGAACCACATTCCTACAAAAACCTGCCATCCAGACTATTTTGTTCCCTGAATAAACATCTTCAAATCAAACATGCAACCTGATCTAACAGGACACCTTCTGATACAGTGCTCTGAGCATGGATCGAACACGCGACCATCAAGATCTTCAATCTAGCGCTCCCCTAACTGACCTATGCCCACAAACTAAGACCAAGAAGTTGTTGGACCGCAGCTGTGCAGCCCTGCAAACAGAAATTGCAGATTAGTTGAAGCATTACTTTATTCTCGGAATGTGCGCAATCTCAAATTGCAAAAAAATTGCAGAATCATTAATGCTTTTCTTTGTTCACCGTATCGGTATTCGATGATTGTTGATCAGTACTGCAATAAAATATGCTTTCCTATATTATCATTCTGTTGCTCATTCTTAACGTGCCATTCTTTGTTAAATGCACCCTTCTTTGCCATCATACACCATCGAAATCTGAACATAAATGGAGATTTGGGGTATTGAACCCCGTACCTCCTGCATTGCGCTCTACTGTTTGACCTACATCCCCATAACAATGTTCGAAACCACTGTTCCTTTACTCTATCCGTACCGTCTTTTTAAATGAAATTTCCAAGCCCAACTTGAAAAGTGGTTAAATTCGCAAAAGGGTGACGGTATCCATTTGGGCAAGTTCGTTATAAGGCTTCTTTTGTACACAGATGACCTTATATTGATTGCTAAATCGGCTCTTGGTTTGCAAGAGCATTTACGTTTCCTTGAGCATTTTTGTAGAAGGATTGGGATGCAAGTCAATATTAAAAAAGCATAACCAACATAAGTTCTATTTTGAAGGCAGCATTCTGGAAGAAGTTGCAGACTACAAATACCTTAGAATTGACTTCAATAGAAATTTAAGTTGGGATGGTTGTAGAAAGAAAATAACTTTAGGGGGTTGGAAAACATTTTATGCTCTTCAAAACAAATGTAGAGAGGCAGAGTTGTGGGACTGGAAAACCACTCTAACTCTTTTTGGACTTCTAGTGATTCCGGTGATTCTTTACGGTTGTGAACTGTGGGCCAGCAGCGCAACCAAGATGCAATGGAAACAAATTGAGAAAATTCAGAAATGTTTGATTACAAACAAACTCAAAAGTAAAAGTGCAGTGCTTTATGCTACCCTGTTAAGTGAAACATGGGCTGCTCCTATTGAAGCAATTGCTATGGTGCGAGTCATAAGGTATCTGAAAAAAATTGAGCAAATGGAAGAGGGTAGATGGCCTAAGGTTGTGTTTAGTGATAGATTGTGCAAAAGATAGAAGACTTGGATGTGGCAAAATAACAAATGGTTTAGTAAATGGGGTATTTGTTTGAGCATGTGTCCTACAAACAATAAAGAGATGAAACATTTTGTTATTGATAAGTTCCACAAACTTATTGCTCAATTAAGGACTAATTCTCATCAACTCCGTTGTGAAACAGGGCGCTGAAAAAGGCCAAAAGAAATGTGGGAGGAAAGAGTATGTATTTTTTGTTCTTCCGAAAAAGTGGAAACAGAAAAACATTTCATTTTAGAATGTGAGGCCTTCAAAGACACTAGGGAAAACTATGCAGGTATTCTGGTAGCTAGTTCTTGAGATAATCTATTCAGCGAAGAGTTTTTCGATACGCTGAGAGCAATTATTGTAAAACTTCACAGGATAGGCTATTTTTAACTTCGTGAAAATTAAATATATATATATATATATATATATATATATATATTTTTAATTTTTTTTACGCATGCAGTATTCCGCTGCGGTACACCCTGGTTCAAATAAAGTACATTTTGCAGTTAGCTAAAAATAAACGTTGACTCCGAGCTTGCTTAATTAGCATTAAATATAAACTAATATTTGAGATAGCAGATATGTCAACACTCCTCAAATTGGACAAACCATGCATGTTTTCAGGTGGAGCCAAATAATGTGATGACTGCCAGGAAATCTGGGACAAATTTTTCGTTATCTCTTCTTCCATTGGCATTGCTAGATATAGGTTCTGTACGGCAGACTCAGTACCAGCAAGAGCAAAGGGCCTCGACCTAAGTTATCCGCCTCTTGGATATCATTCAATTTTTTTACGTAGTGTGAGGCTTAGCCAAAGCTCGGCCTCAATATTTCATCTGCCTTATTTGATCTGGCAGCTTTTCTATGGGTCAATTTCATTGTTGAAAGAGCTGCGTGTATTACAACACCAAACTGTATTTTCGCAGGCCGTCTAGGGGATTCTTTTAGCAGGATGTCAGGGGGATTATTTTCCCTCTTCAATGCGTTGGGGTTTGTCACAACTACAGAGAATTACAGGTCAGAGGACCATTATTCAATCCAGGATGACAGAGAAAGCTATGGTGATTTTGGTACACAACCTTTAATTATGTTTTGTCCTGGACCAAACACGCCACCCCAGGCATCTCCAAACGATATTTTAGAAATGGTTTTATTGATAATTTTTTTAAATAGATGTATTGTTATTATATTGATATTTTTCTGCCATGTGTTTTTAGAGATTCGGGTTTTTGAATTAGGAAAACTTATTTATTGTTAGCTGTATGGTTCTCAACCCTATTTATTCATCTGTCTATTTCTATTTATCTATCTGTTGCGGGTTTGTATTTTATTATTTTATGGTCCCTGGTTGCAGCTATGTATTGTATTTTGTCAACTCCATGATGAGATTTTTTTAGTGAGATATTTTTGCAGCTATGTATTGTATTTTGTCAACTGCTGGTTGCAGCTATGTATTGTATTTTGTATAATTACTGTTATGTGCAAATGTTTTTTTAGTTATTTCCTGGGTTAAAAATAAATTCGTGAGCATCAAAATGATTGCAGAGGTCTTAGAGAGGGAGAATTGTTTCGATGTGGTATTTTTTTTTAATTTTTTAATTTTTGTGTTATTTGTTTCCTAATCATTTTAGGTGGGTTAAAAATAAATTCGTGATCATCAAAATGATTGCAGAGGTCTTAGAGAGGGAGAATTGTTTCGATCTGAGATATATATATATATATATATATATATATATATATATATATATATATACTGGTTTCTTATACATGTTAGGTTCTAAATTATCTTCAGGGATGACACCATTGTCAGGCTCTTAACATTTCTTTAAATTATCTTAAAAGTAGTTGCGCAAAACTTGTTTAGCTAGTGTTATTTGTTTCTCATTCATCTCAGGTTCTAGGTTTTACATTATCTTCAGGCCTGACACAATTGTCAGACTCTTAACCGTTCTTGAAATTATCTTAAGGGTAGTTGCACAAAACTTGTTTCGCTAACTTAGAACCTTGTAGCATTAGTCCACATAATTCATCATTTTCCAAGGCACTGTTGGAATATGTAGGATAAAAAGGTAACAAAATGCACCTAGTAAAATTCAGTTTTACATTTGATTGAACGGTGAAATCCAATTGTCCAGGTTCTTTAAACTCTAGCAGCAAACTTATTTTTAAATTATCTTCAAAAAAAAAATTACTGCCAAAAAAAATTAAAAAATAAAAATAAAAATCACTTTCAATCTTTAAATTTGAAAAAGCAAAATGAGAAGGAATTGTGGTAACAAGATTTTTAAGCCCTAGTCCATTTACTTTAACCCCAAAAAGTCCATTTACTTTAACCCAAAACACCATGCAGTAATAATTTAATCCAGAAAAACATGGAGTAATAATTTAACACTATAGCCTTAGCCTATTTACTTTAATAAGAAAACATGAAAGTGTAATAATTTAGCAAGGTAGCTTAGCCAGTTTAACCAGAAATACATGTACTTTAACCAGAAAAACCTTGAAGTTGTAATAATTTGGCCTTATAATTAATAAGTTTTTAATTTTCTATTTTATTAAGAAAATTTAACTTGAAAGTGTAATAATTTAGCACAGTAGCCTAGCCAATTTATTAACCAGAAACACATGTACTTTAACCAGAAAAACCTTGAAGTTGTAATAATTTGGCCTTGTAATTAATAAGTTTCTAATTTTCTTATTTATTAAAAAATTTTAATATTTTTTTCTCATAAAAGAAAATTGCAAAATTGAAGTTTACATCTAATGTAATATGGATATTTTATGAATGAATAACACTGATAAAAAATATATTTCTTTATCTCTACAGAGAATTGACAGAATGGAAGTTTACATCTAATGTAATATGGATATTTTATAGATGAATAACACTGATAAAAAATATATTTCTTTATCTCTACAGAGAATTGACAGAATGGAAGAAAAAGTAATAATAATAATCTAGAGCATTCAGAATTTTTAACAAAGAGTTGTACCGTACCTTGAAAAGTGCATTTGGGCTGATTATAATCATTATGGGCTCCACAAAACTCTAATGAATCCTGACCCCTAGCAGGATGTCACAAAACTCTAATGAAGCATGACCCTTGTGAGGAGGATGTTATATAAGCATTATGGATTTCACCCTATCAGGATGTCACAAAACTCTAAAGAAAAGAAGCACATGTACCGGGACTTAGAGATAATGACTAAGCACTCAGAAAAATAATGACAGGTGGACAAAATGGATGCATATAGCTGAAAATGTTTTAATTGTTTTAACGCAATAGGCAAATATTTAATGCAAATATTTACTGTTAAAGGTTTTAAAAATAGCATTATTGGAATATGAAAATGATTTAGACAACAAACTTTTTTAAAACAAAGTTTTTGATTCAAAATGAGTACTTCCGTCTCGAAAAGAGGCCAAATAAGATCTCAAATATTTTGAAGGTTTTGAGTGGTTCACAAAAAGTGAACAAAAACATGTAAAAAAACTTAGGCTAGTTTCAATTTATGCATCTGAATTTTTTTAGCTAGTTCATATCCCAAAGCATTTCGATTACAAGAGTCCCTTCCGGCTCAGTTCTCTTTGTACTATGCTCGCTACTATTATAATAAATATGAAATGTATAAAATGTTTATAGCTTAATGAAAGTTTCTAATAAAAAACATGAGGAAATAAGTTCTCTTTGTACCATGCTTGCTACTATTATAATAAATATGAACTATTGCTACTATTATAATAAATATGAAATGTTTAGAGCTTAATAAAAGTTTCTAATTTTTTCAAAGTTTCTTTTAAAAGGATCTATAAAATAACTAGGAAAATAATGGAAATTTCGGCAAGATTATAATAAAATCTGATAGAAAGTTTTTTGAAAATCCGAGATACAGTTGTCAAACTTCAGGATTTTGGTATCCTAGTTGGATTTTGGATGATGCTAGGATTCTTGATAGTACTGAATCCATTTCAACTAAAAAAAAACTATTCAAACAATCCAACATTCTGATTTTTTTAAAATTATGCAAAAAAAATTATGCAAAAAAATATAATATGTAAAAAAAACTAATATGTAAAAAAACTAAAGTCTAGAAAAAAAAAAAAAAAAAGCCAAATACTTGGTTAAGGCATAAAAATAAAATGAAACCATGTAAGTACCTCTAACTCTTTCATTTTCTCCATTTTTTCAAAAAAAAAAAAATTTCTTCATGATAATGCATTGCCACTCTACCAGGAAATAGCATTTGTAATATGCTAGTTGTCTCTTGTCACTAATAATTTTAACTCTAATCAATTTCAAAATGAACATCTGTGTCCTACTTAATTGAACTTGAGATGTAAAGATTCTTACCAACTCTCTATTGCTAGATATTTAAAAAAAAACAATTTGGTATTAATTAACAATAATGGTTAGCAAAAAAGTGTCTTCACTCAGCCATCACTGGTTTTTTTCTCAGCTCCTCATTTCTCAATGTATTTTACTATTTAAACATCTCAAAAGATGTTCTCACTCAACCATCTCTTGTTTTTTCTTAACTCCTTATTTTTCCATGTACTATACAATTTAAACATCTCAATCATTCAGTCTCCCTTTTTCACTTTCTGGTTTCTACTTGGCTTCTTTTTTGTGGCTTTTGAGAATTTTTCATCATTTTCCATTATCAAACAGATTCATCATTAAAACAAGGGTTTTTCACTTGTACTTGAAGGTGGAGATTTTTTTCTTTTCTCTTTTCTTTATTAATTTGTTATAAAATAAATCTACTAAACAATTTATAAAAAAATCAAAGATAAATACTAGTGAAGTTGGAAGTTGGAATATAAAGAAAGTGAACATGGATATAAATCAAACACTAATTTAACAACTTGAAATACCTTCTATTAAAATCTCTTTCACTCACTTTCCTCCTCGTGAAATTGTAATCTCTTTCACTCACTTTCCTCCTCGTGAAATTGTAAGTCCCTTTCAAAGAACCAAAAACAAGCACCAGTTTGTGAAATTGTAAGTCCTTTTTCAAGGAAGCAAAAACAGGCACCAGCTTGTGAAATTGTTAGTCCTTTTCAAGGCAGCAAAAACAGGTACTATGCCAAGACAAAAGAATGTGCAAACGTTTCAGGGCAGCAAAAACAGAATCTGGAAACGTTTAAACAAAATTAAACAAAGCAACAAGAATCAAACAAGGCAGAGAGACCAGCAGCTAATCGTATTGGCAGGGAAAATCAAACAAAGCAACAAGTATTCACACTTATCTTTCCAATAATCTGTCATGGATTATTTTACTGTATATGTCAACTTGGTATATGATTCCGTGCGGTGAGCGTGGATCGAACACGCGACCTTCAGATCTTTAGATCACTGCACAAAAAACAAGCACCAGTTTGTGAAATTGTAAGTCCTTTTTCAAGGAAGCAAAAACAGGCACCAGCTTGTGAAATTGTTAGTCCTTTTCAAGGCAGCAAAAACAGGTACTATGCCAAGACAAAAGAATGTGCAAACGTTTCAGGGCAGCAAAAACAGAATGTGGAAACGTTTAAACAAAATTAAACAAAGCAACAAGAATCAAACAAGGCAGAGAGACCAGCAGCTAATCGTATTGGCAGGGAAAATCAAACAAAGCAACAAGTATTCACACTTATCTTTCCAATAATCTGTCATGGATTATTTTACTGTATATGTCAACTTGGTATATGATTCCGTGCGGTGAGCGTGGATCGAACACGCGACCTTCAGATCTTTAGATCACTGCACAAAACATGCTTTGCTGTATATTATGTTGCTAACTTTTAACGCGCCATTTTTTCGTTAAATGCACCGTTCAAGCAAAGAGAGGGAAATATGCCATCATAGATGATCGAAATCTGAACATAGATGGGGATTTGGGGTATCGAACACCGTACCTCTTACATGCAAAGCGAGCGCTCTACCGTTTGAGCTACATACCGTTCGAAAATTTTGAATGTTATCATACTTTGTCCTTCCGTAATGAAATATCCTCCCAAGCTTTCACCTGTTGAGCTCCTAGAAACATGCCACGCGTCAACAAACTGCCCACTTCCTGTCTGGAATCAATTGCCGATGACTTCATTCAGGGGCGAGCCTTATTTCAGTGGCTATCCGCCCATTAATGCGCCCAGAGGTGGAATGGCCGCCGTCAGATTAAAACCGTAGATCATCGTGCGGTGGCCATTCCACCCTTGGGCGCATTAATGGGCGGATAGCCGCTGAAATAGGGCTCGCCTCATTGGGGTGGGAGCCAACGGTCTGCATTTCAAAAACATTTTATTTTTCTCCGAAACTATTTTTATTTTTATTTTTGTTTGGGTTAAGAAATTAGATAAGAATTTGTCCGAATAGTAAATTTGACTTATGGAATTTATATAATATTTTCAGTTTTAAAAAGTTTTACATATATTTATATATTTTAAAATATAATTTAAATAATAAAAATAAATTTTTTATTATGAATTATATTTTTAAATTTCAAACCAGAAAAGTAAAATTGTAGAATAATTAAATTATACTCTTTTTTAAATCATTAGAAAAATCTTCAAAAATATTTCTAATTATAATTCTTCTTTATTTTTTCAGAAGATAATTGATATCATAGCATTGTTATAAGCATTCCATACATTGTATTTTTATGTTCCTGTATAGTACCTTTTATATTTCTTGCATTGTATTTTTATAGGACACCGTTTGGTTCTTCGGGATTGTATGGACATCATTGTACTTAAGAGTGACATAATTTGTGGTCCATAGTTGTACATAAATATAATTATCTTATCTTATCTGCCTAGCCAAGGACTATAGCAATCGTTGTGCATCAAAGTGCATTGACTTCTCAATATTTCGCCGATTTTTTTTGCAATTTTAACCAAAGTTTCGAAAAAAAATGCTTAATATTCTTATTTTTCCCTAAATTCAAAAATAATTTTCTAAGGCAATTTATTTTAAAATTAAAAAAATGATAATTTTGTAAGTGGTCATTCTATTGGTGAGTTATGCTACTACTTTGAATTGACCTAATTGCAGGTCTTTTAAAGAGGCAGAGCTGAACAAATCTCCATAAAATTGATACGAATAAGTTTTCACCTAGCAAACTGAGAAACAAGAAACATAATTGTAGCATCATGTTTCATTGTGTGGAGCTTTGTGAAAAAAACCCATTGAAGCAAGAAACGACGTGGTGCACTGATGTTAATAGCCATTTCTTCATTTGATACGATTTCAAGTTATAATGCGCAGGTGAATACAATTCTTTATCATTTTGAGAACTTGTTGTTAGTGAATTTGTTCTTGCTTGCATATGAACTTGTTCTTTGGGTTTCTTGCACTTTTTAAAACTAGGAAATTCATACATTTAAATGGCCAACCAAATTTACATTTGCAGGCTAATAGCCTTTGTTTTTGCACTAGCAATATTCGGTCAAATGACTGGCGCATTTTTCCATGGTCGCGATGAATCTTGGCTTCCATATTGCCACAACTATTATAATCATTTTTGCTCCAATGGTGTAGTTGTTGAAAATTTTCATTATCTTTCCATGAGACCACATACATAGTGCCAAATTCCAATTAAAGCAATGTGGCCCAAATTATTTATGTTCATGGGCAAGTTTAGCTTAATATTTTATTTGAACCTTACAGATCTCACAAACAATTTTTTGACTTAATAATGAACAAGACAAGCATATAATGTCGTGAGACGATGTTGAGCTTCACTATACATTAGATATTGGGCATTATAACAAATCAAATCAATAATCAATAACATCTCTACACCTCGCATACAGAATTATATATGGTCTTTTCATTCTCTTGTTGTGGCAGGAGACAACATCGATAGAGGGAGCACATCATTTGAAGTTGATGAAGCCACGTGTGGAGGAAGTTGCTCTCATTGTGGGGCAAACAATTCTTAACTCCTTCCTAGTGTCCCTAAAAAGGGATGTCCAAAGCTTAACCCAATATGTAGTTGAACATCATATCAGTACGGAAGACTTGTTGTCTTGTAGGATCAAAATGATCTTGTTTCATTATCTATTCTAGGTAGTCTATTTACATGACATAATTGGTGTAAAAGTGAGTGACCATATAATTTTTTAATGTGTGGGTTGTAGTTCAGTTTTGAATGATATAGTAATTATTCTAATAAGTAGAATGAATGATATAACAATTATTCTAGTAAGTAGAATAGGACAAAGAAAGAAAACTGAATAGCTGTAATTGCTGTTGGGATAACCAAGCAATCATAACTAGTAGTTAATAGGCATGACTATAAAGTGTTCTAATTTCTTCAAAGAAAAATTATTTTTGGAAAATTGTATATGAGAGGAACTATTTTCCATTGAAGATATATTGAGAATCCTTGAGGGACAGTGAAGAGAAAGAGTTGTTTTTCTAGCATTTTCCATAAAATTATTGGAAACTATCTTGTAGTAATATGTCCATGCTTGTCCTTGTATGTTAAGTTTATTGCCTATTTATGCTTGTCCTTGATTGTGAAGTTTATTGCCTATTTATGAGTTGACTTTTTTGATAGCTAATTGGTATATTTTACATGTTCAATCTTTCTCATGAAATGATTTCAGATTTCATGAATTATTACTTATTGGTTTCATGTATAGATGTCTCTATATCAAACTAGTTTGGATGGTATTAACATTGCTCATAGAGGAAAATAGCTAAATACTTTTTCATTATTTACAACAATATTCTATGTCAATTGTTCATGTAGCACCAACATTTAATCTTAATTAAGGCATCATGTGGAGATGCGGGGTATCGAACACCATACCTCTCGCATGCAAAGCGAGCACTCTGAGCTACATCCCCAGATACCCAATCGAGTGCTTTATGATCTTAAAAGTTCCATAAGTGGATCAACGAGTTAAAATTTGAGCATGTCAGCATTTTTGCGCTGAGGGGATTCTCTAAGGGGAACTTCCTCGCCTGCCTTTCATTTGTCGAGGGCCTACCTAAACATGCCACGTGTCAATGTACTGTCAGCTGCCTGCCTAATCTGGAATACTCTGGCGGGAGACAACGGCCTGTATTTCGAGGCAACCAATAAATCGTAAGCCATAGGAAATTAAATGCGGTGGGGCAGTATATGCCCACAGATTTAAATGAATTAAATCTAACTTGGGCATACACTGTCCCACCGCATTTAATTTCCTATAGCTTATGATTTATTGGTTTCCGTATTTCGACGGGTTCGCTGCCCTACACCCCTATGTGGGATGCAGCTCCTCATCTACGATCATATGGAATATGGGAGGTCCTCGAGACTTTTGGGAATGAGAGGGCTTTGCTCGGTGCTACGGAACGCGGTGACTGGTGAAGTGTCGACATTTCAAGTGTCAATGTTCCTTTTCTGCATAGTGCATGGATATACTTGTATGTTATAGTAGTTTAAAATTTTTTATTTTTTTTAATTAAATTTTGGTTATTTCTGCTTAAAATTTTTTGGGATTGGTTATTTCCGACAGGGATTTTACAAACCCTTGAATATATTTATGTATTTAAAAAAAAGTAAATTTAACAATAAGATCTTACTATACATTATATTTTTAAATTAAAAATTAAAAAAACAAAAAAAAAATTATAACAATTAAATTGCACTCTCACATTGGAAAAGCCTCCAAAGACCCTTGTAAGTACAATCCTCCTCTCTTCTTTAAAGGATGATTGATCATCTCATCACAAAATTCTTCAAATTCTTTTGTTTTATTAGATTAATTTGCTCAGAATATTTCAACCATTGGACCTCTTTTTTAATTTTAAATGTTTTTTTTAATCATAAAAAGATTATCACAAGATTCATCCATCAGAGTAAATCTTGATGAAAGTATATGGGTTTTGTTCAAATGGAATTGTTATCCTTATAATTGCAACTGAGATTTTTCTTTATAGAAAAGTTTTACATAGATGTATGCCCTTGATTATAAAAAGATATATTATTTTTAATGGAGAATCCACCCCACACTATACATGGGTGGATCCATAAATTTCAAATCCAATCTAGCATTTTTCAGAAAGGGTATTAGCTAATTTTAAATTCGTGCCAAAGCACATATATTGGTCCTCCTTGTCTATGTAAAGGGCGCCTCAGGTTTACATGTTCATGTTTTTGTCTGCTTATGTATGATCATATGCCAATGGTTTTTATGTGCATTAATGAAATATAAGGTAAATCTTTTAGAAAAAAAAAAACAAGATAGAATAAAGTTATAATTGTCAATAATATACGATTCATAGTCTATCTCTCACATTGTGTCTATTAGATGATTTTGTTCGCAATTGTTCTTAGCACTAATAAATTGCATTTAATCTTTGTCTATTATTAAATGAATACTTTGTGAAAGAAAACATGTCACCTATGAATGTTATCGTTCATTTATGTCACTGCAAGTTCGTTCTAAATTCTTCTTTTTGAGGCAATCATGTTTTTTATGTGAAGAAATTTATCATAGTGGTATGGCTTGAGTGGTTATGTACTTGAAATTTCGGAATTGCGGATTGAATATATCGATGGAGTTATGTCATGTTTTCTTCAAATGTGTTTATCTTTGTGTTGCATAAATATTGTATATCATCATTTTTCTCATGTTGCACTATTCTATGAGGTAATTTCTTCTTTTAGTTATATTAAGTGTTTGTATTTTTCTCCCACACATGTTGTCACTAAGCATGGACAGAGCTCGGTTTAAGAATTCCATGTGGGACCAGCTTGTAATCTATGTTACAAATACCCATACATTAGTTTATATTTTCAACTCACCTTCAATAGTTGTAGTATCTTCCAATGGTGTAATTGATATGTAAATGACTATCATTTGGTATTTTAAAAATAAAATATATCAATGTTTTGAAATTAAATGTTAGTGATGAAACACATTTTTATTGATGTAAAGGGGTATGTTTATCACCCTGGTTCTTTCCACGCATAATGGACAAATATTGGTAAGAAAAACAAATTTTTCAAACACATTGGATTTTTCCTATCGGTTTGAATTTTGTTTGACGTTTAGAGTCTTTTAAGTTTTAATAGTTGAGAAATGTAGTCACGTGACATACCAAATTTCTAAGAGTTGATTGTTTTAGTTTCAATATTCTAAGATACATTCCGCATTTTATTTCAAATTGATAAGATTATGCCCTTTCCTATGCAATTTATTATTCTCATGATGATTTATTATGGTGATTCAACAATTTATTATGATATTCTATAACTTTTTCATATTTTTGTCCTATAAAAATCTTCATCTCATTTTATCTCCAAGCCATATTACTTAATGGTAGCATTCTATGTTTCGATCACAAGGTCAAATAACCTAATGAGAATACTTGAAATGACTAGAGATTTTCATTATTTTGTTAAACAACTAGTTTAGTGAGAATATTTGAACACTTAGCACTTACCCATTGATATCTCTTGTTGCACTACATCTTAATTTAGGTTCAAGTGGCACAACAAACTTTTATTTTCCTCTATGTGCTTAAGGTGAGTTAGAGCAACCTCATTTCAATTGATGCATTACACTGGCAAAGATTGAGATGGTTGTGTTTCTTTTTTGCACTCACAACAAGAATTGTGAGTATGTAATAAATTTATCTCTATGTTTATTTCCAAAGGAAAATAAATTATTTCCTAAGAAAAATAAAATCTTTCTTTATCCACAATTCAAAGATGATCCATGGTTAAATTGATTGAATAACTTTTTTTTAACAAGGATAGTAGTATAGAACCATTGAAAATTATAAGCGGACTTTGCTTGCTATCTATCAGAAAAACATGTATTACAAGTCAGAATAGTTTACTTTTCCTTCTCCTTTTTCTCCACTAATAGGCTACATATAAGATTAAGCATTTTATTGCAATTATGGAGGATCAGGTTCGTCCATAACATCAATTTGAACAAAATATTTTATTCGATGTGAGTTATAGGGGAACAACTATAATGCCATATTTTGTGTCACTCACATATTTTTCTATTGGAAGGAATAAACACTTTCATTCCATCCATTCACAATTGAAAATACATGAAAGCCTCCTAGAATAAATACTATTTAGAACATATACAAACACAAGATAATATGTGAAAGTGACTAGATTTAGGTCTTCTTATGTAAATTACATCAATTAAAACTCTTCGTAGCTATATATCATTTAAAGCTCTAGTAAGTTAACGTCACTATTTAATGAGTTGGTCACTTCTAATTGCTTGTGTTTGAAGCAAGTCCAACTTCAATGGTCATTTATGATATGTTAATAACAATGAGCAACATGCAATATTTATAGAAGCAACTTCCATGACAATCCCAACAATCAATGCAGAAAGACAATGTCCAATTAATGAAAAAATAATAATTCAATTTTTATGCAGATATCTATCACATTGTAATCCTCCTTTCTCAATGTATTTGATGACCTAAACATCTCGATCATTCACCTCCATTAGAGTCTTCTTTCTTCATTTTTTAGTTTCTCCTTTGCCTCTTTTTAGTGGCTTTTGTGAATTCTTGATCTTCCTTTTCATCATTCTCCATTATCAAACCAATTCTTCACCAAAACAAGGGTTTTACATTGGGCAAGCTTGTGGGAGGGGATTTCCTTCTATTGTTTAATTTGTTGTGAAATAGACACGAAACAAATCCAAGAATCAAAGATAAATACTAGTGAAGTTGGAATATATGAAGCGAAGAGAAAGAGAGTGAACATTGGTGTAAATAAACACCAATTTAACAGCTTGAAATACCTTTTACTTTTCTAAAAATAACTTCCATTTTACCTTTTAGCTTGTCAAATTGTAAGTTCTTTTTAGTGAAAAACTAGAGAGGTTTCCTTCTCTTCTCTTAACTAATTTGTCATGAAGTAGATCTATGAGACAAATTAAAAAATCAAAGATGAATAATAGTGAAGCTGGAATATATTAAAGGAAGAAAAAAAAAGAAATATTGGTCTCAACATAATTAGTATAAAAGAGAATTTTCTATTTCAAACTTTCCAGCTTATGAAATTGTAAGTCCTTTTCGAGGTGGCAAAGAGAGGTAGAATGTCATGACAAAATATGAATACAAATATAAATACTAATGAAGTTGGAAAATATGAAAGGGAGAGAGAGTAAACATAGATATAAATCAATGTTAATTTAATAATTTCAAATACCTTCTACATTTATAAATAGATGCTAATTTAATAATTTGAAATACGTTCTACATTTATAATTGTATAATATATGAAAAGGAGAGAAAGTAAACATGGGTATAAATCAATACTAATTTAACAGTTTGAAATACCTTTTACATTTATAATTGAAAGTCCTTTTCAAGCCGGCAAAATCATGTAATTTGTTTACGAAGAAGACAATTCCTGCTTCCGTGTTCTATAAACCTACGAATTGAACTCGACGTGAATCGAACACGCAACTTCATCGCCCCTTTCTGATATGGAGTCATGCTATACCTATGTTGCATGAGTTTCCGAAACGTGGAAACTTTGGGAACTTGGGTACGGGTGTTCAAAACGGCTAGAGGTTTCCCTAAAAATTAAGGAAACGGCTAATTGGGAGCGGTAATATTATTATTAAAAAAAAGTTTTTTTTTTTTTTTAATTTTATAATTTATCTGTGGAATGCTATAATGTGGCATATGGGCCTAAATGCTTTGTACATCAAAGGCGTCAATGTTACTAATTCTAAAAATGTCGGACACATCATTGATGCATTTCTTAACTTAATATAATTTTTTATTATGAAAAAATATAATATCTTTATAAGAACAGATCCAGGAAGAATCTACATGGAAAGGAAATGAGACTAACATACTAATGGCAAGAGGAATTTCACATAAGGGAAGCAGAAATAGTTTAGACATCACATAAAATATGAGCCCGAAAAATGAAATAGCCCCACGGAAAGGCTATGAAGCAGCAAACGAGAAAGGGCCAGAAAGAAGAAATCCTTGAAAAGTTAAAGCCTAACTATTGGAGTTTAAATGTGCAGAAGCAAAGTATTTGGAAACTCACTAAGGTTGACATGAAGGGAACTATTCAAGGACTGCACAGAAATGAATACAAAATTATGTTCTTAAACAAGTTAACAAACTCTATGCAAAATTGTGAGTGGTTTGGCGAGAAAAAGATTTTTTGCATGTACTTTGAGAAGAGAATTTTTTTTGGCAGATTTTTGGGGTAAATTTATAGAAATGAAGTTTCTTTTATGTTATAACTTACTAAAAATACGTTTAAGGGAAGGTTTTGTTTTGGCTATTAACTTTTATAGAGAATCTTGGGAACACAATCATCATAGTGGTCAAATATTCGGAGGCGATGCTGACTCTGATCGCAGTTCCCCAATGGGACTTCCACAGGACTGGCTCTTGCGAGAGCGAGGCCTCTCGAGAAAGAGTTTCCCCATTTCTAGAAGGCGGTTCCCATGCAACAAGCGCTATACCATTACCCCAGTCCACAGCTAAATTTATTTTCTGAAGAACTCTGTTTAAAAAGTTATTCTATTATATTTATATTCCACAGTGTGCTCTGGCAGGCATGGATCAGACACACGACCATCAAGATCTTCAATCTGGCGCTCTTTTAACAGAGCTATGCCCACAAACAAGACCAGGAAGTTGTTGGAGCCCAGCTGTGCAACCCTGGAAACAGAAATTGCAGATTAGTTGAAGCATTACTTTATTCTCGGAATGTGGGCCAGCTGATTAAAAAATTGCAGAATCATTAAAGCTTTGCTATCCAAATCTGGTTCTTAAGATCAAAATCTCAATACTTTCTAAAACGCTACAGTTTTACAATCTTCGTTACAAGATTTGCATGGGTTAGTGCCGTTTTTGATTTAGTCTAATTAAAAATAAACAAAAATTATTAATTTAATTGTATTTATTTGAAAAAATATAAATATTAGTTTAAATTTATTAAATTTTAAAATTTTTATGCAGTTAATTAGATTTTGAACTAGTTTAATTAAAAATAAAGAAATATTAATTTAATTGTATTTATTTGAAAAAATATAAATATTATTTTAAATTTATTAAATTTTAAAATTTGTAAATAAAATAATGATTTTTATTTAGATATTTGTTTAATTTTTATATTAATAATTTGATTGTTTTTTTTATTTTTATTTTTGTATTAAATTTTTTAATTTATTTAATCTAATGTGAGTGATTTGGTTTTTCATCTTATATGAATCACATTCGATTATTAATAAGTGACCTAAAATATTTTATGTGGTTTCAACATTAACAAATCTATAGATTTAAGATGTATACAAGTTATAAAAAATTAAAGTCATGGAGATGAAATTACCTACCTTCTTTCCTCCTTCAGAGTTGACAAACAACATATTTAATTTTCTTCAGTTTGCAATCTCTGCATTCATGTAATCGTCAATGATTTGCCCTCATAAGTTCAGTCATCATGTTCCCTAACTGCTGTACCACAAAACTATTCATGTCTCCTCCTTAAAACTTTCCTTGCTAGGTCTGATTGCTGAGTTATAATTCTTCTTTATTTTCGAGGAAGATAATTGATATCATAGCATGACATAAGCATTCATACCATTATAACATTTTTATAATTTCTGTATAATTACCTTTTATATTTCTTGCATTGCATTTTTATAGGATAGTTTAGTTCTTGGTTCTGGACATCCATTACCTTAAAAGTATAACCATAATTTGTGGTCGATAGTTATTTTATAAATATAATTATCTTATCTTATCGCACAATAGGACATAGCAATTGTTATGCATCAAAAAGTGCGTTGACTTCTCAATATTTTGTAGGTACATACATTTAACAAGACTGAAAAAAATGCTTAATATTCTTATTTCTCCCTAAATTCAAAAATAATTTTCTGAGGCAATTTTTGCATTAAAAAAAATGATAATTTTGTAAGCGGTCATTCTATTGGTGAGTTCTTTGACACTATTATGCTACTACTTTGAATTGACTAATTGTAGGTCACAAAAATGACTGAATAAATCTCCATAAATTGATACGAATAGGTTTCACCTAGCAAGGCGAGAAGCAAAGAAACATAATTGTAGCATCATGTTCATTGTGTGGAGCTTTGTGAAAAAAAACCCCGTGAAAGCAGAAACACGTGCAGTGTGCTAGCAGTGTTAATAGCCATTTCTTCATTTGATACGATTTCAAGTTATAATGCGCGAGGGTGAATACAATTCTTTATCATTTTGAGAACTTTTGTTGTTGCGTGAATTTGTTCTTGCTTGCATATGCGGAATTTTGAGCAGACTTGTTCTTTGGGTTTCTTTCACTTTTTAAAACTAGGAAATTCATACATTTAAATGGCCAACCAAATTTACATTTGCGAGGCTAATAGCCTTTGTTTTTGCACTAGCAATATTCGGTCAAATAGCAGGCGGCACATTTTCCATGGTCGCGATGAATCTTGGCTTCCATATTGCCACAACTATTATAATCATTTTTGCTCAATGGTGTAGTTGTTGAAAATTTTCATTATCTTTCCATGAGACCACATACATAGTGCCAAATTCCAATTAAAGCAATGTGGCCCAAATTATTTATATTCATGGGCAAGTTTAGCTTATTATTTTTATTTAATTCAGATCTCATGAACAATTTTTTGACTTAATAATGAACAAGGCCGGCATATAATGTCGGTGAGACGATGTTAGCTTCACTATACATTGGATATTGGGCATTATAACAAATCAAATCAATAATCAATAACATCTCTGGGTGAAATCGCAGTTGGGAAACACTTTTTGGCCGAAAACGGCTAAGAATTTGGGAGAAATTTTTAATTTCTCGTCCGAGAAAATAGTCAACTCTATTTCTCGACCGAGAGTTTTAAAAACTCTCGTCCGAGAGTTTTATTGGGTTTAACCGGAGTTAAAAATCTCTCGGATGAGAGTTATGCATTTTCTCGTCCGAGAGTTTTATTGACGGAAACTCTCGGGAAGACTTTCGGACGAGAGTTAAAAAAACTCTCGGATGAGAGTTTGAAAACTCTCGGATGAGAGTTTTGAAAACTCTCGTATGAGAGTTTTGAAAACTCTCATATGAGAGTTTTATTCCTATAATAAAACACAAAAATTATTAAGTTTTTAGAATTGGTACGTTATATAATTTAAATAGTACTTTATTAAAATTAAAAAATGATAAAAAATAATAAAATTATAATTTTATTTTAAATTATTTTATTATTATTATTAATGATAAAAAATACATGAAGATTTAATTAAATAAAATTTGTTACAATATTTTGTAATATCAATGTTATATAAAAAACTAAAAATATTTTTATATAAAACTAATTTATATATTAATATAAATAAAATAAAATTCTAAAACATAAATCAAAATAAAAACAACTATATATAATTTATATAATATTTTTTTTGAAATTAATGAATAAATTTAAATTTAAAAAACAATTGACTAAATGCAATGAGGTGATAAAAGGAGACAATGCATAGCACCTTAATATCGTTATAAATTCTTGGAAATCTCGAGAAATTTTTGAAGTGAGATGAGCTTCTTGGAATGGGTCACTTTATCTTCCACATCAGTTTCACACAATTAACTTGAAAGGAAGTCTATTTTCCTAGGTATGGATGTAAGGGAATGAACAATATTATTTGAACATTGAGTGAGATGCCCTTCTTGGAATGGGTCCTCCTATATTCCACTTTAGTTTCACGAGATTAAATTGAAATGAAGTTTATTTTCCTAGGTATGGATGTAAGGGGATAAAGAATATTATCCGAAAAGGAAATGAATGTTAAGTGTGACATTCCAAGTAGAAGTGTATGGGATTGGAGAATTATGTTATTGCAGAAAACTAACCCTTGACCCCTTAACCCTTGACCTATAACCCTTGACCCCTTAAACCCTAATTCCTAACCCCTAAACCCTTCACCCCTTAAACCTTAAACCTATAAACCCTTAACCCCTAACACATTTACACCCACTAAACCTCTAAATCCCTAACCCATTTAACCCCTAAACCCTTAACCCCTACCCCTAACACGTTAACCCCTAACCCATTTAAGCACCTAAACCCCAAAACCCCTAACTCCTAACCCATAAAATACTTAACTGCTAAATCCCCTAACACCCTAAACCTCTAAGCCAATCCTAACCCATTTAACCCCCTAAACCTCGAAACCCCTAACCCCTTAAACCCTAATTCCCAACCCATAACCCTTGACCCCTTAAACCCTATTTCCTAACCCATAAACCCTTAACCCCTAACCCCTTAAACCCTAATTCCCAACCCCTAACCAATTCAACACCCTAAACCCCTAAAAACCTAACCCATTTAAGTGTTTATTCCATTTAACCCCCAAAACCCTAACCCATAACCCCTAAAATCCTTCACTGCTAAATCCCCTAAACCTCTAAACCTATAACCCATTTAACCCCCTAAACCCTAAACCTCTAAACCCTTAACCCCTAACCAATTCAACAACCTAAACCCCTAAAAACATAACCCATTTAACCCCATTAACCCCTAACTTCTAACCCCTAAAATCCTTAATTGCTAAATCCCCTAACCCCCTAAACCTCTAAACCAACCCTAACCCATTTAACCCCCTAAACCTATAACCCCTTAAACCCTAATTCCAAACCCATAACCCATTCAACCCCTTAAACACCTAAACCTCTAACCCATTAACCCTTGACCCCTTAAACACTAATTCCTAACCCTTAACCCATTTAACCCCCTAAACCCTAAACCTCTAAACCCTTCACCCCTAACCCATTTACCCCCACTAAACCTCTAAACCCCTAACCCATTTAACCCCTAAACGCTAAACCTCTAAACCCTTAACCCCTACCCCTAACTCGTTAACCCCAAACCCATTTAAGCCCTTAAACCCCAAAACCCCTAACCCCTTAAACCTAATTCCCAACCCATAACCCTTGACCCCTTAAACCCTAATTCCTAACCCCTAAACCCTTAAGCCCTAATTCCCAACCCCTAACCAATTCAACACCGTAAACCCCTAAAAACCTAACCCATTTAAGTGTGGATTCCATTCAACCCCTAAAAACCTAACCCCTAACCCCTAAAATCCTTCACTGCTAAATCCCCTAACCCCCTAAACCTCTAAACTTGTAACCCATTTAATGCCCTAAATCCTAAACCTCTAAACCGTTAACCCCTAACCCCTAAAACCCTAATTCCCAACCCCTAACCAATTAGACACCCTAAACCCCTAAAAACCTAACCCATTTAACCCCATTAACCACTAACTTCTAACCCCTAAAATCCTTAACTGCTAAATCCCCTAACCCCCTAAACCTCTAAACCAACCCTAACCCATTTAACCCCCCTAAACCCAAAACCTATAACCCCTTAAACCCTAATTCCCAACCCATAACCCATTCAACCCCTTAAACACCTAAACCTCTAACCCCTTAACCCTTGACCCCTTAAACCTAATTCCTAACCGGGCTAACCCATTTAACCCCTTAAACAGAACTCATTTAAGTGTGGATTCCATTTAACCCCCAAAACCCTAACCCCTAACCCCTAAAATCCTTCGCTGCTAAATCTTGTAACCCCCTAAACCTCTAAACCTATACCCAATTCAACCCCCTAAACCATAAACTTCTAAACCCTTAACCCCTAACCCCTTAAACCATAATTCCCAACCCATAACCCTTGACCCCTTAAACCCTAATTCCTAACCCCTAAACCCTTAACCCCCTAAATCCTAAACCTCTAAACCCTTAACCCCCAAACCATTTACCCCTACTAAACCTCTAAATCCCTAACCCATTTAATCCTTAAACCCTAAACCTCTAAACCCTTAACCCCTACCCCTAACTTGTTAACCCTTAACCCATTTAAGCCCCTAAACCCCAAAACCCGTAACCCCTTAAACCCTAATTCCCAACCCATAACCCTTGACCCCTTAAACCCTAATTCCTAACCCCTCAACCCTTAACCCCTAATCCCTTAAACCCTAATTCCCAACCCCTAACCAATTCAACACCCTAAACCCCTAAAAACCTAACCCATTTAAGTGTGGATTCAAATTAACCCCAAAAACCCTAACCCCTAACCCCTAAAATCCTTCACTGCTAAATCCCCTAAACCCCTAAACCTCTAAACCTGTAACCCATTTAACCCCCTAAACCCTAAACCTCTAAACCCTTAACCCCTAACCCCTAAAACCCTAATTCTGAACCCCTAACCAATTCAACACCCTAAACCCCTAACAACCTAACCCATTTAACTCCATTAACCCCTAACTTCTAACCTCTAAAATCCTTAACTGCTAAATCCCCTAACCCCCTAAACCTATAACCCCTTAAACCCTAATTCCCAACCCATAACCCATTCAACCCCTTAAACACCTAAACCTCTAACCTCTTAACCCTTTGTTGGACCATAAAAAGGTATCTTTTAAACACCTAATTAACCTACATTAATCATCAATCCGGGAGCATCCTTTTATCTCAAGAGTGTACTCTGTTTGAGGCTGCGCTTATCTAAGAGCAATGCTTGTGAGAATGTAACACAGAAAAAAGTAATAAATGCTTGGAAAGGAAACCTAATTACAATGACAGGAATGTAAAAAGCTAAACTACAGCAATCTTGCTAAGCATCGATCAGGGATGCAGTAGCAATAACTCGTTCCCCTAGAAATTCCAAGGACTCGTGATGAGACCTCCTGTTCCAAGGACTTTGCCTTTTGGACCATTTCCCTGGTTTGGTGGCCATAATGGGAATGCCACTTCACTATCTTCTCTATGATCATGGTAGGTTGGCTCTTAATGAGACCCCCTATCCTCCATCTGCAAAAACATTAAAATATGTCAATATTTTTCTTTTTCAAACAACACTTTTCCTCAGTTATTCATAAGGGATGGCTCAACACTCCTTAAGAGTAGGAATGGTGGAAGAAGTCTAAACATCTCAGTAGAAGAAAAATAGATACCCCTATTTCCATTTCAAAAATAAATATCAAAGAAAGATTATAATATGTGGGAAAAGAACCAATCATGATAAAAATAATCGATCAAATTAATTTAATGGTGATAAAATAGCAATGTTATGTTATTATGCTGTTTTTTCCTCTTTTTTCCTTATTACTAGACAATTCCCTTAGAAATGACGATTTCTTTTGATTTGCTGATTGCAGTAATCCTTAATTTGTATGATCGTTTATGATATTTTTGCCTTGAAAGAAAAAATTCAAAATGCAAGCTTAGAACAACGAAAAAAATAATCATTCAAAAAGTGTTGTTCCTTTAAAAGGAATAGCAAAAACAATCTGCGAAATTGATGTTCCTTTCGAAAGGAACATCAAAAAACTACTCTGTTGAAATGTTGTTCCTTTAGAAAGGAACAACAAAAATACTGCGCGAAACTGCTGTTCCTTTCAAAAGGAACAGCAGAAAAATACTCTGCGGAACTGCTGTTCCTTTTGAAAGGAACAACAGAAGTGTTGTTCCGTTAGAAAGGAACAGCAACGCGAAAAACACATCATTTTTTATTGTTTTTATTTTTTATTTTTAAAGCAACCAAATTCAAACAAAATAAAGAAGTATTAACAAAGAAAACGAATTTCGTAAAAAAACAATCAAAAACAAATACACAAATCGATTTCAACCTTGTATTACCTCTCTAACACCTGATACACAAATCGAAAATGTCAGGATAACTTTCTTGATATATATCACCTTTTCCCATAAGATTTAATGTTTCAACCCATTGATCTTTCATTCCCCTAATTAATGCATTTTTCAAAACATTATCAGGTAAGGGTGCAGATGCATAAGGGGATCTTTGCAAATTATATTGAAACCATTCCACATATTCCTCCAAAGTCTCACTTGGTTTTGCTGTCATCTGGAATATTTCATCTTTTAATTCCTGAGACCTGCAATAATCCTGATATTTCTTTAAAAATGAAGCCTTCATATGATCCCAATCAGTTATGACACCCCCGCCTAATCCCATAAACCATCGTAAGGCTGCTCCTTTTAGTGTAGAAGGGAACAGCTTCAGTTTTTGGGCATCGATGGTGTAATCATATCCTCTACACAGCACATCAAACTCAAACAGAAACGCATCTGGATCTTCTGATGTCAAGCCACGAGATGTAGGAATATGTTGAAGCGGAATAGCTTTCATGGGTGTGTTGACTGCAGTGTCTACTATAGGGTATTGCAGTGTAGAGGTTTGCTGCCGGTTTTGATTTTGGTTCTGGGCCATTTGATAAAAAATATGCCAATACCCCTCTGGGATTTCCAGGGAATTTCTAGGTTGGCGAACAGGGGTAGAAATAGTTTTAACAACACTCCCTCTGTCTGGAATAAGTATTCCCTGTTGTCCTACTGTTTGAGGTAATTCGAGACCTTGGTTCTGGATAAGTTGAATAGCACTTCCCCTATTTGGGTTGTTTATTGTTTGGGTAATTCTAATAGGTGATTTTAAGTTTGTAGTTTCTCCTGTTTCCCCTTCTCCTTCTTGGAGATTGCTAGAGTTCCCTTCTTGAAGGAAACTTATGCAAGGATTCTCAATTTCTTGGGAATCTTTCTTAATTCCCTCTGTTTGACTGTGTATCTCAGCGAAGGCTTCAGATGGTGACCCTGTAGCCTGAAGGGAACTAGTAGGCTGTCTAGAAGTAGTTCTTTTAAATCCTACAGATGGCTGAGATTCAGTTTTCTTAAGGATTTCGTCAATGAAGGTCGTGCGCCCAAGGGTCACCGGCCCCTTAGGTTTTTCGGCTTTGGGAGGGATTTTGTTTCGCTTAACTGACTTATTCATTCAAAAAAAAAAATCCTTCATTCCTACCCAAAAGAAAAGCTTACTTACTTCTGCTGTGAAGCGAGCTGCGAGCAAGTGTGTTTCTTGCCCAGTGCGCAGGTTCTTACCTTCCGTCTTTAATACCCAATTCTCTGCAAGCAGAAGGAAATCAGTTGTGCATTACTCCTGTGAAATGGCATACACTCTCCCCAGCAACGACACCAAAATGTTGGACCATAAAAAGGTATCTTTTAAACACCTAATTAGCCTACATTAATCATCAATCCGGGAGCGTCCTTTTATCTCAAGAGTGTACTCTGTCTGAGGCTGCGCTTATCTAAGAGCAATGCTTGTGAGGATGTAGCACAGAAAAAAGTAATAAATGCTTGGAAAGGAAACCTAATTACAATGACAGGAATGTAAAAAGCTAAAATACAGCAATCTTGCTAAGCATCGATCAGGGATGCAGTAGAAATAACTCGTTCCCATAGAAATCAATGCAAGATGACCAAATCTGGGGACTCTGGAGAATATATCTCTATCCACTACAGTTCGGTGATCTTAAAGAAAGTGGAACAACTGAAAGGAAATGAAATCCAGAAAAGGAATAGTAGCATGAAATAAACAGCAATTGCAATTCTTAAAAGAAACAACACCTATGATCCTAATGCAAATTGAACAATTAAATCTTAAACTCAAACTTGTCGACAGTTAATTGCAATCCAACCACAAACCATAGATGAATGGAACAACACTTACTGTAATTATAGTGTTTAAGGGGTCAAGGGTTAATGGGTTAGAAGTTTAGGTGTTTAAGGGGTTGAATGGGTTATGGGTTGGGAATTAGGGTTTAAGGGGTTATAGGTTTTGGTTTTAGGGTGTTAAATGGGTTAGGGTTGGTTTAGAGGTTTAGGGGGTTAGGGGATTTAGCAGTTAAGGATTTTAGGGGTTAGAAGTTAGTGGTTAATGGGGTTAAATGGGTTAGGTTTTTAGGGGTTTAGGTTGTCTAATTGGTTAGGGGTTTGGAATTAGGGTTTTAGGGGTTAGGGGTTAAGGGTTTAGAGGTTTAGGGTTTAGGGGGTTAAATGGGTTACAAGCTTAGAGGTTTAGGGGGTTAGGGGATTTAGCAGTGAAGGATTTTAGGGGTTAGGGGTTAGGGTTTTGGGGGTTAAATGGAATCCACACTTAAATGGGTTAGGTTTTTAGGGGTTTACAGTGTTGAATTGGTTAGGGGTTGGGAATTAGGGCTTAAGGGTTTAGGGGTTAGGAATTAGGGTTTAAGGGGTCAAGGGTTATGGGTTGGGAATTAGGGTTTAAGGGGTTAGGGGTTTTTGGGTTTAAGGGCTTAAATGGGTTAGGGGTTAACGAGTTAGGGGTAGGGGTTAAGGGTTTAGAGGTTTAGTGTTCAGGGGTTAAATGAGTTAGGGGTTTAGAGGTTTAGTGGGGGTAAATGGGTTAGGGGTTAAGGGTTTAGAGGTTTAGGGTTTAGGGGGTTAAATGGGTTAAGGGTTAGGAATTAGTGTTTAAGGGGTCAAGGGTTAATGGGTTAGAGGTTTAGGTGTTTAAGGGGTTGAATGGGTTATGGGTTGGGAATTAGGGTTTAAGGGGTTATAGGTTTAGGTTTTAGGGGGTTAAATGGGTTAGGGTTGGTTTAGAGGTTTAGGGGGTTAGGGGATTTAGCAGTTAAGGATTTTAGGGGTTAGAAGTTAGGGGTTAATGGGGTTAAATGGGTTAGGTTTTTAGGGGTTTAGGGTGTTAAATTGGTTAGGGGTTGGGAATTAGGGTTTAAGGGGTTAGGGGTTAAGGGTTTAGAGGTTTAGGGTTTAGGGGGTTAAATGGGTTATAGGTTTAGAGGTTTAGGGGATTTAGCAGTGAAGGATTTTAGGGGTTAGGGGTTAGGGTTTTGGGGGTTAAATGGAATAAAAACTTAAATGGGTTAGGTTTTTAGGGGTTTAGGGTGTTGAATTGGTTAGGGGTTGGGAATTAGGGTTTAAGGGGTTAGGGGTTAAGGGTATAGGGGATAGGAAATAGGGTTTAAGGGGTCAAGGGTTATGGGTTGGGAATTAGGGTTTAAGGGGTTAGGGGTTTTGAGGTTTAGGGGGTTAAATGGGTTAGGATTGGTTTAGAGGTTTAGGGGGTTAGGGGATTTAGCAGTTAAGTATTTTAGGGGTTAGGAGTTAGGGGTTTTGGGGTTTAGGTGCTTAAATGGGTTAGGGATTTAGAGGTTTAGTGGGGGTAAATGGGTTAGGGGTTAATGGTCTAGAGGTTTAAGGTTTAGGGGGTGAAAGGTTTAGGGGTTAGGAATTAGGGTTTAAGGGGTCAAGGGTTAGTTTTATGCAATAACATAATTCTCCAATCCCATACACTTCTGCTTGGAATGTCACACTTAACATTCATTTCCTTTTCAGATAATATTCTTTATCCCCTTACATCCATACCTAGAAAAATAAACTTCATTTCAATTTAATCTTGTGAAACTAAAGTGGAATATAGGAGGACTCATTCCAAGAAGGGCATCTCACTCAATGTTCAAATAATATTGTTCATTCCCTTACATCCATACCTAGGAAAATAGACTTCCTTTCAAGTTAATCGTGTGAAACTGAAGTGGAAGATAAAGTGACCCATTCCAAGAAGCTCATCTCACTTCAAAAATTTCTCGAGATTTCCAAGAATTTATAATGATATTAAGGTGCTATGCATTGTCTCCTTTATCACCTCATTGCATTTAGTCAATTGTTTTTTAAATTTAAATTTATTCATTATTTCAAAAAAAATATTATATAAATTATATATAGTTGTTTTTATTTTGATTTATGTTTTAGAATTTTATTTTATTTATATTAATATATCAATTAGTTTTATATAAAAATATTTTTAGTTTTCTATATAACATTGATATTACAAAATATTGTAACAAATTTTATTTAATTAAATCTTCATGTATTTTTTATCATTAATAATAATAAAATAACTTAAAATAAAATTATAATTTTATTATTTTTTATCATTTTTTTAATTTTAATAAAGTACTATTTAAATTATATAACGTACCAATTCTAAAAACTTAATAATTTTTGTGTTTTATTATAGGAATAAAACTCTCATACGAGAGTTTTTAAAACTCTCATACGAGAGTTTCTAAACTCTCGGCCGAGAGTTTCATCGAGTAAACTCTCGGGCGCAAACTCTCATCTGAGAGTTTTTTGAACTTTCAGCCGAGAGTTTGGCCGTGCGTTTAAATGTAACTTTAGGCGGGTTAAACTCTCGGTCGAGAGTTTTATAAATTTCTCGTCCGAGACATTATCTCGGCCGAGAGTTTCTGGTCAACGAAAAACACAGAAAATTCTGCAGTTTTCAGGAACCTGCAACTTTGGAGGGGCAGAACACCTACAAAAACAAAATTTTATATGTCGGAAAAAGTACCATTAGATTCATCTCTGAATCTGGTTTTTGATGATATGAGATTTGTGGAGTTTCATTAAAAAATTCAAATTTTTATTAATTTTTTACTAAACTGTGTCACTGTGGAATTTCATTGTTCGAAAAATTGCACTGAATGAAAATTCAATAACTTTCAAATGAGGACACCAAAAAATTCAAAAAAATCATACCGCACTTCCTCTCCCTGTCTACTTCAAAAGGGTACTCTCATTTTTCTTATTGACGATCACATTGAAAAGAAAATCAAAGGATGATAAAATGTACTGAAACATCACTGTTTTTTTGTCTTCGTCCATTTCAAAAAATAATAAGAAATAGTGATTTAATCCAAAAATTACCAAAAAATAGTCTTTGCACTAGTGCAATATATGCAGATTATGATGCTATGGTTTTTTTTCCAAAAAATGAATAACCTTCCCTAAAAAAAGTAAAGTATGATAAAGTGACTATTTATGTTTGCCTGAAAATTTCAAGTATATACAGTTAGTAAACAAGAAATTTAACCCTCTATATGTCAATATTTTTTTTTATTTTAAATATGGGTATGGAGGTAAGACAATTCTTTACAATTCTTGTTTTTATGTCAAAGAATAATTTGCAATAAAAATATGAGTTTAGTGGAGTTGAAGTTGAAAATCATAGAAAATTACAATTTTCAACGTCAAAAAAGGGCAAAAAGTGTTTCCCAACTTCACATTTTCACCCTTTACAGTTGTCGAAGCACAGGAATTGTTCTTTCAATATTCATATATTATTTTTTAAACTTTTTCTCCAAGTCTATCTTTGTATGGTTGCCTACAAATAGCTCTCCAACAAGCGTGTTCATCATTTACATATATTTGCAGCCGAAATTTCCAATGTTTGTGCAAAGTTTTTCAGGAGGTTCCTAATGCTCGTGCCATAGATGTTACCAAATGATTCTCTTTAGTACTTGATGAAACCATTGCCATATGTATTCCTCTACGTACAATTGAAACATTTTTCAATCTAGATCTCCTAATTGAATTTATAGCACTACTTATATTTTGTATCACATTTTCCTTCATTTAGTTTATCTTTGGTTGATTTTTGAATACCTAGTAGTGTTGCAGCTTCTTTTAATTTCCTTAATGATAGGAGACCTTTCAACATTTGAGCTTGAACTGTCACCTGCTCCTTTATGAAATACATTTCAAAAATGCGGTTAACACGATATCATATACCGTGGTCAGGTTTTTTTATCTCCATATGTGTGACTGTCAACATTTTCTAATATCTCATCATTGACACTGATTTCATCTATACATATTCAAATAAATAGTATATAAGAAGTTTACATATTCAATAAATAAATAAATAAATAAATATATGTATAATTTCAATAATACGTGCATGTGTTCAATATATATATATATATATATATATATATATACCTTGTGATTCAATTTCTTCACTTGAATTTCTTTCAATATTTTCACCATCTTCAATCATTGGTTCAATATCTCTTTCACTTTCTCTTTCAAAATTTTGTATCCCATCATCAATGTTTTGAGGAATATTTCTTTTTGTTTACATTGCAAAATATTTTTCTTGAATTAGTTCATCAAATAAAAATTAAGCTTCACATTTTACACTAGGAAAATTTTAAATATATCAATAGATCATAATATTTACATTTACATACCTTCTTCAATTTCTAGTTGATGTTGATTTTCCCCTTTAATATTTGAGAGTGCTTCTATCTTTCTTTTGCGAGAATGTTTCGTCTCTTCTCTATGTTCCTCAAGGTCTCTTTTTCGATCATATTTTCTCGCACAATTCCTTGGATTTCCCATGATAATAGAGTATGAAGTTCAAAAAATTTCCTTCAAAAATTTAGACAATAATTCAATTAGAAAAAGTATCACAAAATATTTAATTTAAAAAAAAAAACTCGTTTTAATTTTTTTTCAAAAAATACATACTCCAATCCAAAACGCTAACTTTAAAAAATCTGAGAAAAAAATGTCTTATAAAAATGAAACGAAGCTCAAAATATTTACTTCAACTCAAAACACGTACTCTAAAAATTCAAAATTAAGCCCAAATCTATACTTTCAAAAAAAATGAAGAACAAAAAATATCCAAAAAAATGTATCACATACCTCCAAAAAATGTCCTTTGAATGTACGTCCAAGAAAATTCCTTAAACCCAAAACAATTATTTGCAAAATCAGACCACCTCCAACAAATGTCTTCCAAGAAAAGTCCTTAAACCAAAATCTCCAAGAAAATTATTTCAACCCAAATCAAGACCTTTGTAAAATTAGACCAAATGTGTGAAATGTGCGAAAATTATGAATGATTTCGTGGCAATTTATATTGTCATGAAATGTTTTTTGGAGGGGCTTTGCGAAATTTTCCGGCCGATGGAAAAGTAGGCAGAAGTTTGGCCGAACTTTGGAAAACATTTCGGCCGAACTTTGAAAAAAATTCGACCGAACTATTAAGGCGTGAGACTTAATGGCCCGTTTGCACAAAAACTAGTTCGGCTGAACTTTTCTACAAAGTTCGGGCGAACTAAAGCATCGCCAATTACACAGATCTGAGCTCTAAATATGTTTTTTCAACTTTGGACTGAATAAACTCCATGAAACATTTTGAATTAACTGTCGGAACCAAGACAAGAATTTTCAGATATGAATCTACTTTCAGGAAATATAAATTTTATGTAATTTTATAAATATTTACTAATTTTAATTAATTTTGTAATAAAATGGGTGCAAACAATTTCTGAGGATCATTGTGATTCAGTGAAATCAAAATTCTGTATCTCCAAAAATACATTGTGAAAAAAATTAAAAAAATTATGGGGCATTACATTGGTCTGTTGTCTCTAATGGGTAGCTTTTATATTTTTAGTTTATAACTTATATGTTAAGAAATTTCTTGCGTCGCGAAACATAGTCAAAGTATGCAGTTTTTTCGTATTGGACCAGTTCAAAAAATTCTAGTAATTATGATATGTATCCATTGGCTTTGTAAATATGACAAAACCAAAGTAGACTCTGTCTATATTATTGTAACACATTTTGTCTTCTCAAAAACAAGAATTTTCAAAGAATACAACATTGTGTATTAACATGACTTCTTATGAATCTTTTGATTGTTAAAAAACACACACTCAAAGGAACGCTAAGTTGACATATAAAATGTGCATAAAAAAATTCCAAAAAATAATTAATAGAAAGCTAACAAAATTTTTGACAACTTTTTTTTTTATCACAAAATGAAATTCTAAACAGAAAAATTGTTATAGTTTGTAGAAAGTTGAAGAATCGAAAAAAAATGAAATTTTTTTCTCAAAAAAGGGCAAAAAGTGTAACCCAACTTCACATTTTCACCCTAATGCACCACTACACTTCCAACTCTGTTACAACTAAACTCACTTAGTTACAACTAAAGTCAACGTGCATGTCCCACCAACCAACCACTTAACTCGAAATTCACTTAGCTATTTGATTTGAAACTTCAGTTAACTATTTCCAAGTTCTCATTGAGAAAAGATTATAGTTTATTGTCCATCTAATATTAAGGGATAATAAAAATAGATATGCATATATAAATAGACATGCATTCTATAAATATAATTTTTACATACATCTATAAACAGACATAAACCTAAAAATAGCCTGAGGCTCCATCCTAATGTAGGTGCTTCATTTTCACTAGGATCTTTTTGTTGAATCTCAACACTCCCTCTCAACAAGAAAAGGATTATCATTCACCGCAATCCTATCTCTATGATATTCGAATTTTCTCGTGGTGAGTGCCTTCGTCAAAATATCTACATCCCAATCCTCCTGAAAATGTAATAAAGCAACATGATTCTCCTCTGCACCCAATATATGAGATGATGGTGCCAGATATCCATATGCTTAAATCTATCATGAAACACAAGATTAATCGAGAGTTTAATGAAAATCTAATTATCACAATGAATCATTTTCGGATCCATATGAGAATCAAACAAACCAACCAAGATATTTCTCATCCATATAGCCTCATATGCATCTTGAATCACTGTCATGTATTCTGCTTCCTCTGAACTGAGTGCCATGGATCTCCACTTCCTGCTATACCAAGGAAAAATATAATATTCCAAAATTTGCATGCAGCAAATTGGAATATTAAATTTTTCTCATATCACTTAGGAGATGAATAAAAGGGTAATGAGACCCATGCATTTAATAAACAAGGATAAAATCCCTCATGTTGTGTAAGGGAATCATTATGACAGTTGGATTTTACACTCTCATGTGTGAACAAAGACATTTTGCATGTGGACAAGGCCAAGTTTGACCATGTCAACAACATAAATGTAGGAGGAGTGGATCAACAAATAAAAGAGCTCAATGTGAATGTGGTTCAGCATAGATAGTTATATGTGAGCTATATTGAAGCCCCTTAGGTGTGAAAAGGCCTGAAGCAAGTTGAAGTGGTCAACCTTGACCAAATCAAACAGTGAAGTTTAGAGGAGTGGCTCTAATGAAGGCACAATGGAGTTTTGGAGGGAGATTATTTGTGTGAAGGTGGAAAACCTATTGAATGGGACCCAAGGTGAGGAGGCTCACTTATTTTATAAGGAATATGATGGCAGCCATTTGGGGGTTAGCTTATGTATTACATTTTCATGTCTACTTAGACTTTTTCTCTCTTAGCTGTTTAGCTGAGATTGCCGGTGTTGCTTAGCACTAAGGGATTCCTGCTTAGGAATTAATTCTCTTCCCTTTGAGTAGCTATTGGGAGAGATCTAATCCATCATTCCTCATATCCAGAATTGGTGCCAAGCTTTAGTCTACATTTTTAGCACAGTTTCTGCAGGAGTTTGAGCTGAGTTGCAGGGTGTTGCAGGGGAGGGTTGAGAAACCCACTGTATGAGTTGATTTTGCAGAGGAGGGAGGTTTCCTTCTTGTGGAAGATTAGTTTGGAGAGTTATTGGGCTGATATTAGATAATTGGTAGTAGGCCAACTCATTTTCATCACCTACAACATTATTCCACTCAGTAATTGTGTTATTTCTGGAGGCAATTGTAGCAGTGTCTTCTGTGGCTCTTTCGGGGAGTCTTCCTGTGATTGGATAATGGATTCTTCCATGGAGGGAGACCTTTGATCTAATATAAAGTATATTTATATTCTCACAGCCTCCTATACTCTGTTACTTCAGTGTTGCAGTGATGATTCAGTAAATTTCTGAATATCACATTCTGTATGCAGAGTGTTTGACAAGAAACTCTTGTCGGGTTCTTTTGTATTTGTATGAAGGAGACTAGATCTCATTTTTCTGAGCATATTTTCTCATATAATTTCAGATCTATTTTTCTCTTTAATTCATGTGTATAAAACCTCGTTTAGACTGCATAGTCAATTTTATGCAAAATTTATTGTGTTGTAGTGTTTGGGGTTTTAGCTCTCTTTGGCAATCCTAGGTGTGGGAGATCTGTTTAACCCAACTAGTTTTCTTTGTTTCAACGCTATTCTTGGATTTAGGTTTTACATTGACTGATCTACAAAATAAAAGAGTTAATTTCATTATTTTATAACACATATTTCTGGAAATGCGTTTTTAGTGCAGGCTTGCTGAGCAGTCTAGATTTTGGGATATTACAGTGGTATCAAAGCAAGATCTTTGGCTCAGCCTGTGGACTTCAAGAAAAAGTGCTATAAAGGAAATATCAAGGCCAGAATGATGAATATGATGAGTTTATTCTCATCACTTTTCAGATCTAGTAAGAACCTCTCCGAGGAGGTTGAATAAGAAGAATAGAAAAGGAGAAATGGAACTCCTAGAGAGTTTCAAGAGCAGGAAGAGCCATGCACTTCCTATGATCAAGAGAAAAGACCAATGTTGAAGAGAGCTCCAGAGCATTGGGACATATCCTTTCCTTTTGAGAGGAAGGACAATTTTCCAAAATATGGAGGACACTTAGGTCACATGGTTCTAAGTGCATACCTTGTTGGGTACAAGTCCCAACCTAGAGCCTTCAAGGAGACTCTAGCTTTTCCTCAATTCATTCATTTAGAGGAATAAAGAAGACCTTGTGGCCAAGGGAGAATCAAGGGCAATAGGTTTCCATTTTCTACTTATGATGGGTCATCTACAGCAAGGGTTTAGGCAAGGAGACTTGATGAATTCTTCCTACTACATCCAGTGGTAGAGGAGGAGGTTGTAGAGATTACAGAGCTGCACCTAGAGGGTGAAGCACATATTTGGTGGGTTAGCCATTTGAGCCATACAGGAGTAATCAATATTGATGAATTTACTCGAAGGTTGATGGGAAAATTTGGTGAAGGATAATCATAGGAGAAGAAGCCCTCACCACTAGTGGAGGATACTTGTACCAGCGCTGTCACAACTATGGGAGAGAAATCCTCAATATATTCAGTTGGAGGAGCCAACATATTGGAGGGAGAAGCCCTTACAGCCATACAAGATACTCCCAAATTTCATCAAGGTATGCCAAAATTTTCATCTCCTATTTTTTCAGCAAATCATATGGAGGATTGTATACCATTTCATACTGCTCATTTGGAACCACATGATTGCACTGTGCCATGCCACCTTGACTTGATCAAGGAAGGGATGGAACACCATCCTAATAGGCCACTTATGGGCTGCACACCACATGTGAGGTTGGGGTATGAATTCTGGGAGGATTGGGTGAACTTTTCCCCAAAAAAAATTATGTAGAACCATATGTTTGTCCTGGAGTTAAGAAATGAGACAACCAAAACACTATGGACAAGAGCTAAAACGCTGTCAAGAGGTAGCAGTGAGGAGGCTTTGCCTTCAGCCCACTTGGATCCTTATGGGTTCAAGATGATTGTTGGTGTGAGATCTTCCTAGGAGATCTCCAAGGAGTTGCATTTCAGCATCCCATGGAATGCAAGAAGGAAAATCTGATTTGGGAGGAGGGTAGTCTTCTTTGGAAGGGTATCAAGGTTGATCATGATGGGAGGCACTCACATCAGGAGGAATGGGAGTGGATGGAGAGCAAGAATCTGGTGAGCTACTTGCAGATATATGACACCGGGCAGCAGGAGGCTTGGTTGCGTTGGATGCTCTTGAAAGAGTTTGGTAATCATGGGACATATCCTTCTTTCAAGGGTATGTGGATGGAAGGGACTTGGCAGAGTACTTGCATCATGGAGCAGCAAGGAGTGTGGATGAATTATGATGATATGGTCATTATGTTTTCACCACATGGGTTTTATGATGGAGGTATGAGAAGGCAACAAAGACTTATGTTGCTTTGGAGGATTGAGAGAGCGCAAGGGCATATTTTCTCTCACATTTTTCATGATGTTGCAGTAGGAGGAGATGGAAACATTATGGGAGGAGTATTTGAAATTGAACATGTCAGAGAATGGATATATGAGATGTAAGGAGCATATTTGCATAGGCCAACAACGCTGTCACTTTGGAGCAAGAACTTGTTGATGGAGTGTCCCCAAGATCACTTCACATTTGATGCACTTGGTGGACATAGGGGGGTGAGACTAATAGAGTAGTGGATGGATTCATCTGTTGCTATAGTATGTTCTTCTTAACTTGGACTTCCAAGCATGAAGAGGGGGATCTTCATGCAGCATATGGCTTATTCCTCTTCATAGGAGTATGTCATACCACTATGGAGGGCTCATTTATGGATCCTATCGCCATCTTACTTTCATTACATGGTAAGAATTTTGTTTTTGCATTTATTGCTTGCTCAACACAATATTTGCATGCTCCTACCATTTCCTTGCAAAGAATTTCTCTACAAAGGGGCAATTTTTTCTTTAGGATCCATGGACCATTTTTAGCTAGATATTGTAATGGAGACAACCATATACTATATGATATGGGGAAAGTGTTTGGTTACTCCTTGTATGCTTAGTTGATACATTTAGCCATCTACTATTTACTGGTGGATGTGATGACTTACATAATAAGCCATTTGTCAAGAAACAACTTGCCAGGCTATTTTCTGAAGCTATAGTGGGGAAGACTGCGCTGTGACCACTTGGGAGACTGTTGGTACCTTCCAGCACCACATGAAACCTTTAGTATTTCTTTCTTTTTGACGCTGATCATGAACCCATTTTCTGATGTTGTTCTTGCCTTTATGGGGAGCATGATTGGGGGAGGAACACATTGGGTGGATGTGTTCTTTGGGGAGGAGGATCCCCACACTTTCTACATTACATGTTCTAAGGGGAGCATGGGAAGAGGTATGGACACTGTAGCAAAATATTTATGTCTTTATGAGGAGGGCCACGAGATGGATGGGGTGCCATATGGTGGTGATTTCTTATCCATCATTTATGAGATGTTTTGGGCCAGCTTGATTCACAATGTTGGAGAAGAGGTCTTTGGAGATCTAATCTTCATCTTGCCAATTGAGGGAAACTATATTGCAGACCAGGATTAGAAAATTATTTGCACTTATCCTAAGTGGAGAGGAGGATAGCGTGGGGTAGGCTACTCTACCTACCATATTCATATTTTCAACCCACCTACTTTGCAGGAGCTCATGGTGGAGGAAGACTTCCTAGAGTTGCCATGGTGGAGGGTGACTCACCTTGTATGGATGATTGCTTGGGGAATGAAGGATCCACTTGGGAGAGGTGTTTTTCCCATTAAATTTAAATCTCCATGACTTGGGAGACAACTCTTTAGTTATAATCTTGCAGTTGCTTGAGGACAAGCAAAATTTGGGAGGGGAGGACTATAATATTCCAAAATTTTCATGCATCAAATTGGAATATTAAATCTTTCTCATATCACTTAGGAGATGAATAAAAGGGTAAGGAGACCCATGCATTTAATAAATAAGGTTAAAATCCCTCATTTTTTGTAAGGGAATCATAATGAAAGCTGGATTTTACACTCTCATTTGTGAACAGAGACATTTTGCATGTGGACAAGGCCAAGTTTGACCAGGTCAATAGCATAAATGTAGGAGGAGTGGATCAGCAAATAAAAGAGCTCAATGTGAATGTGGTTCAGCATAGATAGTTATATGTGAGCTGGATTGAAGCCCCTTAGGTGTGAAAAGGGTTGAAGCAAGTTGAAGTGGTCAACCTTGACCAAATCAAACAACGCAGTTTAGAGGAGTGGCTCTAATGAAGGCACAACACAGTTTTGGAGGGAGATTGTTTGTGTGAAGGTGGAAACCCTATTGAGTGGGACCCAAGGTGAGGAGGATCACTTATTTTATAAGGAAGAGGATACAGAGATAGATTGGAAGGTCATTTACCGGATATGTCGCCTCTAAAAGAGAATGAGATCCGGAGGCTACCTAGCCCTTTCCAGACTCTGTCTAGGAGTGGAAGACAAACACACCAAGTGGTATAGAACTATAGCGCTCAAACACAATAATAGAATTAGAAAGAGAATACAGCAACTACGACAACCAAGGCAACTACATAAATTCCACCAGAAAACATATAAAGAAAATTATGAGCCATTTTATTAATCTGAGAAATGCAATGAAGTACAAGAGGCGATATTGCGCAAGGCAAGTGAGAAAACACTCTAAGAAAAGACGAGAAATGGCTGCTCTAAGAACTGCGTCCCAGCTGCTGGAAAAATGCCATGTAGCTGCTACTGCTGGAAGTGATTGAATATTAGGAGTTGATCCCATTGTCGCAATGAGATGAAAATCAGCAAACCTCCTCTCCTCAACAACCCCGACAAGATCCACAAACCATACCAAGAATGACCAACCCCCGAAAACACTAGAAAATGCATCCCCAGTGAATTACGCTAGCCTCCAAGGGACATCGCAGTAGCTAGATAGAAACAGCTAAAATACTACCAGAAACTCTGCCAAAAACCTCCGACGGAAAATGTTGACCCCCTGCTCGAAATCCCGGCGAAATCATCTGCAAAAACACCAATCTAGAGCTCCTCCACAATGGACTGCATCCTCTCCCCCAGTGACTGCGCAGTTTCTATCAGGTCTAGCTCGGCAAAAACCTAAATAATGAAATGACACACAAAATACAAGAAAATAAACCTTGCCCGACCAGGCACTCAAAGTCCCCCGGGGCTAAGGGTGAGATCTCCGCACAGAGACACTCGGTGCACTAAATAGTGCTGCAGACAGGCTAAATAGCCAGCGTGCGAAAGAAGACCAAAGTTTCACTCCAAAATAAACAAATACAGAATGATCCAAATGAGGAGGCTCCTCCATCTTTTATAGCATTGGTTTCCCTCCAAAACCCGTCGTAACTTCTCTCTCCTCCACATCCTCATCCTTATCTGCACAGAAGCTTTTAGAGTGCACGTAGGCCCCCTCCTATACGTGGTGTGTGGCCCCCTTGACTCCCCCTTAAGTCACAACGTTGTGCTACTAGGAAGGTGTTTTATTCCATCTAAGTGAGTTAGACCCTCTTTACTCACTTTTTATTTATTTACAAACCATAGACGGCAAAACTATACAAAATCGAATATTCCAATTAGCTGTCGCTAATTAGGAATATTACAGTCCCCCCTAGCAAAATTTTGCTTGCCCTCAAGCAACTGAAGTGATGGATGCTACAAAATCTTCTCGCTCTCCCAAGTGGCATCCTCATTCGGCAAAAATTTCTTGTCCTCAAGCAATGCCTGAACAAGCCTCCTCTCTAGCTAATACTCCCCACTAACACTACAAAATGTGCCTGGGTCCCAGATGTGCCACTAAAACCTCTCTGACCTCTGCATCACCCTGATATGAAGGGATCTATCAATGCCAATATCCCAAACTAATCTCTCCCCAACCAACATTCCTCTCGGATCCCATCGCCACCCTGGCCAATAATCGCCCAAGTCCCACAGCTCAGACTGCATAGTGCCTCTGGCTATGAATGATGTTCTAAGAGGCGAAGACCATTACCCATGTTACGATGTATCTGTGACTGTGTAATTTTCCCCATCAGCTGTGTACCAACTCATCACCTCTTTCCAATCCAAGTCCTGACTCAATCCCACGCTGATCCTACTCTGCTAAAATCGGGATGGAGTGCTGAAGAAATGAGGACCTGTGCCTCCCTGCAAGCTGGAATCTATAACATTTTCTATTTCCAAGGGCCCCTGCTCCACTGTGCTCCCTACGAAAAATACCGTACCATCAATAGGGTACCAACTCATGATCTCCCGCCAATCCATCCTAGAAGAATAATTCGATGTAGCAACAACAACTACATATGGAGCATGCTTGAAGTGTTGCTGCCAGCCCGTAATCAACTCCCATTGCTCTGTGCTTTCTGCCAATAAAAGCTGCCTATAGAAGAAATCCCCTCTCTCTATAATGGGCTAAAGTGGGCAAGATATGCTGCAAACTCCATCGATGTACTCCTGGAGAGTGTTGCACACTAAAAATGCTGCAGCTCTACTGACTGTGTGTACATCTATCTGCACCTCATCCCTGTGTGGACCCACATATGGATGCTCCAACATATCCAACAACTCCTCCCACTCCTGATTAGGAGTTCCATGCTCTAGCTGTCTACTGGCCCCCTGCAGATCAATCCCATCAACCTCCAACACATCCCGAGGATATGGATCTGCAACTGCTGTCACCGTACTCAATTTCAATGCATCTGATTTCCCCACCTCATTGGCTGACCCCAATGTTAGCCACATATCCCTCATTAGCTCAATGTGTGCCTCCATCTAGCTCTCCCCCAAAGGACTATCATGCATGATGTGCATAGCATCCTCCTCTACTAACTTAGGCTCCATCATATACAGCTCTGGCTGGATCATCACAAGTGTCTCATCGCCTAGAGCATCTCCTGTAGAGTCCCCTGACTGCTCACCCTGTACACTGGAATGCAGCTCTGGTCTACTATCTCCATCTCTGCGTGACTACTCTTGCTCCCCAAAAGCAACCTCAACTGATCCTATGGACTCATATGGAAAATATTCCTCACCCTGGCATACAGAAGGAATGCCCTCCTATTCTACCTCCGCCATATCTCCACTGGGTCTGCCATCCACCCTCTCGATAATGTGTCGATACATTGTCTGGAGTCCAAACGCATGTTGGGATGCTACCTCTGTTGAACCCAGTATCCCTTTCTCATGCATGATCTCGACATGCCCTGAGGGAAAAGTGACGCATGTCTCCCTCATGGCCTGCTCCCCAAGAATAGGCTTAGCAATGACTGATGTGCCACCCTTGCAGAGGATCATCTCATCCCCTAACCTATGGCTGTTGACTAGCACACTGACCCAGTGCCACTGCTGAGAATTCTCTCACCTAGTGTGCTGAGTGCCATCCAAATATCTTGGGTGAGCCTCGCGTACCCCGCTACTCATGCCCAAGATGCCAAAGGACAACGACAAAATCCATTGTGCCCGTGAGTGATGTAGAAGAGGGTCAAGTGTGTGAGTCCCCATAGATACCATCAAGTATCACTCATCTATCTTTCCATCGATCCTAGGTGTAATACCCCCAAAGGTAAGCCCAGTGTCCCTATCCATGAGTCTTCCTGGAGGCAATGCTCTAAGACCCTATTGTGCAGCACCATATGCCCTCGCATACCACCGATCATCCATGTACTCCTCAACATGCCACTGGATACTGAGGCATACCCCTGTATACTGCTGGATACCCCATGCTCCTGTTGTAACAACCTGTACCATCTCGTGCCCTGACTGTGTCCAGGAATTGGTCACTCCCTGCATTCTCTCAATGTGATGTAGGGCACTCCTACTCCACAATGCAGTCCCACACACTACGGTACACCACCATGCAACTCCATGTCCACCGGTAGTCCACTGCTCAATGCTAGAGGCTCCCACATATCCCTGGATGTGATGACCTAGATCTTTGCCTCTACATGTCAGACTACCCCCAATCGGTATCATCATCTCCACCGTCACATCACTATACCCACCAACGAATAGATCATCACTCCAAACCCTCCTCGAGGGGTTTGAAAAGTGAATCTATCTATGTGTCAGTAGTGTTACCACCACTGCTTGTCTCTGCTGCATCCTTTGTGCCCCACACAAAGGTGAATAATCCTTGGCCCCATACAAGGTGCCATCTGGTGGCCTACCAATGCCACCTCCTCTGACAAGCTCCTACCAAGGTATGTTGTCCACCCCGTGATCCCGTGTATGAGTGTCATACCAAGACAACCTAGGGAGTCTACCCATAAGCTGGTTAGCCACTGTAGCTGACCAAAACTCTCCTAGTAGATGCGCATGCTCTACTGCTAGGCCAACTGTACCCTCCAAGACATAGTCAACCGACCTGCCTGGGAAATGATAGGTGACCCCGCCTAGATCCCAATGCCAATATGGGGTTCCTGTATTCCCAACACCTGGAAAATCCTGTTGAATTCCACCCAGGTCCACCACTATCATCATAACCCACTCCACCGGGTACCAACTCAAAATATCTCGCCATCCAACCTCAACATGTGGATGTTGTACCCTGTGCAACTCTGATCGTCTCATACCGCTATCCAAGTCAACATATGAGATTTGACTAGGTGGCTCTGTTTCTCTCTCTCCAATGGGAAGAGGTGACCCAACAACACTGCTAGTCTCGTCCATGCATGACTAAAGGGGAATGATCTGACGCTCCAATGTGCCCTCTGGTTGTAACATCAGGGAATCTAGTCATTCCTAATGCAGACCAACTTGGCCGCCGACTCGGCACAAGCCACTCTCATGCCCTCCAGCTCCCTGTACTGCAACAAAATGGCCTCCCGTACTGATGTGGCCTTCCCTTTCAAAACTTGAATGTCTATCCGAAGCCAATGATACCGCTGTCTGCGACCATCATCCAATACCTTTGTATCTCCTAGTGGCTCATCGAATGTGGATACATCTCCTAACACCTCACCCATCTATCGTGTGCTGCTACCACCCGAAGACTCGGACACAGCTCTGGTCATCACCTCAACGGATGGCTCTACTGGGGTAGGCTCTACCTTCTCCACTACGGTATTAACTGACACGGTCAAGGAGGTCTCCAATGAGGGCGAGTCCTATGTCACACTAGGTGTATCCTCAAACTCCCTGCAATCCTTTGTGCCCTCATCCTCCAAGTGCGAGGTAACCATTTTGATGGTTTCCCTCTCTGATACCCGATCAAGCTGGAAAGAGGTATCCAACTTCTCCACCCAAGATTTTTCCGAATGCTTGGATGACCTGTCAAATGTCGGTAAATGGACTCTGCCCACTGGGTGTTGTAAGCCCCCGTCATGTGAGTGCCTGTTCCCTCTGTGAAAGTTGTGGGGTCTGCTATCCCACTGGAGCTGAACAAAATCTCTGAATGGAAGGGAATCCCTGAACTCCTGCCCATATGCCTAATACTCGGTGAAATAATCACCCATGTGGCTAGGCTCTGGCTCCTGCTGTGCTCCTACCCCTGTGTCTGCACCAAGAAAAGTGGGAATAGTGGAATGTGTGGGTATATGTGATGCCATATGATGAGTGACATCATGCTCTGGCAAATGGTGGGATGTGCTTGATCCCTCGCCAATCTAGAAACCCCTTGGGGTTTCATGCTGTCTAGCCTCCACAGTGGTGAATTTCTGTCCCATCACCTCAATCTGCCTCGACAGATCCTGTACTGATTTGAGGAGCATCTCCCTAAATCTCTTTGCATCATCATCACTTGTCATCGTCTCCTCCTACTCTGTATCTACAGGCTTCTCCTAAAACTGCACTGCTGCTCCAAGACTACACTACTGCCTAACTTCGACCTCTAATTTACCCACTGAAAACTACTCAGAAAATTCTAGGAATTTGGGAAGGTGATCCTTGCCCAAAACCAGAAAAACCTGGAAAGGGTTTCGTCTAATTCCAAACTTCAAAATCTGACCCTTTGTATTTTGGCCCTTTTCCAATTTCGTTTTTTGGTACTGCAACTGCTACTGTTAATCATTGCACTCCAAAATCCCAGCAAACCTCTGTATGGTCTCTTTCCCGATGTCATAGACCATAGGATGAGCTAGAACTATGCTCTGATACCACTATAATATCTCGTTTCGGGGATATCTCTAAAACATGGCAAAACCCCAACCAGAGATAGACTAGGAGGGCATTTACCGGATATGTCGCCTCTAAAAGAGAATGAGATCCGGAGGCTGCCTGGCCCTTTCCAGACTCTATCTAGGAGTGGAAGACAAACACATCAAGTGGTATAGAACTATAGCGCTCAAACACAATAATAGAATTAGAAAGAGAATACAACAACTATGGCAACCACGAAAACTACGGCAATTCAACCAGAAAACATATAGAGAAAATGTTGAGCCATTTTATTAATCTGAGAAATGCAATGAAGTACAAGAGGCGATATTGCACAAGGTAAGTGAGAAAACACTCTCATAAAATATGGGAAATGGCTTCTCTAAGAACTGCGTCATAGCTGCTGGAAAAATGTCGTGTAGCTGCAACTGCTGGAAGCGACTGAAGATTAGGGGTTGATCCCCTTGTCAGAATGAGATGAAAATTAGCAAACCTCCTCTCCTCAACAACCCCGACAGGATCCACAAACCATTCCAGGAATGGCCGACCCCCAAAAACACCAGAAACTGCCTCCCCAGTGAATTATGTTGGCCTTCAAGGGACATCGTAGTAGTTGGATTAAAACAGCTAAAATACTGCCAGAAACTCTACCAAAAACCTCTGACGGAAAAGGTTGACGCTCTACTCGAAATCCTGGCGAAATCGTCTGCAGAAACACCAATCCGAAGCTCCTCCACAATGGACTACGTCCTCTCCCCCAGTGATTGCGCAGTCTCTATCAGCTCTAGCTCTGCAACAACCCAAACAATGAAACGACACACAAAATACAAGAAAATAGACCTTGCCCGAGCAGGCACTCGAAGTCCCCCAGGGCTAAGGGTGAGATCTCCGCACGGAGACACTCGGTGCACTAAACAGTGATGCAGACAGGCTAAACAGCTAGTGTGTGAAAGAAGACCAAAGTCTCACTCCAAAATCAACAAATCCAGAATGATCCAAATGAGGAGGCTCCTCGATCTTTTATAGCATTGGTTTCCCTCCAAAACCCGTCGTAACTTCTCTCTCCTCCACACCCTCATCCTTATCTACGCAGAAGCTTCTAGAGTGCACGTAGGCCCCATCCTCTACGTGGTCTATGGCCCCCTTGAATCCCCCTTAAGTCACAACGTTGTGCTACTAGGAAGGTGTTTTATTCCATCTAAGTGAGTTAGATCCTCTTTACTCACTTTTTATTTATTTACAAACCATAGACGACAAAACTATACAAAATCGAATATTCTAATTAGTTGTCGCTAATTAGGAATATTACAGAGTGGGACCCAAGGTGAGGAGGCTCACTTATTTTATAAGGAAGAGGATGGTAACCATTTGGGGGTTAGCTTATGTATTACATTTTCATGTCTGCTTAGACTTTTTCTCTCTTAGCTGTTTAGCTGAGATTGCCGATGCTGCTTAGCACTAAGTGATTCCTGCTCAGGAATTCCTTCTCTTCCCTTTGAGTAGCTATTGGGAGAGATTTAATCCATCATTCCTCATATCTAGAATTGGTGCCAAGATTCAGTCTACAGTTTCAGCACAGTTTCTATAGGAGGTTGAGCTGAGTTGCAGGGTGTTGCAGGGGAGGGTTGAGAAACCCACTGTATCAGTTGATTTTGCAGAGGATGGAGGTTTCCTTCTTGTGGGAGATCAGTTTGGTGAGTTCTTGGGCTGATATCAGATCATTGGCAGCAGGCCAACTCATTTTCATCACTTACAGTGTTATTCCACTCATGAATTGCGTTATTTCTGGAGGCAGTTGTAGCAGTGCCTTCTATGGCTCTTTCGGGGAGTTTTCTTGTGATTGGATAACGGATTCCTCCATTGAGGGAGACCTTTGATCTGATCTGCAATAGATTTCTATTCTCAAAACCTCCTATACTCTGGTGCTTCAGTGTTTCAGTGATGATTCAGTAAATTTCTGAATATCACATTCTGTATGCAGAGTGTTTGACAAGATTTTGAAGTTTGCAACAAGAAACAGCGAAAGAGGCATCCTGAAACATCACCCTTGATCCTAGTTGGAAAATAATCACCTAAACTAAGTGGGGCCCACACAGGCTATTTTTAGACTATGTCTATTTCTAGACATGTCAATCATATTATATGAGTTGCAGGATGTTATTTGTGGATGGTTGGTCAAGTTGGAAAAATAGATGGACTTCTATTTTTAGACATATTGGGCAGAGTCTATTTTTAGACTGCCAATCTAAAAATAGATATGTCGAATATTATTAGCTCTTAAAAATATTTGGACTCTAAACATTATCTTATTCTCTTGGAGCACTTCAGTTAAGTGCACAGATGTGGCACAACAACTGATAGAAGGAATTATGCTATTCCTAAGGGTTTACTGGAGCTATTGCATGGAGGACTTAAATTAGAACTCATGTGACAGAGTTTTGTGGAGTTGGAGAAGTAGTTGGTGGAGTTGTATTTAGTTGAACTCAGTTAGACTCAGTTGAGCTAGTTGTATCTAGTCTAACCTATTGATACACTAGTGAGAATGGTGTGAATTAATTATTTAATTAATTCACTAAATAATAAATCATTAATCAACTAAATAATACATCAGTTAACTATAGTGCACGACAGTTTCAGTGGAGACCAGTGGAGAGATAGGTGAAAGAGCAAGTGTGACTATCAGTTGTGACTATAGTGATGCATTGATTTCATCCAACACTCAGTAGAGATGCCTATGAGGATTTTGTGAGCAAAGCTGAAGCAATTCGAGTTCATTTAGAGCCATTCTTCAGCAAGGATTGTGCAGTAGAGGCAGGTTAGCAGGTGGCAAATATCGATGCATGGATTTGCAAGATTGAGCCTGATTAGTGTGTAGCGATTGTACTGTACTGAGGGCTTGTGATAAGATTTCTATGAGGATTTTTACATGATCTATGTGACATATATTATATACATATAGTTGGGGTTTTCAGCTTCAGGATTTCCCGTTAAACAATTGTGTTAATGTGTGTGAATTTTTATTGTTTCATGTGTGCATTGCAATTGATTTAATTTCTGCATGTGATGATCAATGGTGGAATAGATTCTGTATTTTGAATGAAGCTAAAATAGTGTGAGATCAGGAGAATCTTGGATATATAACACATAATTTATAGAATTTCTACATGGTATCAGAGCAGATGATCATTGGAGCAAATTGCAATTATAGAAGCGGTTGAGTTTTATGCTGCCGGAATTCGAATTTGCCGCAGTGTTTTCTTGGTGTCGAAGTTGAGTATTCATTGAAATGTATTTCAACGAATTGCGATTGGAGTATGCCCTTGATGGGAGCTCGAATTATATTGCATGGAAGGACAGGATGGAGGCGGTGCTAGATGATAATGGACTGAAGGAGTTCATCAATAGAAATGTTCATAAGCTGGGTTCTAGCGATGCAGCCGCACTTGACGCATGGAAAAAGAAGGTAGAAAAGTGTCGAAGGATTATGTTGGAAGGTGTGAAGTACCAAATTTTTTCCAGCCTTCACAGTAAAGCCACTCCATTCTTAAAGTGGAAGGCTTTGACAGACTTGTTCCAAAGCATAAGTGACCAGAGGAAGTTGGCACTTAAAGACAAGCTCAGAAAAATAAAAATGGAGAAGAATGACACTACTCCAGTATACTTGACAAATTTTGGCCACTGCAGGGATGAGCTTGGGAGTGTAGGAGTCAGTGTTGATGAAGAATACTTGGTGAGCTTGGATTTCCTTGGGCTTCTGAGGAGTTGGCATAGCTACGAAGACTTTGTCAATGGACAAGAGAAACTTCCAGGATGGGAGCGACTTTGGTTGGATCTTGTGCAGGAGGAGATAAGACGAAGTACCAGGGATGGCTCTTCATCAAAGAATGATGGTGAAGAGGATTGTGCTTTGCTTCCAAAGAAAGGAAAGGGAAGGGGAAGAAAAATCCTTCTCAATCCAGTGCGTATGGAAAATAGTGTGACATGTCCAAAGTGAAGTGTTTTCACTATCACGAACATGGGAATTTCGCCACAAATTGTCTGCAGAAAAAGAAGAAAAAACAGGCTACTGGAGCTGCAGCTGGTGAGGCTCTTGCCTCGCAATTTGAGCTGGACTTCTCATTGATCACAAGCATGGTTTCTAGTGCATTGGGATCGGGGTGGTACTTTGATAGTGGTGCTTCCTTTCACATGATGGGAGATGTGAATCTTTTCAGTGACTTGGTGGAGAAATATCTCCAGTTGCATGTTTAGTTGGGCGAAAATGGATGATATAATGTGACCATCATTGGTACCATTACCTTTCAGAGGGAGTTAGGTAAACTCATTCTTTTACAATATGTAGTGCATGTTCCGGGTTCAAACAAGAATTTAATCTCAGTCGCAATGTTAGAGGATAAAGGGTATGATTTTTTCTTTAGTGAAGGAAAAGTTTTCCTTTGGTACAAAGCAACAGGACAACTCAAGAAGGTTTGGATTCGAGTGAAGAGTCTCTACAAACTTGAAGTAGATGGGATTTCTACGGAGCTTCCTACTGTTAGGAAGTGCAAGAAAGACATGCAATTGAAGCTTGAGAGGGAACAGGATTTGCATGAAGATAAGAGTGAACCTCAAGATGTAGAGTAGCCACAAGATGAGGATCATGTAGTGGGAGCAACCACTCATGCAAATAAATTTCGTGCCAGATGGGCAGAGGGAGTGCATGTAGCTATACCACCAGGTAAGACATGGGGTGACATGCATGGATAATCCAAGAGGAGATTTCTGGGTAGGATTCATTGAGATGGTGTGGATCTCATGAATTGAACATGGCTACGAGGAGTCCACAGAGCAGCAGTAGCATGATCATTTGGATTGATGCGGGTAGATCAAAGTGACAATGTCGCATTTTGGAGCACGGTTCAGAGTTGACAGCAAGTGCAGAGTGCATGGGTGCAGAGTTCAACAACGCAGTGGTTCCTGAAGACATGTGAAGTTGGTACCAGCAGTGTTGAGATTGCAACAAGATTATGAGCTTAGTGGAAAGAAGTCGCCTTCACTAAGTGGGCCCGCAGGCTATTTTTGGCGCAAAGTCTATTTTTAGACTATGTCTATTTTTAGACATATGGATCATGTTCTATGAGTTTTAGGATGCTATTTGTGGATGGTTGGTCAAGTCGGAAAAAATAGATGGACTTCTATTTTTAGACATACTGGGCGGAATCTATTTTTATATTGCCAGTCTAAAAATAGATATGTCGAATATCGTTAGCTCTAAATTTAGACTCTAAACTGCTTCCCCTTATTCTCTTGGGACACAACGATTAATTACTGTTAATGTCCAGCACATGCAGCTGACAAAAGGAAATACGCTTTTCCTAAGGGTTAGTTGAGCTATTGCATGGATGACTTCAGTTAGAACTCATGTGGCAGAGTTTGGTGGAGTTGATGAGACAGTTGGTGGAGTTGTGTTCGGTTTAACTTAGTTGAACTAGTTGTATTTAGTCTAACTGATAAATACACTAGTGATGAGTAGTGTGAATTAATTATTAATTAATTCACTAATTATAAACTCACTAATCAACTAAAGAATACATCAGTTAACTTCAGTGCATGGACAGTTTCAGTGGAGACCAGTGCAAAGATAGGTGAAAGGGCAAGTGTGACTATCAGTTGTGACTATACGATTGCTATTTGCAACACAGGATAGGTGGAGAAGCCCATGAGGATTTCACATTACAAGCCAAGGTGGTTATGTTATTTAATGAGCCATCCCATAGCATTTGTTATGCAATAGATGCGGCTGTCAAGTGACGAATTGGAGCATGTGTTTTCTGATCAAGCTTGATAGTGTAATTGAAGAGGTGGTCTTGTGAGAGCTTGTGAGGTGTTTGCTACTATTGATTGTTATAGTCATGACATATAATATACGAGATGTTTGCAGTTTTGACTTTAAGCTTTTGCGTAAATGTTTGTGTTCATATGTATGCAGATTATTCGTGGTTTTAATGTGTGCATGCAATTGATTTTATTTATACACAATTAATGATCAATGGTAGAAGAGATTTTATTATGTGCATGAGCTAAAGTAGTGTCATTAGGAAAAATATAAAGTTATTAATATATCGATTATTCAGGGCGTTTCTTTCATGGTATTAGAGCGATATTGATCATTGGAGCAATTGCAAAACATTGAAGCGGTTGAGTTTTGTGCTGGTGGAATTCGAATTTGTAGCAGTGTTTTCTTGGTGTCGAAGTTGAGATGTCTTTCAACAGATTGCGATTGGAGTATGCCCTTGAGGGAAGCTCTAATTATATTGCATGGAAGGATAGGATGGAGGCGGTACTGGATGAAAATGGGATGATGGAGTTCATAGATGCAAAAATTCCAAAGCCTACTTCTAGTGATGCTGCTGAACTTGACGCATGGCAAAAGAAGACAGCAAAGTGTCGAAGGATTCTGTTGGAGGGCGTGATGGATCATATAGTGTCTAGCCTTCATGGTAAGTCTTCTCCATTCTTTATGTGGAAATATTTGACAGATTTATTCCAAAGCAAGAGTGACCAGAGGAAGTTGGCGCTCAAGGATAAACTCAGGAACATAAAATGGAGAAAGGCGATAGTATGCCCAAGTACCTCACGAAGTTCATCCAATGCAGGGATGAGCTGGGAAGTGTGGGGGTTACTGTTGATGATGAGGACTTGGTGAGCTTGGATCTCCTTGGACTTCTGAAGAGTTGGCACTCCTATTAGGACTCTCTCAATGGTCGGGAGAAATTGCGAGGATGGGAGCGACTTTGGTCGGATCTTGTGCAAGAGGACATAAGGCGAAGTACCAGGGGCAGATCTTCATCAAATAACTATGATGAAGAGAATTGAAATTTGGCTGCAAAGAAAATAAGGGGAAGAGCAAGAAAGCTTCTCAATATGGTGCGAAAGGTAAGAAGCAGGACATGTCCAAGGTGAAGTGCTTTCACTGTCACCAACATGGACATTACACCACTAATTGTCCATAGAAGAAGAAAAATAAGCTAGCTGCTGGGACTGCAGCTAGAGAGGCCTTAGCCTCGTAGTTTGAGCTGTATTTTTCGCTGATCGCATGCTTGGTCTCAAGTATGATGGGATCAGTGTGGTTTCTGGAAAGTGGTGCATCTTTTCACATGACAGGAGATAGAGATTTGTTTCATGATCTGGATGAGAAAGATCTTGGAGTGCACATCGAGATGGGTAATGATGGTAGATACAGTGTGATCGATATCAGTACCATTTCCTTTGAGAGGGAGTATGGTAAACCCTTTGTATTGAAGGAAGTGATGCATGTTCTAGGATTGAAAAAGAATCTTATCTCTGTGGCAATGTTAGAAGACAAGGGATATGATGTTGTCTTTAGCGAGGGAAAGGCTTTCCTGCCCAATAAGGAAACTGGTGAGACCTAGAGGACAAGGGTTCGAGTTAAGAACCTTTATAAATTGCAGGTAGATGGCTGCGCAGCAATGGTAGGCAAGGCAGAAGGAGTGGTGAGCTGGGATGATGGCGAGTTGTGGCACTAGAGATTGGGCCACCTTCACCATGGAGCTTTGAAGATACTGTAGCAGATTTATACTGGGCTTCCTAAGGGTACCCTTGCACAGTCAGATCAGTGCAAGATGTGTACCTTGGGAAAATTTGTGAAAGCCACCTTTCACAAGAAGGATAGTCGCGCCACGACGATCCCCCGGAAAGAATTCACGGAAGCACGGAACCTTCCTCGGTGACTTCGACAACATAGAAAGCACGAGTCATTGTGTGATATTTTTTGTTCGTTTACTTAGTATTCAGGATCACCATTGTTACCAAAGCGAGACATATCGGTTACTGACGGGTTCAAGGCACTGGTTGAGAAATAATCGGGGAAGCAGGTGAAGGCTCTTACGAGCGAAAATGGTGGTGAATTCATCTCTGGCGAATTCAAGGACTTTTGCAGTGCAAAAGGAATTCGAAGAGAGCTCATAGCACCTCCGCCCACGACCAAAACGTGGTTCTTGGTCGAAGAAGCAGAATGATCTGGTGCCATGATGTTGCATGATCAGGGCCTACCCATTCACTTGTGGGCGGAGGCATGAAATACTGCAGTATATGTGCAGAACCGTTGTCCTCACGGGATACTTGGCATGAGTACACTCGAGGAGGTGTTTTCTGGTAAGAAGCCTGATATTTCCCATTTGAGGATTTTTGGTTCACCTGTTTACATTCATGTGACGAAGGATGCCAGGAAGAAGCTGGAGCCGACTGCAGAGGTTGGGATATTTTTTGGGTACACTGATACACCCCACAACTATCGTGTGTATTTTTCAGGATAGTCGCGAGGCCATTGTGCGTGGGGAGTATCAAATTTCCGAAGAGAAGCCATGAAGTGTTAGCGGGAGAGAGCCACATTTTCATGTGGATGAGGAAGCTATTCGTTCCTAAGGATGAGCCTCGAGATGTGGGATAAACGAGGAGGAGAGAAGATAAGGTGGAAGAGACCACTCAGCGGTGTAGCCGTCGGAGGGGCGGAAGCGCACTACAGAAGCTAAGCGACTGGCTCAAGATGCAGAGAAGGTTGTAGGAGCACCTACATCATAGTACAGACAGAGACACTCACTTGACCGGTATACTGGATACATGGCTCTTATGAGCAAGTGTATCATGACAGATCCATCCTCTTTCGAGGAAGCTATGGAGGACCCCGCATGGGTAGATGCCATGGTGGAAGAGTATGATTTGATTTTCAGAAACAGTGCATGGGAGATTGTCCCAAGGCCAAAGTGGAAATTAGTGGTGGGTTCGAGATGGATCTACAAAGTGAAGCAGGTAGCTGACGGGAGTGTGGAGAAGTACAAGGCAATATTTGTTGCTCGAGGCTTTTCACAGATTGAGGGGATCGATTATGAGGAGACCTTTGCACCTGTTGCAAGGTATTCTTCCATATGGACGATCCTAGCTCTCTCAGCACATATGGGGTGGCAAATTCATCAAATGGATGTGACGACTGCATTCCTCAATGGATTCATTGATGAGGAGGTGTACATAGAGCAACCCGAAGGTTTTGAGATCTTCAGCAGCAAGTCGCATGTGTGCAGGCTCAAGAGAGCGATGTATGGGTTGAAACAAGCACCTCATGCTTGGTACACACGGATAGACAATTATTTCACTGGACTTGGATTCTCCAAGAGTGAGGTCGATCCTAACCTATACCAGATTGTGGTGGAGGGTAAGTTGCTAATCATTGTACTTTATGTAGATGATTTGATTTTGATAGGTGATGAGATGTTGATACTCTCATGCAAGGATGATCTTGCAAAATAGTTTGAGTTGAAGGACTTGGGCCTCCTTCATTATTTCCTGGGATTGGAAATTTGGCAGCACAGTGATGGACTGTTTGTTTCTCAAGGCAAGTATGCCCGGGAGATACTGGAGAAGTTCAACATGCATGGCTGCAAGCCTGTTGATACTCCTCTTCCTGGTGGATGGAGGAAGGAGGATGCTGCTTCGGCGGAGGTAGTGGATTCCATTGTTTATCGACAGTTGGTGGGGTCGCTTATGTATCTGGTCAATACACGACCCGACATATGCTATGTTGTTAACCAGATTTCACAAGCTATGGTTAAGCCAACCAAGATCTTTTGGAAGGCAGGAAAGCATGTATTGAGATATCTCAGAGGCACATCGGGATATGGATTATGGTACAGACAGTCAGATGAGGTGAGGCTATGTGGCTTCATGGATGCAGATTGGGAAGGGAGCCCAACGGACAGAAAGAGCACATCTGGAGGGATTTTCAGTGTTAGGTCGACAGCAGTTTCTTGGTAGAGCAGGAAATAGAGATCCGTGGCACTCAGTTCAACAGAGGCCGAGTATAAGGCAGCAAGTTTGGCTGCATGCGAGGCTATATGGATGAGGCAGATCCTGGTCAGGTTGTTCAGTTCACACTTAGAGCCTACTGTGATTTATTGTGATAATCAGAGTTGCATCAAACTCTCGGTTAATCCAGTATTTCATGATAGATCTAAACACATTGACATCCAATATCATCATATCATATATTGTGTGCAGCGGAAGATCATGTTACTTTCATACATTCCCACGGAGGATCAGGATGCTGATATCTTAACGAAGGCGCTCACCAGGAGCAAATTCGAATACCACGGGGGCAGGATAGGCGTTGTAGATAATCCTTATCTTGTTGAGAGGGAGTGTTGAGATTTCAACAAGATGATGAGCTTAGTGGAAAGAAATCACCTTCACTAAGTGGTCCCACAGGCTATTTTTGGCGCAAAGTCTATTTTTAGACGATGTCTATTTTAGACATATGGATCGTGTTCTATGAGTTGCAGGATGCAATTTGTGGATGGTTGGTAAAGTCGGAAAAAATATATGGACTTCTATTTTTAGACATACTGGGCGGAATCTATTTTTAGATTGCCAGTCTAAAAATAGATATGTCAAATATTATTAGCTCTTACTAATATTTAGACTCTAAACATTATCTTATTCTCTTGGAGCACTTCAGTTAAGTGCACAGATGTGGCACAGGAGCTAACAGAAGGAATTACGCTATTCTTGAGGGTTATGTGGAGCCGTTGCATGGATACTTCAGTTAGAACTCATGTGATAGAGTTTGGTGGAGTTGATTGAGGAAGTTAGTGGAGTTGTGTTCAATTTAACTAATCTAAACATAGTTGAGCTATTTGTATCCAGTTTAACTAATTAGTGAGAGTGGTGTGAATTAACTATTAATTACTTCACTAATTATAAACTCATAAATCAACTAAAGAATGCATCAGTTAACTTTAGTTCATGGACAGTTTCAGTGGAGACCAGTGAAGAGATAGGTGAAAGAGCAGGTTAACTATCAGTTGTGACTATACAGTTGCTATTTGCAGCACACAGATAGGTGGAGAAGCCCATGATGATTGTGTAGTACAAGCCAGGTGGTTTATTTTATTTAATGAGCCATCCCATAGCATTGATTATGCAATAGAGGCTAGCTATCAAGTGGCAAATGATTGGAGCATGTGTTTTGCTAGATCTAGCTTGATAGTGTGTAGCAATTGAGGTGGTGTTGAGAGCTTATGAGGAGCTTTGTAATATGATTTTTACATGATCTCCATGACATATAATATACAGATATTTGGGGGTTTTCAGCTTTAAGCTTTCCCATTAAATATTGTGTTCATATGTGTGATTGTTCGTGGTTTTAATGTGTGCATGCAATTGATTTTATTTCCGCAATTAATGATCAATGGTAGAAGAGATTCTATATTATGCATGAAGCTAAAATAATGTTTAATCAGGAGAATCTCAGTGAATAATATATCATTTATTCAAATTTATACAAGAAGAAGTCGAAGACTTTGATGATAGATGCATTAGACTGATTGAGCTGTTTGGAGCCTTTCAGTTTCGGAAGAGTTGCAGAGTAGATGCATGGAGTTGCAGGGCGCTTGCAAAGGTTGCAGGGTGAATGCATGGAGTTGCATGTCGAATGCAAAGACATTCCTTTGTTGTTGAGAGGGAGTGTTGAATTTTTCAACAAGAAAAAGTGAAGGAAGCATCCTGAAACATCATCCTTGATCCTAGTTGGAAAATAATCACCTAAACTAGGTGGGGCCCACACAAGCTATTTTTGGAATATGTCTATTTTTAGACATGTTGATCATATTCTATGAGTTGTAGGATGCTATTTGTGGATGGTTGGTCAAGTTGTAAAAATATATGGACTTCTATTTTTAGACATATTGGGTGGAGTCTATTTTTAGACTACCAGTCTAAATATAGATATCTCGAATATTATTAGCTCTTAAAAATATTTGGACTCTAAACATTATCTTATTCTTTTGGAGCACTTCAGTTAAGTGCATAGATGTGGCACAACAGCTGGCAGAAGGAATTACGCTATTCCTAAGGGTTTACTCGAGCTATTGCATGGAGGAATTCAGTTAGAACTCATGTGATAGAGTTTGGTGGAGTTGGAGAAGTAGTTGGTGGAGTTGTATTTAGTTTAACTCAGTTAGACTCAATTGAGCTATTTGTATCTAGTCTAACTAATTGATACACTAGTGAGAGTGGTGTGAATTAATTAGTTAATTAATTCACTAAATAGTAACTCATTAATCAACTGAAGAATACATCAGTTAACTACAATGCATGGTAGTTTTGGTGGAGACCAGTAGAGAGATAGGTGAAAGAGCAAGTGTGACTATCAGTTGTGACTATAGTGATGCATTGATTGCATCCAAAACTTAGTAGAGATGCCAATGAGGATTTCGTGAGCAAGGCTGAAGAAATTCGAGTTCATTCAGAGCCATTATTTAGTAGGGATTGCGTAGTAGAGGCATGGTAGCAGGTGGCAAAGATCAGTGCATGGATTTGCAAGATTGGGCCTGATTAGTGTGTAGTGATTGTACTGTACTGAGGGATTGTGATAAGATTTGTATGAGGACTTTTACATGATATTTATGACATATATTATATACATATATTATGGGTTTTCAGCTTCAGGCTTTCCCATTAAATATTTGTGTTAACGTGTGTGAATTTTTATTGTTTCATGTGTGCATTACAATTGATTTAATTTCCGCATGTGATGATAAATGGTGGAATAGATTCTGTATTTTGCATGAAGCTAAAATAGTGTAAGATCAGTAGAATCTTGGATATATAACACATAAGTTATATAATTTCTACACAAGAAACCCTTGTTGGTTCTCTTGTATTTGTATGAAGGAGACTAGATCTCATTTTTCTGAGCATATTGTATAATATAATTTCAGATATATTTGTCTGTGCCATTCATGCATATAAACCCTCTTTTAGACTACGTAGTCAATTTTATGCATAATTTATTATGTTTCAATGTTTGTGGTTTTAACTCCCTTAGGCAATCCTAGGTGTGGGAGATCTGTTTAACCCACCTAGTTTTCTTTGTTTCAGCTCTATTCTTGGATTTAGGTTTCACATTGACTAATATACAAGATCCAAGAGCTAATTTCATTATTTTATAGCACATATTGTTGGAAATGGAAGGAGGCATACTATGAAAGCTGATAGGCTGAGACTTGATGTTGCACAAAATGTAGGAGCCCCTACTTCACAGCACAAACAAAGATAGTCTCCTGACCGATTTACTGGATACATGTCTCTCATGAGGAAATGTATTGTGATTGAACCATATTCCTTTGAGGAAGTAGTGCAGGAGCCCAGATGGGTAGATGCAATGGTGGAGGAGTATGACTCCATTATAAAAAACAATGCTTTGGAAATTGTTCCAAGGCTGGTTGATAAAAAGTGGTAGGCTCGAGATGGATGTATAAGGTAAAGAAAGCTATTGATGGGACTGTGGAGAAATACAAGGTCATATTTATGGCTCGAGGCTTCTCATAGATCGAGGGGATAGATTACGAAGAGAAATTTGCACCTATCGCAAGGTATTCTTCCATAAGATCCATCCTTTCTCTCTCAGCGAGGATGGATTGGTGCATTCATCAGATGGATGTGAAAAATATTTTTATCAATGGGATCATTGAGGAAGAGGTGTACATAGAGAAACCCGAAGATTTCAATATCTTCAACACTGAGTCGAATTCGTGCCGACTCAAAATAGCACATCAGGGGGGATCTTTTCTATCAGATCTATAGTCGTTTCTTGGTACAGAAGGAAGCAGAGATCTGTGGCACTCAGTTAAGAGGAAGAAAAATACATGGCAGTGAGTCAAGCTGCATGTGAGGTTATCTGGAAGAGAAAGATCTTGGTTGGTTTGTTTGGTTCTCATATGGATCCGATAGTGATTCATTGTGATAATCAGAGTTGCATTAAACTATCGATTAATCTTGTGTTTCATGATAGATCTAAGAATATAGATATTTGGTACCATCATCCCAGAGATTGTATGCAGAGGAAAATCATGTTGCTTCAGCACATTCCCACGAAAGTTCACGATGAAGATATTCTGATGTAGGTGCTCACCGGGAGAAAATTCTAATACCATAGAGACATGATCGGGGTGAAGGATAATCCCTTTCTTTTTGAGAGTGAGTGTTGAGATTCAACAAGAATATCCTAGTGAAAAAGAAGCACCTACACTAGGATGGAGCCTCAGGCTATTTTTTGGTGTATGTATTTTTATGGATGTATGTGAAAATTATATTTATAGAATGCATGTATATTTATATATGCTTGTATATTTTTATTATCCCTTAATATTCGATGGAAAATAAACTATAATCTATTCTCAATGAGAACTTGGAAATAGTTAACTGAAGTGGAAAATTAGTTAGGTAAGTGAATTTTGAGTTAAGTGGTTTGTTGGTGGGACATGCAGGTTGAATTTAGTTTTAACTGAGTGATTCTAGTTGTAACAGAGCTATAAGAGCAATGGTGCATTAATTAATGCAAGTTGTAAATCTATTTGACTCAGTTAAGTGGGTTAAAGTCAATTGTGCTAGTTGTAACTGTAGATACACTAGTGAGAGATCAAATGAATTAAATATTAATTAATTCACATGTAGTGATCTCACATGCAACTTATGTTTTTACTATTATTAATTGCATGCATGTCATATCTAGTGGAGACCCAATTGAGATCTAGGTGAAAGGGAAGTGTAACTATCAGTTGTGATATTAGTAGGCTACCCAGGTGTAGTTAAAACACCAAAGGATGTCCATGATACTCAACGTAGTTGAGGAAGGCTAAAATTATTTGTGATTAAGAATTGCATTCATCAAGAACTACGTGAGAAAGGAAGGTTGTCTGGAGACAGTAAATTGGCTAAGGGATTTGCCAATTTTTGTATGATAGTGTGAGACAATTAGTTGATGTAATGAGAGCTCTTGTGATTGGATTTTTGTATGTAATTGTTTCATGATTCCTTGTGGAATATATAATATATGATAGAGGGGTTTTGAGTTGTAAGCTTTCCTCAGGAATATCTAGTGTTGTGGTTTTTATCTATTCTTCTTTGCTTCATGTGATTGGCAATTGTGTTGTTTTTAACTTTAGCATATTGTTAGATCGGGTGAATCCAAGATATACATGCATATTTTATAATTTCTACATGGTATCAGAGCTGTGTTATAAATTTTCTACACAGTTCCCACTTAAAATCGAAGGTTGACCAGTTGGATAAGCTACAAAGAGTATAGGGGAATCCTCTTATTGGTGATTCACTAGCTAAGCAAGCACCAATACTATTCAACCCACAAGGAAAAACACGGTGGTTCTCCAACCCCTCAAGCACCAAAAATTCTCTCTTTTCCCATTAGGTAGATTCATCAATCCAACAAGCTCCCCAACAGGTTCTTCCACCATTAAGAAAGTCTCTGCTCTCTATAATATTTCACCAACAAGCATTTATTTAAATATTCTTCAGCTGTCATTATTTTCTATTACCTCCACCTACACCTACATGCTAGAATGAGAGAATGAGAGTGCCATAGAGATTGTTTGTATGTTCTCCTCCCTTTCTAACTCTTTTCTATTGCCCCGAGAGACCAACCATATGTACTTTTCCCAAGTTTCCATGCAATCCCTCCCTTCAACAACACAACCCATTCCCATGTTTAACACATGTCATTTCTTAATTGCTGTTAGATTTTAAGGACACCTGGGCCTATCCTTTTTCATGTTGGTTACATTTATTGCAAAATCAACCCATTAAGACCCTTTCAAGCAACCATTACTTACATTTAAAACAACACTTCCCTCAAGAAATTTCCTCAAACAATGTAATTTGTTTCCCTCTTTCAACCCTTTAATAATTACAATTATTTATAATGAAAGAGATATTATATAGGGAATACTATAGTCCCCTCCCCCTTGGGGGGAATTCCATCCTCAATTTTCAATAACCATATGCAAAAAAATATGATTTTAAACCAATTATATTTTATAATGAATCTTTATACACATAACTCGTTACAACTTTTACAACACATTCTATATACATAGTAGATCACCCAGCCACCTAGTAAACATTTCTTGACTAATTTAGCCATATCCAATGGTCAATTTTGGAACCTTCTGGTTCTTTTTCTAAGATAAATCCAACTTGGAATTGTTCCTCTTCTTTGGAGTGTTAGCTGCCTCCAGTGTATAACTTTTATATCTTGTGCTCCTTCTTCCTTTAGTGAACATTTCTTATCTCATATTTTTGGGAGCACCCCCATTGTGATTCTAATTCTAATCAACTATACTCATGACCAAAAAAAAATTTCACTTTCCCACCTTCCCTTCTCTACTTCATAGTCTCTTGGGAAATTTGATCACCAACCTTTTTTGCAGTCACTCACCTTTGAAGTTCAGAAATATCCCTCTTTGCGTTCCAGTCCCTTGAGCGACCCATTTTTGGAAATTCTTCCTCTCATTGAAGTGGTCTCAAAGCCAAGGCATATCCCCACCTAAAAAATATCATACCAGTCATAGCATGCTTCATGGAAATCCATGAAAACTACTAGGTACTAGTGTCCCATAATGGCCCTATTCTTCAAATGTTTTCCCAACATATTGCTGCATTCTTGAATTCTTTTTGTACTACTACTATCAATATTATAGCCATCTTGAACCACCTAAGATGAGAATATCCATGTTTTCCTACATCATATAACATAACTACCATTATACCCTCATATGGAAAATGTAATAAATTTAAATCATACCTCATTACTAACTTATCCATGAGGTGAACTTAAAAATTATTGTGATTCCTATCACAAAAAAACTAAGTTAGATCATAAACCAAATGATCATAAATAAAAACATTAAACTATGTTCATAATTCAAAATTTGATTTCCCTCGGAGGAAAATCAATTAGTGATCGAAGTGACGTGAAATATGTGAAAAATGAGAGGTCTAAGGTTAAAATTGTTTGTTTTTGTAGAATCAGAAAGTGATCTAAGTCCTAAATTTTGTGGAGAGGCTTAGACACTGGTATTCCAAATAACCCAGAAACCATTTCTGAAAATTCCACTCGGTTGATTTTTTAATAAAATAATTAATTATTTTAATGGAGACCATATGCCTAAATTAGGGAAATTAAATAATTAAAGGACATTAATAAAACAGAGTGAGAATAATCTAGAAAAGGTGGAGATCAAGTCATGTTATAATATTAGCTGTTGATTAGATATCTAATATCGGTCATTGATGTCTCAAAGAGAAGACTCTAAAGGAAGGCTTGAGGGCCATTTGGAAAGACACACAGAATTGGTCTAGAGTTTGAAATTTTTGGTTCGAGACTTTTTGAGAAATTCAAGCTAGAGATATGAGTGGTGAGGGGCAGAGATAACATCCAGAGAGGAAGATATTTTCTCAGCTGTTGGAGCATCAGTTAGAGAGAGGTAGAGATGATCTAAACAAGGTAATGCTGAAGGAAGGAGGGATGACATAGTGACTATGTATGGCTCATGCAGAAGCAGTGCAAAGGAAGAGGACAGTTTGCAGAATTTTGCTTGTAGATCACTTTTGGAAGTCGGGATCTGAAAAGTGACAGCTGGAGGTTGTTCCTCACGATCCATAGAGGAAAAATGACTTGGTTGGGGCTGAATGCCAAGCCTAGAGGGGGGTGATGCAATGGTTGGAAGGTTTATCATTGGGACTTCATAGAGGTTACGTAGTGCCTCCCTAGGGCAGGATTTTCTTCATCTGGATCAGCTGGGAACTCATTCATTACGTGAGGTAAATCCTAAAAAATTCTTCTGCCAATATTTCTCTCTATAACTAAATTACCCTAGGGTTATTCAGATATGTATTCAAACATTTCTACTGTTTACTAATAAAACCATCAGATTTGTTGCACTGGTTTTCCTCCATTGGGTTTTTCCAAGGACCTATTCCAAAGTAAAATTTTCATATGTGTGATTGATTCTCCTTGTTCAATTTCCTTGTTTCAAAATCATGAGTATTATAGATCCCCTCTCTGCGAGGGGTGCATCTTCGACCGACCTTGATCTTATGCAAAGTGTTTGAGTGTGAGCACACCTGTTGGGACCCAAAAGATGGTGAACTATGCCTAAGTAGGGCAAAGCCAGAGGAAACTATGGTGGAGGCACGTAGTGATACTGATGTGAAAATTGTTCATCTAACTTGGGTATAGGGGCGAAAGACTAATTGAACCATCTAGTAGCTATTTTCCTCCAAAGTTTCACTTAGGATAGCTGGATCTAATGCGCGAGTTTTATCGGGTAAAGCAAATTATTAGAGGTATTGGGGACATAATTCCCTCGACCTATTCTCAAACTTTAAATAGGTAAGAGGGTGCGGCTGCTCCATTGAATTGTGCCATGGAATCAAGAGCTCCAAGTCGGCCATTTTTGGTAAGCAGAATTGGCGATGCAGGATGAATCGAAAGTTGAGTTACAGTGCCAAATTGCGCGCTAACCTAGATCCCACAAAGGGTGTTGGTTGATTAAGATAGCAGGATGGTGGTCATGGAAGTCAAAATATGCTAAGGAGTGTGTAACAACTCACCTGCCGAATAAACTAGCCCCGAAAATGGATGGAGTTGAACCTGCTGGAGAAATTTCCTAGCTTCGATGAGTAGGAGGACGTGGGGTTCATTGAGAAACCTTGGCAGTGAGCTTGGGTGGATTGGCCCCCAGTGTAGATCTTGGTGGTAGTAGCAAATATTCAAATGAGAGCTTTGAAGACTGAAGTGGGGAAAGGTTCCATGTGAACAACACTTGGACATGGGCTAGTAGATCCTAAGAGATGGGGAAGCCTTGTATCAAGGGTGCACTCTGCATGAGAATCAAAAGGGAATCGGGTTAATATTCCAGAACCGGGACATGGCGGTGGGCGGAAACGTTAGGGAATTGGGAGACTTCATCGGGGGGCCCGGGAAGAGTTATCTTTTCTTTTTAACAGCTTGCCCACCCTGGAATCGGCTCACCCGGAGATAGGGTCTAGTAGCTGGAATAGCATCGCACGTCTTGCAGTGTCCAGTGCGCCCTTGGTGGACCTTGAAAATCTAGAGGACCAAGTACCGTTCATCCCCAATCATACTCATAACCACATCAGGTCTCCAAGGTGAAGAACCTCTGGTCAATAGAACAATGTAGGTAAGGGAAGTTGGCAAAACGGATCCGTAACTTTGGGAAAAGGATTGGCTCTAAAGGCTAGGCCTAGGGGTCTGTACCATCAAATCCTGGGCTATCAGTAGTCTGCCTGAGCTTCTCTCATGGCGAGGGCAGGCAATCGCGTGCTGATTGGGCTATGGGCGTAGAATTCCCCCTCGCGGGGGCTTTTCCCTAGGCGATGAACAGTCGACTCAGAACTGGTATGGACAAGGGGAATCCGACTGTTTAATTAAAAAAAAAAATTGCGATGGTCCCTACGGATGGTGACGCAATTTGATTTATTCCCAGTGATCTAATACCATCTGATCTGAAAATGGAAGTACTTGAAAATGTGTGCAAGGTATCCATTTCCATTAATTAAATGTGTGCAAAATTCTCCATGTTTTGTTGCATAAAAAAAAGTGTTTTTGGTAGCTATATATGAGTTTATGTGTGAAGGAAAGTTAATTTAACTTCTTAGATTTGTTCCAGAGATTGACTGTAGGGGCATTTACTGGATATGTCACCTTTGATAAAAGGATGAGATCCAGAGGCTACCTAGCCCTTTACAGACTCTGTCCTTAGAACTTGTAGAATTTTACACTCATGATCTGAAAATGAAACTACCTGTATTCGTTGTTCAACATATTAAATCAGAAATTTTCAGCAAGATAACTTCAGCATAACATGACACAGATGTTTGGTGAGCAGTTCACCCCTCCTAGGCTACGTCTACTGGATCAAGCCTCCCAAAATGATCTTGTTCTCTTGTATTAAAATTCTTTCAAATGCTAATACAAGTTTAAAAGTGTCTCAATAGACAAATATGAATGAAAATATTGATTCAGAAGACATGAAAAAGCTAAGAATTCCTTTCCAAATTCACTAAACAGTGAAGAATTACCATAAACAGTGATTTCTTCAATAAGGCCCTAATGACTCTTTGAACTCCTTTGTAGCTTTTCACGCTATAGAAGTCCTCAAATAGGTTTGAAACCTCTTTCATTAGGTTCAGAAGGTCGAAATTAGCCGAGAATTCTCTTTGGTTCACCTTAAACAGAAAGGTACAACCCAATACAACTCTATTACCAAAATGGCCCTAATGGCTCAAAAAGCTTCCCGAAGCTAAAATGGCCATAGAACACCTCTATTGTCTCTGGAACCTATTCCAATGGATTCAGAATGCTCTGAATACCTAAAATTAAAAAACAATTCATTCCAAAAGGTTCTCCCTATCAGAAGTTATGAACAAAACAATATTTGCCCAAATTCTGCACAAAATCCTCCTCTAAACTTGGGCTAACTGCAGTTAGCCCCACCAAAATAGTCAAAACCGCTAGTTTTGTCAGACTGCACCCATATTTGGCGGGAACCACTAGCAATTAAATTTAATGCTAGCAAGAGACCGGTCACATGTGAATCCTGCTCTATCCATTGATCCAACAGTTTAACAAATGTGGCATTAAAAGTTATTGTTGCGCTGGTCCACATGTCGCGGTCATCTCGCATAGTTAACCATTGATCGACCCCCCTATCCATTGTGACTTAACATGTAATGGATTGAATGATTATTTAAACTTTGAAATAGTTTTGGGTGGAGGATGAAAGGGCTATCCCCCTTTCAATATGACATCCACACAAATACCATGGGTCTAAATACCATTCCACGGGTTTTTTGGCAGTTAACTATGCGAGATGACTGCATGTGGACCAGTGCAACATTAACTTTTAATGCCACGTTTGTTAAACCATTGGATTGGCAGATAGAGCAAGATTCACATGTTACTGGTCTCTTGCTAGCATTAAATTTAACTTCTAGTGGTTCCTATCAAATATGGGCATGGTCTGAAAAAATTGGCGGCTTTGACTATTTTGGTAGGGCTAACTGCAGTTAGCCCAAGTTTAGAGGAGGTTTTTGTGGAGAATTTGGGAAAATATTGTTTTGATCATAACTTATGATAGGGAGAAAATTTTGGAACGCTGTTTTTTTTTTTTTTTTCATCAGGTATTCAGAGTATTCTGAATCCATTGGAATAGGTTCTAGAGATAGTAGAGGTGTTCTACAGCCATTTTGGCTTCAGGCAAGCTTTTTGAGCCACCAGGGCCATTTTGGTAATAGAGTTGTATTGGGTTGTACCTTTCTGTTTAAGGTGAACCAAAGACCATTCTCATCTAATTTTGACCTTATTAACCTAATGAAAGAGGTTTCAGACCTATTTGAGGAATTCTACAGCCCAAAAAGCTACAAAGGAGTTTAAAGAGCCTTCAAGGCCTTATTGAAGAAATCACTGTTTATGGTAATTCTTCACTATTTAGTGAATTTGGAAAGGAATTCTTAGCTTTTTCATGTCTTCTAAATCAATATTTGCATTTATATTTTTCTATTCAGACACTTTTAAACTTGTATTAGCATTTGAAATAATTTTAATACAAGAGGACAAGCTCATTTTGGGAGGCTTGATCCAGCAGACGTAGCCCAGGAGTGGTGAAATGCTCACCAAACATTTGTGCCATGTTATGCTGAAGTTATCTTGCTGAACATTTATGATTTAATATGTTGAAAAACAAATAAAAGTAGTTTCATTTTCAAATCATGAGTGTTAACTTCTACAAGTTCTAAATACAGAGTCTGTAAGGGCTAGGTAGCCTCTGGATCTCATCCTTTTATCAAAGGTGACATATTCAGTAAATGCCGCTACATTCAATCTCTTGAATAGATCTAAGAAGTTAAATTAAATTTCCTTCACACATAAACTCATATATAGTTACCAAAAACACTTTTTTTTATGCAACAAGACATGGAGAATTTTGCACACATTTAATTAATGGAAATGGATACCTTGCACACATTTTTAAGTACTTCCATTTTCAAATCAATTATAGTGTAGCCTACTTCAGTGATTGATTCAATATTTCATGTATGATTAAAAACTAATTGTGTAAAGTAAATTGCATAATAGAATAAGTAATCTAGTTGGTTGCAGTAAGATTCCTTAGATTGTTTCAGATCTAGGAATTTTCACATGTTATCAGAGCATTGATGTGAAACTATAATAATGAATCTGAATTCTGAAGTGAAGGCCATTTTTTCTGTAGTGCAGTAGAATGAATCCATTGAAGTATTGCGTATTTCTAGCTAAGAGGGCTAATATTTTCATGGAATTCTCTCTCTGAGTGAGTTAAGAGAGAGATATTGATCTTGATGTCGCAGTGAGAGAAACACAGAGGCTCCATGCATAAGACAAAGGGACGTATTCTTCTGAAGTTGTTCTTGGGAAAAAAAGCATCAGAATGAGTCAAGAGCACATATTGAGGGAATTCTTCAGCGATTTCCTAGCCGAGGAAGTCAACATTTCTCAGTTGCTGAGCAGTATTGAGTAGTATAGGAGCAAAATAAATTATAACTCCATCATCGAGTAAGTAATCCTATGAGGGGCTTGCATAGTAGGGAGGAAGAGGAAGTATATTCAACAGATTTTGGCTGAGATGACTTCTCACAGACTTCATGGTCAAGATCGTTTGGATAGCTCCTCCAACTATATGATCTAGAAGGAAGAGGCTCAGATCCTTCTGGATGAACATGATCTGAAGGTGTTCGTGGAAAACGTGGTAGTTGTTCCTATGAATTCAGATCAAATCAATAAGTACAAGGCATATATGGCCAAGGAAAAGAGGTTTCTCCTTGATGGTTTCAAGGATCACATCATCTCACATGTGGTTGGAAAGGTTACTGCTAGAGAGATTTGGATAGGTTTGCATGACCTATTTGATGGATATTCCGAGCAGTGCAATTTGTACTTAGAGAAGAAGCTCTATATGATCCAGATGTGGAAATGGGAGCCCGTGGCTTCATACCTCATGTAGTTTCAAGATATTTGAGATCAGTTGTCGATTGTAGGTGCTACACCTACAGCTGCAGGCATGGTACGGATGGCCCTTAACGATGTCACAAAGGAGTGGTAAGTGTTTGTCCAAAGGATATTGGGTCGGGAAACATTACCTAGTTTGAAGTAGTTGTGGTTATATTTTTAGGAGGAACAGCTGAGGAGAGACCTCTTCAATTTAAAACTTGATGGCAACAGAGGAACTAGATCAAAATCCATGAAGGAAATGGAGAGTGTGGCCCTTGCATCGAAGGGACAGTAGCCACAATGAAAACTGAAGCATAATGTTTTGAAGTTCAAGTGCTTCAGATGTGGTGAGATGGGCCACTATGCATCTCAGTGTCCTTTGAACAAGAAGGACAAAAATAAGAAACATGACCCAAAGGTTTCAGCTGCAAAAATCGAGGAGGATGAGTTTTCCATGAGTACCAATGCTTCTGGAGGAGAGAAGTGGTTGATTTTGAATTGTACTTCACTCTGAATTCAATTGGCTAGGATCCTTTATGGGCCCACCTCATGGATCATTACCTTGCTATGGGAGGCCATATTTTTAGTAGCAATATGGCAGAGTTTCAGCGGGAGCCGAGGAGTGATGGAGAGGATAGCACAGTAGATAGAAACACTTAATTCTGGAGTAGCATAGTGCACATTGGTATAGTGTAGTGTAGGACAGTACTACGCCGTGCAGAGAAACAACTGTGCAGTGCATTAGAGGGACAACGCAACAATTATTAGAAGTTATATTCTTCAGCACTGAGGTACATCCATTGGACACTTGTTGAGTCTTGGGTGAGTTCAATTGTTTCTCTTAGTAGCTGAGTTGCAGTGCAGATGCAATGTTAACAATGGTAGCATTAGCGACATAATAGATGCAACACGTGAGAGGGAGTTGTAATACAAATGAAGTAGTGGTAGTGACAGTATCATGGGAAGCAGTACAAGGGAAGTATAAATGTAGTGGTTGATGGACTTCAACAACAAGGAGGATGATTTAGAGTCATAGTAGTATCCAGTAGGCATAATTGCTAGAGCACTTTCCTCGCTAAGAGGGAGTTTTGATTTTTGTAGCATCAGAAAGAGTTCTAAGTTTCAAATTTTATGGAGAGGCTTAGACACTAGTATTCTAATGAACCTAGAAACTTCTTGTGAAAATCCCACTAGGTTGGTGTTTTATTAAATAATTAATTATTTCAGTGGAAACACTAAGTCTAAGTTAGGGAAATTAAATAATTAAAGGAAATTAATAAAATAAAGTGAGAATAATATAGAAAATCTGGAGATCAAGTAATGTTATAATCTTAGCCATTGATTACAGATCTAATATCTGTCATTGATGTCTCAAAAAGAAGACTATAAAGGAAGGCTTGAGGGCAGTTTGGAAAGACACACTAAATTGATCTAGATTTCAAAATTTATGGGGTACGGTTTGTTGAGAAATTTGAGCTAGAGATCTGAGTAGTTAGGGGCAAAGATAACACCCTATTGTGACCAGCAACAACCCCCTTCTTATTTAGTATTAGTGATAATAATAAATAAGTGGGGACCCTTAGTCAGAAAAAATCCAAAAAAATCAATTAGTGCTTGTTTTCCTTTTTTCAATAAAACTTACTATCACAAACTTAGGAGAAAATTCCTTGAAAAATCTAAAAACTTAAGTTTTATGATAGCTTAGAATAAAATCATTCTTTGAGGAATATCGCGTCGCAAAAAGGTAATGAAAGCCTCTTTATAAGCGGAACACAAAAATAGCGAGATTGCGATGCGAAACTACATTCATCGTATTGCATACTTAGAATGTTATATCTTACGATGAAAATTTCAAATCACCGATGAGCGATAACATATATCGAAAATCACATGTCGCAAAAAATATGTTAACAGATGTTTGTCATATGTTATGTCTTGCGATCTTGCGATATTGCGATATAGAGATTTCGCGATGTTACAATATTGCGCTATTTTGATTCCACGAGATTGCGATCTGCGATATTGCGATTTTGCGATATTGCGAAGAAAATCGCAGATCACCTTATCGCAGATCTTTAAAGGCTCATTATACGAAGAAAATATTTCCATAAATCGAGACCCCATTATGTGCTTTAATGTTAAATTAATGAATTGGTTGTCATTCATTAATGAGAAATGGTTTCATTCTGATCAAAGGGTTATTTTGCGTAAGGTGGTATATTTTATACACCTTCAGCATTTAAAACTTTCCCGTCACCTTTTTTTCTATCATTATTCTCACTTAATTCATGAACTGCAGGCCCAAATAACTAAGAACTATACAAATCAGTATTCAGAGTATTTGGGAAAGAAAGATAAGGCTCCAAGTTCTGAAGATAAAGAAATGACGCCCTTATACACAGACACCGCCTGTAACAAAGACGATGGTATCACTACTTGGGAGGGCATGTGTAATCTATTTGAAGAAGAGAACCCCAGAGTAATGGAGTTTACGGCTACTGCGGGATCACATGGGTCTTCTGAAGCATCTCTTACAGAGCTATCTTGTTCATTCTTGCACCGAATAGCAACGAGACCTAGAATTCTTCCATACACAGATATGATTAAATGGGTGCTAGATAGCACTGATATTACGAACAGACAGTTTAAGACTCAGGGTCAAGAGTTCATTGGCTCATTCACTCCACAAGATTTGAAGCTTATGTATCATTTGCCGGAGCCACAGGAAACTTATAACAAACAGTTCATGGAAAATTTTTCCAAAGAAAATGAAAACCTGGCAGAATGCACCAAGGACTGGTCTAGGAGAGACGAACCATTGAAGAAAGATAAACATGGTATGTATAGTACTAGTTCTTTCACTTCTCCATATTGCTTTGTTGCTGCTATGCTCTGTCAACTTTTTGGAAAGCCAGACATTAATAAGTTTTAACCTAAATGGCTTCTGTTATTGAATGTTGTTTTTAATTCTACTATTGTGGATTGGGCTAAGATATTATCTGACAACTTAGCCACAGCTATTTTGAATTATCGGTCTAAGAGAACTGTTTCTCAGAGGATTTATCCTCCTTTTTATTCATCTGCTTATGTGATGGATTCAATCTATTACGTTTCTAAGTTTCCGTTAATGGGTTGGAAATGGAAAAATTAAGATCCCCTACCCATTCATGTTTATCATAAAGCATTATGGGATTCAGAGTTCATTCCCTGTTTTTACAAGATTTTTCCATGGCATCATGTTGCCCCTGTACAGAATATTGTATGATAAAGATGCTCCAAGGTTTTCTCCTGAAGAAGAGGTAGAGATCCTACCTGTTGTGAGATGGTTTGGAGAAGAAGTTTTTACATATGTTAGGGTTTTTGGAAGTTTTGCTTCCCCTCATGTTTTACCATTGTATGTTCCTGATAAACTCATCGCCCGAGAAATTTCTTATCAAACCTATGGAGAAGGAGGTTTGACTAAAGAGTTGAAAGACAAGAAGAAGGCTATCTAGCCTCAATTTCCTGTGGCCTGTGGGGCCTTTTCATTATTTGATGTTAGTCATGCATTTAAAGAAGTAAACAATATTGCATGTTTACATTTGTTCAAATTTCCAAGAAGACCATTCAACCCATATGATATTGTTAAAAATTTCACTACTGCAGTCAAGATAAGAGTGTTTTCTAAAGAAGAAGATTTGTTTGATGACTTTTTAGAAGAAAAAGGCACACTTAAAGAGATTCTACATTCGGCTCAAATACGGTTTCCTCCAGCAAAGTTTCAAGAATTCAAAATATACAGAGAAAGGAGGTTAACTACTATCCCTTTGGATAAATTACGCTTGGAACCCATAAGGGAACCAAATCCTAGTGTCAGTCTCAGTAGAAGTTCAGGTACAAATAGGTCTAAGTCAAAGTCTGGAAGAGAAACCTCTGAACACTCTAAAAGTGAAGGGTCAATAAGGGATATTGCCCAGTCTAAATAACTCTCACAATAACAGATTTCAACCTCTCCATAGTTAAATCTTCCCCCTCTCATTGTACAACAATCATCAGTTAGAACTGAATTAGATAATGAATGGGAAAAATTCAATGATTTGATTAATATTGAAGCACAAAACACACAGACACCCGTGAGAAATGTATAGACAACAATAAATATTATCACAGGAGTAACTACCAATGTCTCAGAAAAAGAACGTATTCCCATAACCCCATCTTCTGAACTCATGCTCAAGATAGAGGAAATTCCTCCTCTTGATGTATTCTATAGTCCACAACATAAGGTAGTGGTAAGAAGAAAAATGAAGAAAAGGAAATTAGAAAATGTGCTCTCTCATGATGCAGAACACCTAGATGTTCTATGGCAAGATCCTACTACTGATCCAACTGAAAATCTCACTAAATTATCTCAGATCACAGGAGCTTATGCCTCTGCAGCCATTGACAAAGCATCTAAGGTACGAAAATTATTGAATGAGAAAGAAGATCAAATACAGGTCTTGCAACAACATCTACAAGAAGCCAATGCTAACATTGAAGCTCAGAAACAACTTGAAAAATTATAGCAAGATTTTCAACAAATGCAGATTGGATATCAGAACAGTTTGGCTGAAAAAGAGAAATAGCTACAGGTTATGCAAGAAATGCACAAAGATGATCCTAAAATCACAGAATTTATCACAGAGTCTATTTCCTTAAATGACCAACTACTGCAACAACAAGAAATATTATGCTAAAGAATATCAGAATGGAGCTCTTATTGTGAAGAAAGTGATAAAATCACTAATCATGTCGTAGATTTACGACATGATTATGATTTAACTGAAAAAAGAGTTACTGACTATTTGGCTTGGCAAGAAACAGAGGAGGGGAAAAGAGCAGGTGCACTTATAATCAATGAAAATCACAAAGAAATAATTTTTAATAATTGGGCTGCACAGATCAAGAAGGCAGAGCAAGCGGCAGAAGAAGCAGCCACAACAGCCAACAATATTATTGATTGTATAAATGAAAATTTACACAAGGAAAATCTGATCTCTGAAACTACTCCAGGGTACCTACCAAAAGCACAACAACTGCAGACAGACTAGAAACAAAAAGCCCAAGAAAAGTTAGAATTGATTAAAGGATTAACAAAGTTAAATTGGGATTCTTAATGGGCATGTCTGGTAAAACCACACAGCCAATGCATGACTCTCGAGTGTATCATCAATTCTGCCGAGAAGATAGCGCTAGCTCTTGCCAATTCTGTTTTTACGAGACAGTTGAAATCTGAAGTCGGCTAGCCTATTCTTCTCAAATCAATACTGAACACTTGCAATTCCAAAGAACAGATTCACAATTAGTTAGTTGTTAAATTTTAATTTTAGATTTAGTACTAGTTTTGCTTTATTTTCGCCTAAAAAGAGGATGGTCATTTAAACCGTATCCTATATTTTTGTAATAAATTATTTTTAGATTTAGTTAGCAGTATTTAAACCCTTCTCATGCATTTAGAGAAGGGTCCTGAAATTTGTCAAAAACTTGTCCTCGGAACATGCACTTTTGCACCCTCCGAGGAGGTTTTGATGAATGAATGGAACAAGATTTATTGATATTTGCGTTTAATATCTACTGCTGATGTTGCACTTCTATACTCTTAGTGGATGTTGGATTAAGAAGAGATAAGTCATTATTGCTTGAAGCTCATGAGTAGATAGTTATAAATGGTATTTTTATCTCTTAACTATTTCTGCCTCTGTGTGAAAGTGATATTTATGTTCAGTTGTTTATGTATTAATGCTTGAATTTTTGATTTATCATTTGGAACTTTTGTATGGTGATAACTATTTATTTATGCTTAATGTATGAATAGCTTATTATGTGATATGTTTTTCACTACTATTTCGTCTAAATTTTTATACGAAGTGCTTTATCTTTATTGAATTCTTTTCTTATAACAGTTGAATGATCTTCATTACCAATTGTTATTTGAAATCATTTTAGATCACATAATAGAAAGATTATATCCCAGGTTAGTTTAGAACTAGATATTTTTGTTTAATTAGAATACAATTGCATGTTATTAGATTAGAAATAGAATAAAAGCATTTCACTTAAGAACTTTTTAGAAAGGAAATATCAATTCTCAAACACACACACACATATTGGGAAACTGGTCCCATTATCCCCAGTCAAACCCACTACACCAAATGGAAAAGGAGCTGCTAACCAAGGTCCAGACCGGGTGGGTATCCCCCTTGTTGTAGACCTGATTTTTGGGGCTTCAACATATTTGGCGCTAGAAGGAGGGCCCCAAACTATGAATGGCAAGTAAATCAAAATATAAATACCATTCTGAGAGTAAATCGCCCTCACCATCTCCCCCGACTTCTCCATCGCACATAGAATTTTTAAATCTAGAGCTAGAAGTCGAAAGAACAACATCCACTGCCACAAACCCTGAATTTTCAGAAGAATCTACTATTGAACCTCCTGAAGTGTAATATTTGATTCATAAACTTCAGGATTTTCAATATCATCTCAAAGATCTGATAAGTCCCAAGGCAGTGTGACTTCGCAATATAATCCTGCTCATCCTCTTACCAGATTACAGAGCGAGAAACTTGGCATTCAGCCAACTAAGTTACCTCTACCTACAAGGAAGAGAGCAAGGAAATCAACTAAAGGGTCTGATAGTGAGACTCTTTCATCATCATCATCCATCTCAACCTCTTCACTGCGAAGTCAACCATCCACCCCTCCACTTCAGGTTACTGTTCATCAATCCACTCAAACTTCTGCATCTCCTTCTCAAACACTTGGAATCATAATATCTTCATATTCCCAACCACAAGGATCATCTTCTGCACTTTCCTCTATTATTAGTTCAGCGATGGCCTCTCCATGGAATAATCTAGGGGCAGTCTTAATGCCTGCACCCTTGAGTCAATTACCAGCCCATCCTGAAAAATGGCTGCCTAATTTTAATCCTGAAGCAGGCATGCTAGAAGAATAACATATAGATAACTTTATGTTGTCCATAAATCTCAATGGAGTTATTAATGAAGATGTTGTTGTCCGAATTTTTCCCTATACTCTTCAAGGAGCAGCTGGATCATGGTATTTCTCATTACCATCTGGATCTTACTAGCTGGGATATCTTTCAAGATCAATTTTTGACTAAGTTTGGTGATGACAGGTCTACAGTGACACTGATGAATGACTTGTCTAATATTAGAGCTAAGTCAAAGGAACCCATCAAGGATTTTAATTCACATTTCAATAAATTGTTAAATAAAATTCCTACTGCCTCTAAGCCTAGTGAAGAAGTGCGAAGTGAATGGTGCATTTTTGCTTTACCATCAAACATAGCAATCTTCATTGACAGGGCTAACAAAACAACTTTAGCAAACAATATGAAGGAAGAAATAGCAGTAGAGAAATGTATTATTGCTCTAGAAAATAAAAATGCGATAGAAGAACAAAAATCCAAGAAGGTTACTTTTAAGGAAGATCCCAAGAAAAAACAACCAAAAGATTCATTTTATTTAGAAGGATTGCAGAAAGTTTTGAAAACCATGTCCAACTAAATGGTTGACATTAAGAAACAAGTGGCAGAAACATCTTCTAAAAAGTCTTTCAAGCCTTTTAGAAGAAACCCTTCAACTGATCCAAAGCCACCAAATGCTATTACTAATGCTAAATCAGAAGAAGAAGAAGAGGAAACTACTACTGAAGAAACTACCGATGAAGAAGAAGTTGTAGAAGTACAAGGTATGTGGGATTTCATCCTCACAGATGAGGAAGATCAAGAAGCATCCACGATTAGCACTCGAAGTAGAAATCAACTTGATCCTCCTCAACCTACTCCTAAGCCAAAGAGAACAAGCTCAATGACTAAGGATAAAGTTGCAGCCAAGAAAATGACATCCAAAGCAACTCAAACTAGCCCAGTCCAAACAGATTCATCAACTCCATCAAAAACATTGATCGTTTCGAATGTGTTGGGGTTCCCATGTTTTGGCCAGATTGGCAAGACCAAAAGATGAGACAACATCAAAACCACTTTTAGACCTCAGGATCTAGCCCTCCTAGGTCCATAGAGGGATATCTCTATATGAGCAAAGGTTTTATGTCTATGAAGCTCAAAGTTTAAGGTATTAGGCTAGTTATAGGCAAAGAGTTTGTTTGTTTGATTTGTTTGTTTGGTTGCTGGTTGTCAGGAAATAAGGGCTCAATGTAAGACAAGAATGAGTAAAGAGGTATAAGTCAGAGGTGAATTATTCCAGGAAATATTCAAAACCATTGGGCAATGGAGTCAGGAAAGGATTTTCTTACTACTCAATAGGCAAGCTTTCAATTGGGCTAGTCATCTGAAACATAGGATCTTCAAGATGATTATGTGATGTGGAAAGTAGAAGGGGAGGAGATAACACAGATTCAGAGAAAAAAATTAAAGATCAGCTGGTTGCACAAGGATCCTAGTGGACAGGGCTAACTCTAATCCCCAGTGTTCCCAAATCTTCCAACTAAATCTATAGCAAGAAACATCTAAGAACTGCATTCATTTAATTCATACATCAGAGAGCAGGCAATAACATGCACTACATTGGTTAAACCAACTGAAATCATTTCTTAGATAATACATTCAGAAGAGAAACATAAATGGCAAGGAGAGAAGAAACATGGGGTACCTAACAAGGGTAAATCCTATGCCAATATTCTGATGCAAGCCAGTAGAAACGAAATGAAATGAATGTAAACACAAAGACAGGAAAACATCACCGCTGCTTCAGATCAGGATCCAAAGAAATTTTCTTGTCATATTAAATAACAATACCAATCGAGTACAACATTTCCAATAGCTGAATACTCAGTCCGAAAACATCTCCTTCAACCTATCTTACAATATTTACACAGAGATTGTTTCTCAAAAGAAACTACTTGCAGTTCTCTGATAACTGATCAACAACCATTACAATGTGTTTCTTCATGACTTTATAGCTTCGGCGGAGTAGAGGAGGTAGGTGGAGAACTAAATGCAGTATTAAAATTTTGAAAAGAAAGAGGTATGAAGCCCATTCTGTATAAATCTTGTGCATTAATCTCTGGTGTTCTTTGGGTGGACGAATGATCTTCTTCAGACTGCGGATTACTTCGATATGAATCTAATTTGTTCTAACTGCAGTACTGTGTGGTGCTATTGGTGAATAAACAAAAGATAAAAAAAAAATGATAAAGAAATCTGTCATACTAATGAAGTAAATGCTCTGATAGTACTAGGGTTGTTTCAGGGTAGAAAACTTCTCTAGAACACGGCATGGAATGAAAACTGTATGGGCACTTTGTCCTTTATGGAAGGAGACATTCTACTGCTGTAGAAACCCTAATATGCATTGATTTCTGTGTGTTGTACCTTCTAAGTGATTCATAACAATTTTCTATCTGGTACTCTGCCTTTTCAACTGTTGTAGGGGGCTTAGAGGTCTTCGTTTGCGTGCCACAAACTCTCTGCTGCTCCATTCATATCTCTGACTGTGAAATCTGTGTGTTAATGGCGCCGGGAGGGTTTTACAGAGTCGAACTCTGTTCTTTTAATGAAAGTTACATTGTAACCTTCCCGGGTAATTTCTTCAGAAATTCAGCCTCTGCACATGGTCTTCTTCGATTTCTCTGTCACAGTAACAACAATCGTGCATCATGGCGGTCATTTATTGTTAATGATCCTGCAAAATACGAAACTAGTTAGGAAAACACACATGGGGGTGATGGACACAATGGAGACGATGAGGTCGGCCATGCAGAATGATGGGATGGTGGAATTGTGTAGGTTGGCAGCAGAAAACACAGCGCAACAATGAAAAATGGTCTGGAGAATCATGAGCGTAGTGGAGCAGATTTCTTAAATAAAACCTATGAAAATGACCTTTGAATGGATATAAAGAGGAAAAGGTGGAAAACTACAAATCGACGTGAAAAGTTTGACATGGCGGTATGGGGTCAATGGTGGGGCAATCGAAACTGGACCGTCTGATCTCGGTGGAGATCGACGGTGGAAAACATTATTGGAGGGCAACAGACGGCGAGCCGGGAGTACGGTGGTCATGGGTTAAACTGCGTGCAACATCGTGGAGCGACAGCCATTGGATGGGCTGCTCCAGATCTAATGGCTCACAACAATATCGCTACGCATTCACAGACGAACGTTAACGCGTGATGAGATAGCACTTTTGAAACCGTACCAGTGCCACGCATCGAAAGTTGTATGGAATCGCTGGCCGATCGGGAAATACCGCCCTCTGCCCAAAGACGGTGTGATGGAAACAGGCTAGTTTATGAACAGTGCGCGGGGTCCACAGGGGCGGGTAAACTTTGAACCGTCGGATCTGCGTGTAAATGGACGACGATGGCGCAGTCAGGAATTTGAACGGGGAAGCACGGGCGCTATGGAGACCACGATCACCATCTGATCAACCAAGATCAATGGTGATGCTGCACCCAATAAACGAATATGACAAGCGCCTTTCGGGCTGGTGGGTGGTTATGGCGCTGGATCTCATGGAGGAAGAGGTGTGGGCTTAGCGGGAAAGGGGCTAGGCCCTATTATAGTGTTGGAAAGTGGGTTTTTAGCCCGTTTAAATGCATTTGAAGGCCTAGGGAGGGTAACGATAGAGAGACAGAGGGGAAAAATGAGGAAACAAAGGGAAAGGGTGGGATTTCATGGGGATTATGGGAATATTAAGGAGTGTAAAGGGGGGAATTAGGGGAACAAAGGGTACTTGGGAAAAGAGAAAAAGAATAAGATGGGGGATTTTTGCAAGGTTACAATGGGCGAAAAAAAGGCCTTTTTGAGCAAAATTTCATCATTCAACAAGGCTCATGGACACCATAATCAGCAGAGGGGAACAATCAAAGGCAGGGAACATAAAAGGCTTCAAGGATGATGTGTCTCAGGGGAGATGCATTTCTTGAAGGCTCAAAACAACTTAGCCCCCTGCTTTTCTTGTCAAAAATTTACAGGGGAGCTAACAGTGGCTCCACATGGGGATGGCTTCTTCTTGAAGGAGTCAAGAATTCAAAAAATAATCCTTGGTGTAGGCCATATGCCTACTGCTTGGCACATCCCTTTATTTCTCTGGATCAGCTTCCACAATATGATAGATACATCAGCAAAGAGACTTTCCCTAACAATCTACCTACCCTTTCTACAATCCTAGCATTTTTTCTTCTTAGGGAGCATTTGAGCTAGCGGACCCTTTACATCATTTATTTTTTACAGACAAGAAAATAAACGTATTCTAATTCTACCCTTATTGCTCCATGAGACCAGATTAGACTATTGGTCTCATATGTTTCTCTACCTAATCTAATGTCTGTTGGGATTAAACTGTCCAGCAGACTTCTTCTCTATATTCTACAACAGAAATTGAAAAACAACCAAGCCAGGATTAGACTATCTGACTTGCTATGAGTCTAAGGCATAAAGACAGTTGCACATGGATAGAAAATTTTAGAAAATTGAAAAAAAAACTACGAAGGCTTGAAATTTGAAACTTGAAGTATCCTTCTTCTCTTTGTGACTCAAGTTTTGAGCATGTTAGAGTCACTTCTTTTCTTCATTTCAGCTCTGGATTTGGGCATGTTAGAGCTGATTCCCTTTTTTTCTTTGCTGGTCCAGATTTTGGGCATGTTAAGACCAGCTGTTTTACTTTCTTTGGCTCAGGTTTTGAGCTTATTAGAGCCAATCTTTTGCACATCAGAGGTTCATGTTTTAAGCATGTCTGAACCTCTCCCTTTCCTCTATTTTTTGAAACATTTTTCTCTTTTACTTGAAAATAAAAACTGCAATGGTATGTACAATGGAAATGGAAACTGGAAATTGTAAATCAACAGAAGTCGTGTTTGAGCATCCTGCCATTGACAGGACCTCCAAACAGCTCTGTACCATCTAATTCCTGTAGGAAAAAGGCATTTGGACCCACTGTGGCCTCGATGATGTATGGACATTGCCACAGACTGTCAAAATTGTTTTGCTTCCCTTTATCCTCTCTCCTTGAGTCCCACTTCAGAACTTTGTCTCCAATTTTGAAATCAGCAGCTTTGGTTATCTTGTTAAACAATTTCTTTATATTTTCCTCAAATTTCACTGCTCTGTTGTAGACATCTTCCCCTGTTTGCTGGAGATGAATTGTCTGGTTTATTCTCCTCACCATACTGTATTCTTCTATTTGAATCTCCTGGACTAGCTTGATCATTGGTATCCCAAGGCTGGTAGGGAATACTGCTTCTGTACCATAGACAAGCTGAAATGGTGACATGCCAATGGACTTCTTTGTTGTAAGCCTGTCAGCCCACAGAGCATGTACTAGCTAATCCATTACCTTGAGGGTAATAGGCAATTGAATGACCAAGTGCTATTTGATACCTATGACAAAAATCAATCATATTCTTGGATCCAAAAGCAGTGGCATTATCAATGATTATTTTCCTTGGGCAGCCAAACTGAGAGAGGATGTGACCCTCTAGGAAACTAATAATGACTGAATCTATGGCATTCCTAGTGGGCATGGCCTCTATCCACTTAGTGAAGTAGTCTGTGGCTGTCAGGATTGTTGAAAATGCAGCAAGATGATGGAGCTTAGTGAAATGAAGTCGCCTTCACTAAGTGGGCCCGCAAGCAAATTCTGGCGCAAAATCTATTTTTAGACATATGGAGCATGGTCCAGGGGTTGCAGTATGTTATTCTTGGAGTATTGGTCATGTTGGTAAAAATAGATGGACCTCTATTTTTGACCTATAGGTCGATAGATCGAAGTCTATATTTAGACTTCCTATCCTAAAAATAGGGAAGTCAAATGTTATTTACCCTTAATAATATTTAGACTATAAACTTCAGTTTACTCTCTTGGAGCACTTAAGTTCAAGCCTTGTAAGTGTCTCATGCATCTAATAGAGGAATTATGCTATTCCCAAGGGATTGGTGAGCACATGCATGGTTGGCTTCAGTTAGGACTTCAGTGGCAGAAGTTTGGTGGAGTTAATGAGACAGCTAGTGGAGTTGTGTTCGGTTTAATTTAGTTGAACTGGTTGAGATTAGTTTAACTAGCTAATCAACTAGTAATGAGTGGAGTGAATTAAACATTATTTAATTCATTAATTAGTAACTCATTATTTAACTCAAGAACACATCAGTTCACTACAGTGCATGATCAGTTCAGTGGAGACCAGTGAAAGAGGTAGATGAAAGGGTGGAGTTAGCTATCAGTGGCGACATCAATTGTGCATGAGATTTGCACCACACTTGGAGGAATTTCCCATGATGATTGTGCTGTCAAGCCAAGGAGATTCGAACCTTGGATATATATTTAGACAGGCCTGGATTGCGCAATAGAGGCAAGGCAATTGGCAGTGAGTTTTGAACCAGTAACTTGTTCAAAACCAAGCTAGTTTGTGTGTAACTTTATGAGAAAGTACTGAGTACTTGTGAGGAGTATTGTACTGATCTTGTTACATGATTTATCCATTATAATATACAAAATAGCTGCGGGGTTTTCAGCTATAATATTTCCCCATACATACTGTGCTAATGTGTATGATGAATTGATGTGTTATCACTTGTTTTATTTCCGCATGTGTGATGATCTGAGTGGTAGAGATTATGTGTTGCATATAAATTCGAATTGTATGTGATCAGAATAGTCTCGGTGGATAATTAATCATTATTCAGAAAATGTCTACATGGTATCGGAGCTATTGAAGTAGAGATTGATCATCACAGTGATTACAAATTTATTTCGGTAGACAGAGTCTGCATGCGGGGCAGGTAGCCTCCGGATTCATCTTTCTTCGGAAAGTGAAAGGTCTGGTAAATGCCCCTTGCAGTAAATCTCTGTGCTAGAAATAATTTTTTCTCACAGATCTAGAGCAGTTGACCTTTGAGGTGGAATTCAAAATTTTGCAGCAGTTTTGTTTTCTTGGTGCCGGTGTTGAAAATGTCTTTCAACGGTTTGCGACTCAAATATGCTGTTGAAGGCAGTTCGAATTATGTTGCATGGAAGGATCACATGGAGGAAGTATTAGAAGATAATGGTCTGAAGGAGTTCATAGATATGGATGTCCAAAAGCCCATTGATCCTGCTGAAGTCGAAGCATGGCAAAAGAAGATGGCGAAATGTCGAAGGATCCTGTTGGAGGGCGTCAAGGATCATATTGTATCCAGCCTACATGGAAAGGCTTCTCCATATTTAATGTGGAAAGCTTTGACGGATCTATTCCAGAGTAAGAGCGACCAAAGGAAGCTGGCGCTCAAAGATAAGCTCAGGAACATCAAGATGGAGAAAGGCGACGGTATCGCCAAATACCTCACGAAGTTCACTCAGTGCAGAGATGAGCTGGGAAGTGTGGGGGTGACTGTCGAAGACGAGGACATGGTCGACCTGGCTCTCCTTGGTCTTCCGAAGGCTTGGCACTCATATCAAGATAGTGTTAATGGTCGGGAGAAGCTGCCGGGATGGGAGCGCCTTTGGGCGGATCTCATGCAGGAGGAGATAAGGAGGACTACTCGAGATGGATCTTCATCAAAGGGAGCTGATGAAGAAAATTGTGCTTTGGTTGCCAAAGCAAAGAAGGGGAAGGGTAAGAAAACTTCTCATTCTGGTGCAAAGGGTAAGAAGCAGGATATGGCGAAAGTGAAGTGTTTTCACTGCCATGATCACGAACATTATGCTACCAATTGTCCAAAGAAGAAGAAAAACAAGCAAGCGGGAAGATCTGCAGATGGAGAAGCTTTGGCTTCACAGTTCGAGCTTGAATTTTCACTAATCGCATGCTTGGTTTCAAGTGTGATGGGATCGGTATGGTTCTTGGACAGCGGTGCGTCATTTCATATGACGGGAGATTGGGATTTGTTCTCATATCTGGAGGACAAAGATCTGGGTGTGCACATCGAGATGGGCGATGATGGTAGATACAGTGCGACTGGTATTGGTAGCATATCCTTTCAGAGGGAGTCTGGTAAACCCTTTGTATTGAGGGATGTCATGCATGTACCTAGATTGAAGAAGAACTTGATCTCTATGGCGATGTTGGAGGATAAGGGGTATGATGTGGTCTTCAGCGAAGGAAAAGCCTTCCTGCGTAGTAAGACTACTGGAGAAACCCGGAAGATAGGGGTTCGAACCAAGAACCTTTATCAGTTGCAGGTAGATGGCTGTGCAGCTATGGCATGAAAGGCGGGAGAAGTGGTGAGCCGGGATGATGAGGGCGAACTGTGGCACAGGAGATTGGGCCACCTTCACCATGGAGCTTTGAAGATCCTGCAGCAGATTTCTACTGGGCTTCCTAAGGGCACTCTTGCGCAGTCAGATCAGTGCAAGGGGTGTACCTTGGGGAAGTATGTAAAAGCCACCTTTCACGAGAAGGATAGTCGCGCCACGACGATCCTTGAGAGAGTTCACACAGACGTGTGTGGTCCTTTCTCAGTTGCTTCGACAGCAAAGCACAAGTATTATGTGATTTTTGTTGATGATTTCTCTCGAAAGTGCTGGATCTTCTTCATGCAGAAGAAGAGCGATACATTCGCGAAGTTCTGTGAGTTTAAAGCACTGGTCGAGAAGGAGTCGGGGAAGAAGGTGATTGCTCTAAGGAGTGATAACGGTGGTGAATTCATCTCAGCTGAATTCAAGGAGTTCTGCAGCGCAGAAGGGATTTGGAGAGAGCTCATCGCACCCCATAACCCACAGCAGAACGGGGTGGCTGAGCGGAAGAACAGAACGATCGTGGGTGCCGCACGGGCGATGTTGCATGATCAGGGCCTACCCCTTCACTTGTGGGTTGAGGCATGCAATACAACAGTGTATGTGCAGAACCGTTGTCCTCACAAGGTTCTTGGCATGAGTACACCGGAGGAGGCTTATTCTGGCAAGAGGCCTGATATTTCCCATTTGCGGATTTTTGGTTCTCCTGTCTACATGCATGTGACGAAGGATGCGAGAAGGAAGATGGATCCAACTGCTGAGGTTGGAATATTTGTGGGGTACACTGATACACCTCACAAATACCGGGTATATTTGTCAGACAGTTGAAAGACTGTTGTGCGACGGGATATAAAATTTCAGGAGGAGAAAGCCATGCAGTGTTCGCTTGAGAGGGAGCTACACTTGCATGCAAAAGAGGAGCTGTTAGTTCCTAAGGAGGAGCTTCTGGATGTGGATCAGCCACAAGAGGAAGTTTAGGAGGTGGAAGAAACCACCCATGCAACACCAACCATCCGAGGGCACATGCGCACTACAGAAGCTGAGCGACTGGCTCGAGATGCAGAGAAGGTTGTAGGACCACCTACAGCACAGTGCAGACAGAGGCAGTCACCGAATCGGTACACTGGATACATGGCTCTTGTGAGTCAATGTGTTGTGACGGAGCCATCCTCTTTTGAGGAAGCTGTGGAGGAACCCGCATGGGTTGATGCCATGATCAAAGAATATGATTCGATCATCAGGAACAGTGCATGGGAGATTGTCCCAAGACCGGTTGGGAAATCAGTTGTAGGTTCGCGATGGATCTACAAGGTGAAGCAGGCGGCTGACGGGAGGGTGGAGAAGTACAAGGCGAGATTTGTCGCCCGTGGCTTCTCACAGATCGAGGGGATTGACTATGAGGAGACTTTTGCACCTGTCGCAAGGTACTCTTCCATATGGACGATCCTTGCTCTCTCAGCGCAGATGGGGTGGCACATTCATCAGATGGATGTGAAGACTACGTTCCTCAATGGAGTTATTGAGGAGGAGGTGTACATAGAGCAGCCAGAAGGTTTCGAGATCTTCAGCAGTGAGTCGCATGTGTGCCGACTCAAGAGAGCACTGTACGGGCTGAAGCAAGCACCTCGTGCTTGGTACACTCGGATAGACAGCTACTTCACCGTGCTTGGATTCTCCAAGAGTGAGGCGGATCCTAACCTGTACCAGATTGTGGTGGAGGGGAAGTTGTTGATCATCGTACTGTATGTAGATGATCTGATTTTGACTGGCGATGAGCAGTTGATAATTTCATGCAAGGAGGATCTTGCACGAGAGTTTGAGATGAAGGACTTGGGCATCCTTCATTATTTCCTGGGATTGGAGATTTGGCAGCGCAGCGGAGGACTGTTTGTTTCTCAGGGCAAGTATGCTTGGGAGATTCTGGAGAGGTTCAACATGCAAGGCTGCAAGCCTGTTGACACTCCTCTTCCCGGTGGTTGGAGGAAGGAGGATGCTACTTCAGCGGAGGTAGTGGATGCCACTGTCTATCGACAGTTGGTGGGGTCGCTTATGTATCTGGTCAATACACGACCCGATATATGCTATGCAGTTAACCAGCTTTCGCAAGCTATGGTTAATCCTACCAAGCTCTTTTGGAAGGCGGGCAAGCATGTATTGCGCTATATCAGAGGCACATCGGGATATGGTCTATGGTACAGACAGGAGGATGGAGTGAAACTTTCTGGTTTCACTGATGCAGATTGGGCAGGGAGCCCAACGGACCGGAAGAGCACTTCTGGAGGAGTTTTCAGCATTGGGTCGACATCAGTTTCCTGGTACAGCAGGAAGCAGAGATCCATGGCACTCAGTTCAGCAGAGGCCGAGTACATGGCAGCTAGCTTGGCTGCATGCGAGGCTATTTGGATGAGGAAGATCCTCGCAGGTTTGTTCAGGTTGCATTTGGAGCCTACAGTGATCTACTGTGATAACCAAAGTTGCATTAAACTCTCGGCTAATCCAATATTTCATGATAGGTCCAAACACATCGACATCAGGTACCATCATATCAGAGATTGTGTTCAGCGGAGAATCATGATGCTTTCATATGTTCCCACGGAGGATCAGGATGCCGACATCCTAATGAAGGCGCTCACCAGGAGCAAGTTCGAATTCCACAGAGGCAGGATAGGGATTACAGATAATCCATATCTTGCTGAGAGGGAGTGTTGAGAATGCAGCAAGATGATGGAGCTTAGTGAAATGAAGTCGCCTTCACTAAGTGGGCCCGCAGGCAAATTCTGGCGCAAAATCTATTTTTAGACTATGTCTATTTTTAGACATATGGAGCATGGTCCAGGGGTTGCAGTATGTTATTCTTGGAGTATTGGTCATGTTGGTAAAAATATATGGACCTCTATTTTTGACCTATAGGTCGATAGGTCAAAGTCTATATTTAGACTGCCTATCCTAAAAATAGGGAAGTCAAATGTTATTTACCCTTAATAGTATTTAGACTATAAACTTCAGTTTACTCTCTTGGAGCACTTCAGTTCGAGCCTTGGAAGTGGCTCATGCATCTGACAGAGGAATTATGCTATTCCCATGGGTTTGGTGAGCACATGCATGGTTGGATTCAGTTAGGACTTCAGTGGCATAAGTTTGGTGGAGTTAATGAGACAGCTAGTAGAGTTGTGTTCGGTTTAATTTAGTTGAACTGGTTGAGATTAGTTTAACTAGCTAATCAACTAGTAATGAGTGGAGTGAATTAAATATTATTTAATTCATTAATTATTAACTCATTATTCAACTCAAGAACACGTCAGTTCACTACAGTGCATGATCAGTTCAGTGGAGACCAGTGAAAGAGGTATATGAACGGGTGGAGTTAGCTATCAGTGGCGACATCAGTTGTGCATGAGATTTGCACCACACTTGGAGGAATTTACCATGATGATTGCGTTGTAAAGACAAGGAGATTTGAACCTTGGATCTCTATTTAGACAGGCCTGGATTCCGCAATAGAGGCAAGGAAATTGGCGGTGAGTTTTGAACCAGTAACCTATTCAAAACAAGCTAGTTTGTGTGTAACTTTATGAGAAAGTACTGAGTACTTGTGAGGAGTATTGTACTGATCTTGTTACATGATTTCTCCATTATAATATACACAATAGCTGTAGGGTTTTCAGCTATAAGCTTTCCCCATACATACTGTGTTAACGTGTATGATGATTTGATGTGTTATCGCTTGTTTTATTTCTGCATGTGTGATGATCTGAGTGGAAGAGATTATGTGTTGCATATAAATTCGAATTGTATGTGATCAGGATAGTCTCAGTGGATAATTAATCATTATTCAACAAATTTATACAACGATCCATTTTTGTTGTGCAGAAGAAGCAGGGTGAATCTCCCCTATGAAATCTAGGCCCCATTGCAGAAAAGGACCTTCAACAGTGATGGGTTGTAGGGGTAAAGGGAGGAGTTTTATTTTGCCTTCAAAAATCTGGCATTTGTGGCAGGCAACTATCATTTTGTGGACATCATTGAAGAGTGTGGGCCAATAGTAGCCAACTCTGAGTATTTTGTTTGTAGTGGCTTTCCAACTCAGGTGGCCTCCACATTCTCCAGCATGGAATTCTTGTTGAACCCTCTCTGCCTCATTTTTAGGCAAACATTTAAGCAATAGGCCATTAGAATTCTTCCAGTATAAGTTTTCATTCAAAATGCAGTAATTCCTAGCTTTTAGCTTTAAGAATCTGGCCTTGGTCTTTGATAGTTCGGGAGGGGCATTGAGGTGTGTAAGCGCATACAAAATGTCAGAATACCAAGGAGAGCTCTGAAATTTTTTTTCAACAATGGGATCAAGAAATTCTTGTTTCTCGTCCAAGGTATTTATCATGTTGATGTCCAAGGCTTGTAAGTTTTATTCAGCCAGTAATTTAGCTAAGCCCTGACCTTTAATCATTTTGGTGGGTTTTATCTCACGGTCATACTCTAATATCACATCTATCCATTTGCCCCTTTTCCCATATGGGTCCTGGGACAATATATCTTTGACTATGATGTTGGGCACATAAGCTACGGTGTGAGAATGCAATATGTACACCGTGAAGTCTTTCAAGGCCTTAATCAGAGCATAGGCCTGTTTCTCCATTATGTTGTATTTCAAGGGTGCATCTCTGAGTGCTTTGCTAAAGAAGGAAATTGGATAATCCATTCCCTCTGTGTTTTTCTGCAGCAAGACTACAGCCACTATGTGCTCAGAGGCAAATGAAAAGATTAGGAAAGCTTTGGAGGAATCTGGGCTGATTAGAACGGGAGCTTGGGTAAGTGCAAGTTTCACTGATTCAAAAGATTGTTTAGCTCTGACAGTCCATTTAACTCCTTCACCTTTCTTTAGCATGTTATTCATGTTCCTAAGGTGTTCATCCATATTTTGAATAAACCTCCTAAGGAAGTTAATCTTCCCAATGAAGGACTGTAATTCCTTAATTTTTCTTGGGTGTGTGATCTGTAGTATTCCCTCAACTCGTTGTGGGTCTATCCTAATTCCCTTCTCAAATATAATGTGGCCAAGGAGTTTACCCTCCTGTAGCCCAAAGATAGTCTTTTTAGGATTCAGGGACAGACCAAACCTTCTACATTTTTCAAAAACCTTTCTGAGATGTTTCAGATGTTCTTCTTCAGTCTTGGAAAATACTGTTATTTCCTCTAAGTAGATAACAATGAAGTGCCCTATCTCATCTGAAAAATCTATGTCCATCACCCTTTGGACGGTTGCCCTAGTGTTCATCAATCCAAAAGGAATCTTCACATACATGAAGGTACCCCATGGAGTGGTAAAAGCTATTTTGAGTTGGTCTTCTGGGATTACTAAGACTTGGCTATAACCGGAGAAACCATCTAGCAGGGAGATCCTTTTAGAGCCCACTACCCTCTGAAGAATATGTTCCATTTTTGGCAGAGGGTAATTGTCCTTGAGTGAGGCTCTATTAAGATTTCTGAAGTCTATACACAGCCTGATTTCCCCTGTTTTATTCCTCACAGCCACTAGGTTTGATACCCAATCAGAGAACCTTACAGGCACAATTATGCCTGCTTCATACATTTTTTTAATCTCTTTTTCTACTGCAAGAAATTGTTTAGGATTTATTCTGCAAAGTTTTTGCCTAAAGGGCTTCTGATTTTATTTCAAGGGTATCTTATGTGGAATGATGTTTGTTTCATAGGCCTTTAAGTCTTTATAATTCCATGCAAACACATCAATGAATTCCTTGAAAAGGTCAATGTATTTTTTCTTCATGCCCGAAGGTAAAGACTTAGCCAGTTTAATCATTTTGGGCTTATCTTCAGTGCCTATGTTGCATTCTTCCACATCAGAGTCTTCATGTTCTATAGTGGGCTTTTTTGCTACATCATCAAAGTCAAAGAGGTCTTCTAAGGGTGCCAGGCCTCTGGGTATATTCTTATCTTTGGCCTGCAACACCTCCACTTCTTCACTATCTGTGTTTTCACATTTTTTGTCTGGATTTCTAGTCTTTTCATCTAAAGAGTTTATTTCTATATTACAGGGTATTTCTTCCTCGTCTGAGGATTCTTCACTTAGGCAGCGACTGTCAGATTTTGAGTTTGAATCATAAAATTCAAACTCGTTTCTGCCTACCAGGAAATCTCCGATCTATTTATCACCTTCAAAAACCTGCCAATATTTTTCGTTGTCTGACACAACAGGTCTGAATTTGGTCTGAATGATGATCTGTTGATCACTGGGAGTCTTGGGGTAGGAACTGGATAAGCAAGCTAATCCGTTTGCAATGACTTTTTTACCCCTAGGAACGAACACTAATTTGTATTCAAAAAACGTTTTCTGTAGATCCATAGTGTCATTCCTATACGCTCTCAACCTAGGATGTTTCGCTGTGTATTCACCATTCACCTGTTTAATAATCAGCTCAGATTCCCAACGTACATTTATCCTACGGGCTCCTAATTTCTTCAGTAGAGTTAACACCAGGATCAAAGCCTCATATTCTGCAATATTGTTCGTACATTTGAAGTGCAGGTTGCAGGCATGGATTTCTGCGTAATCACTCTCTGTATTATGTATCCACACTCTTGCCCCAATATTTCTTCTTGTGCATGACCCATCGAAACTCATTTCGCACAAGGGTCCATTCTCGTTTTCGTTATCGTTCCTTCCCCTACAGCTGGGTTCGCCATTATGTTGTGTTATAGGGTCTGCACTAGGCTATAGGCTACTTAGTTTTTCATTATAGGTGTGGAAATCAGAGAGGTGACTAGTTGGCTGATTGTGTTCTACTTCTGGTTCACTTTGAGTTGTTGTTTCAGTGCACTATTCAAGGTTTTCTACGTCTTCATCCTCTGAGTCTAGGGTAGCCATTATGTTAAGGCCCATTGTCTCTGTTTCATCGTGTGTAAATTTTCTTGTATCTACGTTTTCAGATCCTGCTCCTCCCAAAGATTCATCATTGCAGATGATAAAGGAATCCAGATCTGTATGTACAGAGTATAAAGGAGATTTTTCAAGTTTTTCAGGGCTACTTACTAGGAATTTCATTTGAGCTTCCCTGTACAGTCTTCTAAATAGGCCAAAAATTGGGATTGTGGCATAAGCCCCATCCATCTGCATTGTTCCTTGTAGCTTGGCTCCCCGTGATCTTAATAATAGCATGCCATATTTGGGTGGAACATATACCACAACCACATCCATGACCATACACTTGGCAGGAATCTGAGTCAGGCTCACACATAAATCCCTGATCAGGCCAAGACACTTTACTCTACTCAAGTCAAATGAGTATAGGTCCTTATAGGGACAGGTTATCTCTAGGCCTAATCTTTCCATTACTACTTTAGGCATTATTTTATGTGATTCCCCAGAATCGTGCATTGCATTGTGGAGAATCTTATCATGGACATTAAGATTGACACAAAAAGGGGGCACTACCCCTTCCTGAAACTTTCCTTCTATCTTTGGACCAAACAGAAGGGCAGGTTGATCATCACTCAGATTTACAGTGTCACCGTTCTCACCTAAGTTTAACGCTTTCAAAATTTGGCCTTTATATACATCCTGAGTGGCCAGCTCAGAGAGTGGGACAGAGATTTTAATTTTTTCAATCTCACTGTCCAAATTGAAAGTGGATTGACTCTTGGGAATGCTCAACTCTGTTTTGTTAGCCACAGCTTTAGTGGCTGAATCAGAGTGTTGATTCTCATTATGTACAACGTTTGTGATAGTTCTATCAGGAGCACTAACTGTATTGCTAGTGCTACTAATTGGTTTACCTTGTGTATTAGTGTTTTGGTTGTCCTTTTCTTTATTCTTTCCAGAACTCTCAGTTGCTGATTTGTTACTTTCAGCAATTGCCTTAGAAGTTTTCTCCGGCCTTTTCTTGATGGTGACCTCAGAAGCCTTTGGTTTGGCAGCCTCTTGGCTCTTTTGGCTCCTAAGCTCATATTGCTCTCTGACCTGCATCATGGAATTTTCAAACCCTAACCTATAGTATTCAATTTCTAACCATTCCTCTTCCCAACCAGAGGGTGAGGGTTGATCTTCTTCTGAGTAACAATTATGGATTGAATATTCTGTTTCGAACATGTTTATTGTGTTTCCCTCATACTCTTCTATGATTCCCTCATCTTCATCAATAAAATTCTCTTGGAATGGGGGAATAACTTGTTGATCTGACTCTCTTTGTCTTTTGGGAGTGGCATTATTTCTTCTAAAGTTCTTGTTCTAGTTTTTGTTCTGATTGCTAACTATGACAACCATATTTTCCATCATCTGCTGTAACCTTTCCACATTTTTGGACAATTTATCATAATTTTGGTCAGATGTGGAAGCTACATTGTCATCTCTGTATGTTATCCTTCTCTCATATTTTAGTCTTGCTCTTTTTTCAATCAGATTTGCCTCTATTTTCACTGCTCCTTTCTGCATTTCCTCCAATATGTTGTATTCCTTATCCCTGAGCTCATAGGCCATGTCAGCATCAAAGCCTTCAGGGTATTTTGCTAGGGCCATACCTTGTGGAGGTTTCATATGTGGATGGAGGGCATTGTAAATGCTGTTAAAACTTGTTGTGTAATCATGGAAACTCTCTCCTACGTTTCTTTTAAGGGTCATGTATTCTGCCAGGAGTTGGCGAGGGTTTGCCCTAGCTTCCCATTTGTTTATGAAGGTCTTATATAGGGCTGGGAGGTCATTTATGCTACCTGGAGGTAGGCCCTTAAACCATTTCTTCACATCACCCCCTAGGCTCTGGGAAAATATTCTCATTTTGACTGTATCATCATCTATTTCCATGTAGTCAAAAGAATATTCCATCTTATCTACATGTTGCTGGGCTATGATGGATTCCTTTGCAGTGAAGTGTGGGATATTTAACTGATAATCATTTGGTAAGGATACTAGAGGCTGAGGTAAAACCAGAGGTGCATACCAGGCTGCCATGATGATGTTTTGATAGGGTAAAGGATTGACCAAGACAACTTGTAAATGGATGACAGGGATATTTTGACCAGCAGTAGGCTGATGAGTAGATCTAGGGTGACTTAGCCCCAAGTTTTGTATGAAATGTGTATCAGGAGGTGTAGATGGAGGGGTCTGTCTATTCCCAAGGTGTCTACCACTTTGCTATGGTGAATCAGGAAGCTCAGGTTCTGGCTGGTCTGAGCTACTGAATGACCTAGTTCTAGGTAAGTCGTTAGGCAAGTCTAGGTCAAGGTGAAACCGTGATAGAGCTGTAAGATCTTCTGGTGCAGAATTAGCTCTATAGATGTGATTGGAAATAGTTGATCTTTTAGGAGTAGGAGCTCCTTTGAGGATTCTCTTAGGATTTTCAACTATTTCAGGTGGGTCTGGGTTAGGGTAAGCTCTTGTATGGATGGTTCTAGAAACCAGAATGTTGATTTCTGACACAACAGCTTAACCCTACTTGTTACTTCTACTGTGGTTGATGTTGTGATGAGGGCTGGTCTACCAATGGAGTCTAATGTGAACCAAGATAATCAGCAGGCCTACTAATCACCAGTGGAGTCTTTAAAACATTTAGGGAATATGGGGTCGCCAGGTGGAGGGTTTAGGATGTTTTTTGGAGGGTACACTGTCCACCACAGTGCTTTTGAGATGTCCCTTTTCAAGGATATCTTCAAAACACAGCAAACTCTAACCAGAGATTGAATGGGAGGGCATTTACCAGATATGTCACCTCTGAAAGAGTGTGAGATCCGAAGGCTACCTGGCCCTTTCCAGACTCTTTCCAAGAGTATGGGAGGAACACAAGAAATGGTATGGAGGTTGATGTGAGAATAGGAGTGTTTAACTGGCAACCTAACCAGAGATCGTAGGTTTTTTTTTTTTTGAATGCCTAAGAATGTTTAAGGTGTAATAAACTCAGAACTCCCTAGCAGAGTCACCATTATGTTGGGGTTCCCATGTTTTGGCCAGATTGGCAAGACCAAAAGATGAGACAACATCAAAACCACTTTCAGACCTCAGGATCTAGCCCTCCTGGGTCCAGAGAGGGATCTCTCTATATGAGAAAAGGTTTTATGTCTATGAAGCTCAAATTTTAAGGTATTAGGCTAGTTATAGGCACGTAGTTTGTTTGTTTGATTTGTTTTTTTGGTTGTTGGTTGTCAGGAAAGAAGGGTTCAAGGTAATACAAGAATGAGAAAAGAGGTATAAGGCAGAGGTGAAGTATTCCAGGAAATATTCAAAACCATTGGGAAATGGAGTCAGGAAAGGATTTGCTTACTACTCAATAAAAAAGCTTTCAATTGGGCTAATCATTTGAAACATAGGATCTTCAAGATGACTATGTGATGTGGAAAGTAGAAGGGGAGGAGATAACATAGATTCAGAGCACAAAGTTAAAGATCAGCTGGTCACACAAGGATCCTAGTGGACAGGGCTAACTCTAATCCCCAGTGTTCCCAAATATTCCAACTAAATCTATAGCAAGAAACATCTAAGAACTGAATTCATTTAATTCATACATCAGAGAGCAGGAAATAACATCCAATACACTAGTTAAACCAATTGAAATCATTTCTTAGATAATACATTCAGAAGAGAAACATAAATGGCAAGGAGAGAAGAAACATAGGGTACCTAACAAGGGTAAATCCTATGCCAATATACTGATGCAAGCCGGTAGAAATGAAATGAAATGAATGTAAACACAAATATAGGAAAACATCACCGCTGCTTCAGATCAGGATCCAAAGAAATGTGCTTTTCATATTAAATAGCAATACCAATCGAGTACAACATTGCCAATAGCTGAATACTCAGTCTGTAAACATCTCCTTCAACCTATCTTACAATATTTACACAGAGACTATGTCTCAAAAGAAACTACTTGCAGTTCTTTGATAACTGATCAACAACCATTACAATGAGTTTCTTCATGAATTTACAGCTCCGAAGGAGCAGAGGAGGTAGGTGGAGAACTAAATGCAGTATTAAACTTCTGAAAAGAAAGAGGTCCGAAGCCCATTCTGTATAAATCATGTGCATTAATCTCTGGTGTTCTTTGGGTGGACGAATGATCTTCTTTATACTACGGATTACTCTGATATGTTCTGACTGCAATACTGTGTGGTGATATTGGTGAATAAACAAAAGATAAAGAAAATGATAAAGAAATCTGCCATACTGATGAAGTAAATGCTCTGATAGTACTGGGGCTGTTTCAGGGTAGAAAACTTCTCTAGAACATGGCATGGAATGAAAACTATATGGGCACTTTGTCCTTTATGGAAGGAGACATTCTGCTGCTATAGAAACCTTGATATGCATTGATTTCTATGTGTTGTACCTTCTATGTGATTCGTAACAATTTTCTATCTGGTACTCTGCCTTTTCAACTGCTGCAGGGGGCTTAGAGGTCTTCTTTTGCATGCCGCAAACTCTCTACTGCTCCATTCATATCTATGACTGTGAAATCTGTGTGTTAATCCTGCGGGAGGGTTTTACAGAGTCGAACTCTGTTCTTTTAATGAAAGTTACGTCGTAACCTTCCCAGGTCATTTCTTCATAAATACAGCCTCTGCACATGGTCTTCTTCGATTTCTCTGTCACTGTAACAGTGATCGTGCATCATGGCAGTCATTTACTGTTAATGATCCTACAAAATACGAAACTGGTTAGGAAAACACACATGGGGGTGACAGACACAATGGAGACGATGAGGTCGGCCATGCAGAAAGACGGGACGACGTAATTGTGCAGGTTGGCGGCAGAAAACACAGTGCAATAATGAAAAATGGTCTGGAGAATCGTGAGCGTAGTGGAGCAGGTTTCTTAAATAAAACCTACGTAAATGACCTTTGAATGGATATAAAGAGGAAAAGGTGGAAAATGACAAATCGACGTGAAAAGTTTGACATGGCGGTATGGGGTCAACGGCGGGGCAATCGAAACTGGACCGTCCGATCTCAGTGGAGATCGACAGTGGAAAACATTATTGGAGGGTGACGGACGGCGAGCCGGGAGTACGGTGGTCATGGGTTAAACTGCGTGCAGCATCGTGGAGTGACAACCATCGGATGGGCTGCTCCAAATCTAATGGCTCACAACAATATCACTACGCATTCACAGACGAACGTTAACGCGCGATGAGATAGCACTTTTGAAACCGTACCAGTGCCACGCATCGAAAGCTGTATGGAATCGCTGGCCGATCGAGAAATACCGCCCTCTGCCCAAAGGCGGTGTGATGGAAACAAGCTAGTTTATGAACAGTGCGTGGGGTCCATAGGGGCAGGTAAACTTCGAACCGTCGGATCTGCGTGTAAATGGACGGCGATGGCGCAGTTAGGAATTTGAACGGGGAAGCACGGGCGCTGTGGAGACCACGATCACCATCTAATCAACCAAGATCAATGGTGATGCTGCACCCGATAAACGAATATGACAAGCTCCTTTCGGGCTGGTGGGTGGTTATGGCACTAGATCACATGGAGGAAGAGGTCTGGGCTTAGTGGGAAAGGGGCTAGGCCCTATTATAGTGTTGGAAAGTGGGTTTTTAACCTCTTTAAATGCATTTGAAGGCCTAGGGAGGGTAACGATATAGAGATAGAGGGGAAAAATGAGGAAACAAAGGGCAAGGGTGGGTATTCATGGGGATTATGGGAATATTAAGGAGTGTAAAGGGGGGAATTAGGGGGAACAAAGGGTACTTTGGAAAAGGGAAAAATAATAAGATGGGGGAATTTTGCAGGGTTACAATGGGCGAAAAAAAAGGCCTTTTTGAGCAAAATTTCATCATTCAACAAGGCTCATGGACACCATAATCAGCAGAGGGGAACAATCAAAGGCAGGGAACATAAAAGGCTTCAATGATGATGTGTCTCAGGGGAGATGCATTCCTTGAAGGCTAAAAACAACTTAGCCCCCTGCTTTGCTTGTCAAAAATTTACAGGGGGGCTAACAAGATGAAATGGAGTATAATATCATAGAAGACATGAAGAAGACTAGGGCTAACATCACTTTTTATGAATTGATCAAGTTAAAACACCACCAAAAGGTACTTTTGAAAGAATTACATGCTGTACCGGAAAAACCTTTTCCTGATCTTGTAATTTCTCAAGCTTCCAACGAGACGGGAAGACCTCCAACTAATGTGATTATTAAAGTTGATCTGGAAAATATCGCTTTAATTGGAGGAAGGTCGAGATCTCATACTCCTCCATTTCTTCTTACTTATGAAGTTTTCAATAAAAATTTGCATAATTGTTTAGTGGATTCTGGAGCTTCATCTAATATTCTACCAAAATCAATATGTGCAAAGTTGAACATTCAACCACAAAAATCTATTGTGCGCATAGTCCAGCTAGATCGATCGCAATTTGAAGTGATCGGTGAATTGAATCAGGTTACCATAAGACTATCATATAATCCAAAGGTATGTCAAGTTATCGACATTTTAGTTGCAGATATTCCAGAATTTTATGGCTTAATTCTTAGTAGAGATTGGTTAGAAAAACTTTATGGATACTTCGCAACTGATTGGTCGCATATGTGGCTTCCTTACAATGGTAAACCAAATCAGATAAAGGTTGAGCGTGAAAAACAACAGAAGTATATAGTAACATAATTGGAAGGAGAAAATGAATCGGTTGCATACAACAATAATATCATTGGCAATTATTCAGTTGATTCTTTCTTAGGAAATTTCAATGCTCATACTTCACCTTACTTAGAACATTCTGTTTTATCTCATGTAGAAAATTTTTCTCAAACAGATAGTTCTAAATGCATTAATTTTGTAGATACTCCTGTAAATAAATCTTTATTTTGGAAGTTATTTTTCGATGATTCTAAATCTAATGAAGGAGCAGGAGTAGGATGCGTGTTGGTTAGTCCAGAGGGAAACAAAATTATGCTAACTTGCAGACTCAAGTTCGATTGCACCAATAATACCACAAAATACGAGGCTTTAGTCCAAGGATTATACAAAGCAATCGGATTAGACACCAAATATCTACCAATTTTCAGAGATTCTGAAATTGTAATCAAACAGGTACACAATACTATGCATTGTATATCAGGTAATTTAAAGCATTAACAATATTTAGTTCAAGATCTGACTGAACATTTTATAGAATTCAATATTTCATCAATTCCCAGACTCCATAATGCTAGTGCAGACCTCCTGGCTAATGTAGCTTCCAAGCTCATTCCTTCAGAAGACTTTAGACCTGACTGATTTTCAATCGAATTAATCTTTAGACCTTCGATTCCTGATAAAATTACCAATTGGAGGATTTTCAATGATGATCCTGATATTGTAAGTTTCCTCACATCTGAAGGATCTTACACTAATCAGATAATTGATGAAGACCAACATGACAGACAATTGCAACAAGATATCACTAATAATGCTATGCCAAAATCAGTAGTCAAGTTAGAAGACCTTTATGATTTGAAAGATCGATTCAAAAGATCTACCAATTCAAAAACTGCAAAGTTCAACTTTGAATTATGAATTGGTAAATCTAGGAACTAATATCAAACCACATAATATCAACCTAGGCCTTGGCCTAGCTCCTGAAAAAAATTAGCATATGTTTGTCTTTTGAAACAATACAAAAGTGTCTTTGCTTGGAACTACGATGAACTCAAAACTTATGACACTTCTATCATCCAACATACTATCCCAATGATAAATGACGAAAAACCTATCCAAAAAAAGCTGAGAAACATCCATCCCAATCTAGAAAATCAAATCAAATCTGAACTCAATAAGTTATTGAAAGCCAAGATTATTTTTATCGTTCGACATTCTAAATGGGTTTCCAATATGGTTCCTGTTAGAAAGAAGAACAGAGACATTAGAATTTGCATTGACTTTCGAAACCTTAACAAAGCTTCCCAAAAAGATAATTTTCCTTTGCCTCCTATGGAGCAAATATTACAGGCAGTTGCAGGATCAGAATTAATGTCTTTCTTAGATGGTTTCTCTGGCTACAACCAAGTCTTGGTCTATCCTGATGATCAATTGAAAACCACATTCATAACCAAATGGGGCACTTATGCATATCAAAAGATGCCTTTTGGCCTGATCAATGTTGGTGCCACATTTCAGAGAGCAATGGACATCGCTTTCAAGGGATTAGTTAACAAATCAGTGGTAATCTACTTGGATTATATAGCTGTATATTCCAAGAAACGAAGCAATCATCTTAAAGATTTAAAACAGATATTTCAACGTTGTCAAAGTTATGGAATTTCACTTAATCCCAAAAAATCCTTTTTTGCATTAAGTGAAGGAAAACTTCTTGGATTCATAGTATCAAAATCTGCAATTCATATTGATCCTGATAGAATCAAGGAGATTTCTGAAATACCCTTACCTCACAACAAGAAAGCTATGCAATCTTTCCTCGACCAAATTAATTTTGTAAAGAGATTCGTGCCAAATTTTTCAAGAATTGTATCTCCTTTACAAGCAATGATTAAAAAGAATTCAAACTTCAAATGGGACCAAAACGAATATGAGGCATTCAATCTGATCAAACACGCAATTGTTAATGCTTCATCTTTAGCAACTCCAAATTTTTTCCGATCCTTTTATTTTGTATACATTTTCCTCTGATAAATCATATGATGCGATACTCACTCACGCAAATCAAGACAAGGCAAAAGCCCCAATTTCTTTCTTCAGTTCAAATTTACAGGGGGCTGAATTGAATTAGTCAGATGTAGAGAAAAAAGCTTATGCTGTTTTCAAAGCAATTAAATATTTTAGAACTTTTTTACTTAAAACCCATACAAAAATCATAGTGTCGTTTCCAGTGGTAAGAAATATTTTAGTTCAGAAATATATAGGTGAGAAAAGAGCCAATTGGATTACTTCCATACAAGAATATGATGTAGAAATCAAACTAGCAAGTATTGTAAGAGGTCAAGGCTTTTGCAAAATACTAGCAGGAGCATTGCTTATTTCTGAAAAACCATCTGCAGAGATACAAATGTATGAGGTAAGCCTAAACGATGTTGAATCATTATATGTTGATATCATTTTTTATCTAATGAATGGATATGCTCCTCAAAACCTCGATTACACCAAGAAAAGAGCTCTGAGGTTAAAGGCTAAACAATATCAGCTTGTAAATGATGTTCTTTTTAGAATGAATTATGATTCTTTTCTCCTTAAATGTCTTGAGAAATAATATGAAGCTAAAAAAGTCTTGCAGGAACTTCACGATGGGCCAACAGGTGGAAATTATGCTGGAGATACTACTACACATAAAATCCTTCGTGCAGGATATTACTGGCCCACACTATTCAAGGACTCACATAGCTACGTAAGAAAATGTCAAGTTTGTCAAACCGCTACTGTAAGACAAAAGAAACCATCATTGCCATTACAACCAGTTAACATTGAAAAACCTTTTGATCAATGGGGATTAGATATAATAGGTGATATCGTTCCTCACTCTTCTAAGCAACATATGTATATCATTATAGCAATTGATTATTTTACTAAATGGGTAGAAGCAGTTCCTCTCAAGACTGCTAATGCCCATCATATCATCGAGTTCATAGATCAGTTCATAATCACCAAGTTTGGTTTACCTTCTGCTTTAATGTTTGATAATGCATCGTATTTTTCTGGTAATGCTGTGATTGAATTTGCACTCAAGAGAGGTTTCAAACTTAAATACTCTGCCAATTATTACCCACAGGGAAACGGTTTAGCTGAATCCACAAATAAAAACTTAATCAGAATCATTAAGCGAACCATTGATCAAAATCATAAAAAGTGGCATAAGTATTTAATATATGCTTTATGGACAGATCGAATAACGTAGAAGGCTTCCATTGGCACTTCTCCCTTTAATTTAGTTTATGGGAAAGAAGTGGTTCTTCCAACTCATCTAGCAATTCCTTCTTTAGCCTTAGTTCAATATATTGATGAAGCACCAACTTCTTCCTTACAACTAAGGCAAATGGAAATAACTAAGCTAGAAGAACAACAAGAAAATGCCAAAATAACTCATGCTCATCACCAAGCGTTAGTTAAAGCTTATTTTGATTCAAACATGACATCCAAAAAGGATTTTCAGATGGGAGATCTAGTTTTAAAATGGAACAAAGCTCATGAGGAAAAATGGAAACATACTAAATTTCAACGAATGTGGCTTGGTCCTTTCCAAATCACAGAGATCATAAGTCCATCTACTTTTATGTTACAAGATTTAACAGGAAAAAGAGAGACTTTACCTATTAATGGACAGATCCTCAAAAAATATTTTCCATAGAAGATCACTCTTCTATTTTGTATATTAGTTTTCCTTATTGCCATAATAAAACCGGTTGTAAATGATTACATTTGGAAATTCACGAAAAAGACACAAATTATCTTTTTGGTTTTTGTTTTTTTTCACTTGTATAAATAGAATTCTTCTAGAAAATTGATAATTATTATTCAAAGATACAGTTAAAAGCTTTAGGCCTAGAAATGATACTAGTTTCAACTTTGAAAATTTTGATAAAAAGCAACTTTTAGTGGGAAATTGTTTTATGTCAGTCTAATGAAAGGTATCAATAACAAAACAAAGATTCTCTGTAGAAAAGTTCTTTCCAAAAAAATCTACCATTGTCATCCAGAGCTATCTTAAGGAAACAATGACTTCCTCCCCACCTAGGAAATTACAACGTTCGGGGAATAATCCAATGATACACTTTTAACTTAAAGAGTAAGAGGTCTCATCACGAGCCGACTTATCATGATCATAGATATTATAGCTTGTTGACTTTGCCAATACCGCTTACCACAACAGGGCAATGACTCAAAATTTTGCAATCAAAAGACAAGGGGTCTCATCATGAGCCAGCTTGTTCAGCAAAGTTATAAATCAAGTGAATGGGATAGTCATAAATTGGCTACCAAACCAAGACATTGTTCTTTAAGGATTAAAAAAGAAAAATGAAATGCAATACGTGTGAGTATGAATTTCTCCTTGAAAATTGTATATTTCTCTATGTGGGACATGGGATCATTGCTGGATAATAGGTAACCCTATCGAGGCTATAAACGTCTGCTGGCAGTAGAGGCTCTACCTACGACAAACGAGCACATTTAAAAACTGATTTACATAGAAGCCTTTTGTTTTTATCCTTGTAAACCAAGTAATGACTGATGTAAATACAAGGACTAGCTTGAGGAAGTAAATAATCAAAGTTGAATATAGAAGAAACGAAATATCATTGATAGATAAAAGCATAATGTACTTTGTCTTTTTAGTATAAAGTTTGATTTTCTGAAAAATTTTCTATTTTGAAAATTTAGAAAATTCAAAAGAAAAACAGAGATAACTGGTTCTTCTGAGTGAATCGCCAATTGTTGTGGCCAGAAACAACCCCCCTTCTTATTTAGTATTAGTGGTAATACTAAATAAGTGAGGACCCTTAGAAAAAATCCAAAAAAATCAAGTAGTGCTTGTTTTCCTTTTTTCAATAAAACTTACTATCACAAACTTAGGAGAAATTCCTTGAAAAATCTTAAAAAATTAAGTTTTATGATAGCTTTGAATAAAATCATTCTTTGAGGAATATTGTGTCGCAAAAAGGTAATGAATGCTTCTTTATAAGCGGAACACAAAAATAGCGAAATCGCGATGCGAAACTACATTCATCGCATAACATGCTTAGAATGTTATATGTTACGATGAAAACTTCAAATCACCGATGAGCGATAACATGTATCGCAAATCGCATGTCGCAGAAAATATGTTAACGGATGTTTGTCATATGTTATGTCTCACGATTTTGCGATATTGCGATATAGCGATTTCGTGATGTTACAATTTTGCGCTATTTGATTCCACGAGATTGCGATCTGCGATATTGCGAAGAAAATCGCAGATCGCCTTATCGCAGATTTTTAAAGGCTCATTACACGAAGAAAATCTTTCCATAAATTGAGACCCCGTTATGCGCTTTAATGTTAAATTAATGAATTGATTGTCATTCATTAATGAAAAATGGTTTCGTTCTGATTAAAGGGTTATTTCACGTAAGGTAGTATATTTTATACGTCTTTAGCATTTAAAACTTTCCCATCACCTTTTTCATATCATTATTCTCACTTAATTTGTAAACTGCAGGAGCAAAGAATAGACAACTATACAAAGCAGTATTCAGAGTATTATGGGAAAGAAAGACAAAGCTCTAAGTTCTGAAGATAAAGAGATGACGTCCTTATACACAGAAACCGCCTGCAACAAAGACGTTGGTATTACTACTTGAGAGGGCATGTATAATCTCCTTGAGGAAGAAAACCCCAGAGTAATGGAGGTTATAGCTACTGCGGGATCACATGGGTCTTCTGAAGCATCTCTTACAGAACTAGCTTGTTCATTCTTGCACCGAATAGCAGCGAGACCTAGAATTCTTCCATACACAGATATGATTAAATGGGTGCTGGATAGCACTGATATTACAAACAGACAGTTTAAGACTCAGAGTCAAGAGCTCATTGGCTCACTCACTCCACAAGATTTGAAGCTTATGTATCATTTTCCGGAGCCACAGGAAACTTATAGCAAACAGTTCATGGAGAAGTTTGCCAAAGAAAATGAAAACCTGGAAGAATGCACCAAGGACTGGTCCAGGAGAGACGAACCATTGAAGAAAGATAAACACGATATGTATAGTACTGGTTCTCTCACTTCTCCATATTGTTTTGCTGCTGCTATGCTCTGTCGGCTTTTTGGAAAGCCAGACATTAATAAGTTTTCACCTGAATGGTTTCCATTATTGAATGTTGTTGTTAATGCTACTATTGTGGATTGGGCTAAGATATTATCTGACAACTTAGCCACGGCTATTTTGAATTATCGATCTAAGAGAATTGTTTCTCAGAGGATTTATCCTCCTTTTTATTTATCTGCTTATGTGATGGATTCAATCTGTTTTGTTTCTAAGTTTCTGAAAATGGGTTGGAAATGGAAAATTCAAGATCCCCTGCCCATTCATGTTTATCACAAAGAATTATGGGATTCAGAGTTCATTTCCAGTTTTTACAAGAGTTTCCATGGCATCATGTTGCCCCTGTATAGAATATTTTATGATAAAGATGCTCCAAGGTTTTCTCCTGAAGCAGAGGTGGACATTCTACCTGTTGCGAGATGGCTTAGAGAAGAATTATTTACATATGTTAGGGTTTTTGGAAGTTTTCTTCCCCTCATGTTTTACCATTGTATGTTCCTGCTAAACTTATCGCCCGAGAAATTGCTTATCAAACCTGTAGAGAAGGAGGTTTGACTAAAGAGTTGAAAGACAAGAAGAAGGCTATCTGGCCTCAATTTCCTGTGGCCTGTGGGGCCTTTTCATTATTTGATGTTGGTCATGCATTTAAAGAAGTAAACAATATTACATGTTTACATTTGTTCAAATTTCCAAGAAGACCATTCGACCCATATGATGTTGTTAAAAATTTCACTACTGCAGTCAAGATAAGAGTGTTTTCTAAAGAAGAAGATCTTTTTGATGACATGTTCCAAGAAAAAGGCACACTTAAAGAGATTATACATTCGGCTCAAATACGGTTTCCTCCAGCACATTTTGAAGAATTCAAAATATATAGAGAAAGGAGGTTAACTACTATCCCTTTGGATAAATTACGCTTGGAACCCGTAAGGGGACCAAATCCTAGTATCAGTCTCAGTAGAAGTTTAGGTACAAATAGGTCTAAGTCAAAAGTCTGAAAGAGAAACCTCTGAACACTCTAAAAGTGAAGGGTCAGTAAGGGATACTGCCCAGTCTAAAGAGCTCTCACAGCAACAGATTTCAACCGCTCCACAGTTAAATATTCCCCCTCTCATTGTACAGCAATCATCAGTCAGAACTGAATTAGATAAGGAATGGGAAACATTCAATGATTTGATTAATATTGAAGCACAAAACACACAGACACCTGTGAGAAATGTATAGACAACAATAAATATAGTCACAGGAGTAACTACCAATGTCTCAGAAACAGAACATATTCCCATAACCCCATCCTCTGAACTCATGCTCAAGATAGAGGAAATTCCTCCTCTTGATGTGTTCTATAGTCCACAACACAAGGCAGTGGTAAGAATACAAAGAAAGAAAAGGAAATTAGAAAATGTGCTCTCTCATGATGCAAAACACCTAGATGTTCTATGGCAAGATCCTACCACTGATCCAACTGAAAATCTCACTAAATTATCTCAGATCACAGGAGCTTATGCCTCTGCAGCCATTGACAAAGCATCTAAGGTACAGAAATTATTGAATGAGAAAGAAGATCAGGTACAGGTCTTGCAACAACAGCTGCAGCAAGCCAATGCTAATAGTGAAGCTCAGAAACAACTTGAAAAATTACAACAAGATTTTCAACAAATGCAGATTGGATATCAGAACAGTTTGGCTGAAAAAGAGAAACAACTACAGGTTATGCAAGAGATGCACAAATATGATCCCAAGCTCACATAATTTATCACAGAGTCTATTTCCTTAAATGACCAATTACTGCAGCAACAAGAAATATTATGCCAAAGAATATCAGAATGGAACTCTTATTGTGAAAAAAGTGATAAAATCACTAATCATGTCGTAGAATTACGACATGATTATGATTTAACTGATAAAAGAGTTACTGACTATTTGAATTGGCAAGAAACAGAGGAGGGGAAAAGAGCAGATGCACCTATAATCAATGAAAATCACAAAGAAATACTTTTTAATAATTGGGATGCACAGATAACGAAGGCAGAGCAAGCGGCAGAAGAAGCAGCCACAACAGCCAACAATATTATTGATTGTATAAATGAAAATTTACACAAGGAAAATATGATCTCTGAAACTACTCCAAGATACCTACCAAAAGCACAACAACTGCAAACAGACTGGAAACAGAAAGCCCAAGAAAAGGCAGAATTGATTAAAGGATTAACAAAGTTAAATTGGGATTCTTGCTAGACATGTCTGGTAAAACCACACAGCCAGTGTATGACTCTCAAGTGTATCATTAATTCTACCGAGAAGATGGCGCCAGCTCTTGCCGATTTCATTTTCACAGGACAGTTAAAAATTTGAAGTCGGCCAGCCTATTCTTCTCAGGTCAATGCTGAACGCTTGCAATTCCAAAGAACAGATTCACAATTAGTTAGTTGTTAAATTTTAATTTTAGATTTAGTCTTAGTTTTGCTTTATTTTTGCCTAAAAAGAGGACGGTCATTTAAACCGTATCCTACATTTTTGTAATAAATTATTTTTAGATTTAGTTAGTAGTATTTAAACCCTTCTCATGCATTTAGAGAAGGGTCCTGAAATTTGTCAAAAACTTGTCCTCAGAACATGCACTTTTTCACCCTCCGAGGAGGTTTTGATGAATGAATGGAATAGGATTTATTGATATCTACGTTTAATATCTGCTACTGATGTTGCACTTCTGTACTCTTAGTAGATGTTGGATTAAGAAGAGATAAGTCATTATTGCTTGAAGCTCATGAGTAGAACTAGTTATAAATGGTACTTTTATCTCTTAACTATTTCTGCCTCTGTGTGAAAGTGGTATTTATGTTCAGTTGTTTATGTATTAATGCTTGAATGTTTGAGCTATCATTTGGCACTTTTGTACGGTGATAACTATTTATTTATGCTTAATGTATGAATAGCTTATTATGTGATATGTTTTTAACTACTGTTTCGTCTAACTTTTTATACTAAGTGGTTTATCTTTATTGAATTCTTTTCTTATAACAGTTGAATGATCTTTATTACCAATTTTTATTTGAAATCATTTTAGATCACATAATAGAAAGATTATATCTCGGGTTAGTTTAGAACTAGATATTTCTGTTTAATTAGAATACAATTGCATGTTATTAGACTAGAAATAGAATAAAAGCATTTCACTTAGGATCTTTTTAGAAATGAAATATCAATTCTCAAACACACACACACATATTGGGAAACTGGTCCCATTATCCCCATTCGGACCCACTACACCAAACAGAAAAGGAGCTGCTAACCATGTTCCGGACCGGGTGGGTATCCCCCTTGTTGTAGAGTTGATTTTTGGGGCTTCAACACATCCAGAGAGGAACATATTTTCTCATCCGGTGGAGCATCACTCAGAGAGAGGTAGAGGTGATATAACCAAGCAAACATTGAAGGGAGGAGGGTTAACGTAGTGACTGTGTAGGGTTCACGTAGAAGCAACACAGAGGCAAAGGAGGGTTTATCGAATTTTTGTTATTGATCTGTTTTCGGAGGCTGAGATACGGAAAGTTACCTCGGGAGGCTGCTCCTCAAGGTCCACAAAGGAAAAATGACTTGGTTGGGGCTAAACACTGAGCTTGGAAGGGAGTGACGTAGTGGCTAGAAGATCTAGCGTTGCGACTGCACATACCCTGCATAGTGCCTCCCTAGGGTAGGATTTTATTCATCCGGATCAACCAGGAACTCAATGATTGAGTGAGGTAAATCCTCACAAATTCTTTTGTGAGTATTGTTGAGCCTCAAAATTGTGCTTTCTTTCATTCCATTTTACCTCATTTTCCTTTGTCCATTGCTATCCTAGACCCAATTGATCAATGAATATAGTTAAAATTACTTTTAGAATGATTTACATGACTGACTTGCTAAGTTTTGTGATTTTTGCCATTGTAAAGCATTAATACTGGAACTAGCTGCAGAATACAGAAATTCCGTAGCTAACCGGCGATTCTGCAGCTGTATTCACGTTTGAGTATGTTCCAGGTGGCCTCTCAAGAAAAACCGCATATGGGCATATTCCACGTCATGTCTACATGGTTCATTGCTCACCATGAAGGAAAAAACGAATTCTGGGTATGGTTTTGGAACGTGGGAACACATTTAGGAAGGAAGACTTCTACTAGGACTGTCTTAGTCCAGATGTCTTTTTCCTTTTCACACAGCCACTTCAAGAGTCCTAATGTGATTCCGATAAGGAAATACAGTGTTCCTAAAATTTTTGCAAGTCTTGTTATTTACATTTGTTATATAAACACTTGGGAAACCGAGAGCTAGGCTAGATTTTATGCTAGATTTTATTCGAGATTTTGCTTAGATTCTGTGCTACATTTCTGAAGACGCAGAGTGCTCTGTTCAAGTTATTTCATCTTTAATGAAGCAGACAATGTTGTTTTGAAAGAGTTGATTTGATTTGGAGTTAGATTCCGTCAGGTGGTAGAGGGCCCCTGCCTCTTGCACGGATTTATTTGCATAATTTAGATAAGTATTTAGCTGCCTTTACGTTTCTGAAGTTGAATTTTTAGTTGTTTTTATTAATTACTGTAGTTATACTCATTCTAACTCTTCCAAAAGAAGAAGCTCTTCCAAAATATTATAATGATGAATGGGGAATAGCTATAGTATTGTAGGATTTGAAGTTGAATTCGTAGTTGTTTTTATTAGTTACTATAGTTATACTCATTCTAAATCTTCTAAAAGAAGAAGCTCTTCCAAAAGATTATAATGATGAATGGGAAATGGATATAGTATTGTAGGGTTTAATTGTAGTCTCTTTTATTCACCATCATAGTTATACTTATGATAAGCACTCTTCCACAAGAAGAAACTCTTCCAAGAAATCTTTATACTGTCTTAAGCATGATTGTGATCTTGAACGTTTTAGTTGTGTGTTTTCACTAAGTACCATAGTTGTTCTTGCTCTTAAACTCTTGTCAAAAATATCATAATGATGGGTAGGAGATGGCTATGATATCTTAGTTTTTCATTGCTTTCAGTCTTTACATTTGCATTTGCACTCAATTACACAGTCAGGATTGTTCTAAAAACTCTTCCAAAAGAAGGAACTCTTCCAAAATATCAATAATGATGGACAAACAGACCGTATAGTTCCATAGAATAATGCATGATAGTTTAGTTAGGATGCTCTGGAGTTTAATTGCACTTACTTCATGCTCAGTTGTTGTGTTTTAAGTTTGATAATGACTTGTAGTTTAACACTGTTTTAGGCTAGTGACATTTTAGGTTTGGTTGTAGCTCAACTCATCGCATTTGCACTCTATATTCAGTTGTCAGTCACTGCGTACTAGATTACTTCAGTTGTTAAATTTAACAAAACAGCCTTCATTATTCACAAATCTCTTCTTGTTCTAAAATCCATAATTGATTCATCACCATATTAATAGAAGACAATATCATTTTAAGGCCTGAAGTACCTCTGCAAATTCCTTATCATTTCATAAACAGAACCCTCCCTCAAAAGACTACTTTGAAAAGAAATCAATAACTCTTGAGTAAGGTTTTGTGACATTCAATTAAATTGCAGAATAGAGTTAGGAATTAGCTCTAAAGTAGAAGATCTTATGATGGTATAAATGTTTTATTCCAAATATGCTTCAACAAATCTCTAATCAAGGATAAAATGTTGCATCATTATAAGTTAGTTGTTTAAACTGTTTAGTTAGGAAGATTTGCATACTTAGTGACCATGTTTCAAGCTCTCTCTCAAATGCCTTTGATGAAAGAATTTGACAAGTTTAGTTTGTGTTTTGAATCATTTTCTTAAAAGTCATTATCAAGCTTTGTTTCTGATTGGTCATAGTTTAGATTTGATTCTGTTTTAAGTATTGCATTTGTATCAGTCATTTGTCATCAACCAATTAGGTCTCACTCTGTTTTTAATCATTAGCTTCCTTCCATCAGTTTTCTAGTCATATTTCTTGTGAACATAAAATCACCAAAAGACCAAAAACATCATAAATCATCACAAAAGACCAAAAACATCACAAAACACTACACACAACGCATTAAGAAACAAGCACCTAGGTACATACAGTACACTTCTTCAGCAGTTTACCAACCCTGGTTGACAATTAAATGAGCTCAGTTTAGGAGACTAGATTGAGACCAAACAAGTATTTCTATATGTAACTAAATTACCCTATGGGTAGCTAGAGATGTATTTAGACATTTCTACTGCTTAATAATAAAACCATCAGATCTGCTGCACTGGTTTTGCTACACTGGGCTTTTTCCAGGGACTTAGTCCAAAATAAAGGTGTCATATGTGTGATTGATTTTCCTTTTTCAATTTCCTTGTTTCTGAATCATTAGTATTACATTGTAGCCTACTCCAGTGATTTCTTCAGTATTTCATGTATGAGTCAGAAATAATTGTGTAAAGTAAATTAAATATTAGGAGAAGTAATCTAGCTGGTTGTAGTAGGATTCCTTAAATTGTTTCAAATCTAGGATTTTTCACACAAATCCCACCGGTTGTGACCTAGTTTATGTAGAGGAGGATTACTAATAATAATTTATGAATTTATCTTTTTGTCCTCTCTACACACACACTAGATCAGTTGCCCATAACTGACAAGCATCTAATGGCCTTTTATTTCCCCATACACACTATGTTGATTTCCAAACCCATAAATCAGTATGTTACTTCTCTTCTCTTTTATCATGTACACAGAATGGATCCATTTCCAAACCTAGTAATCATTTAGTGCCTTTTCTTCTCTTCACCACATACACACAATGTATTGATTTCCAAAATTGGGCAACACCAAGTGACTTCTCACCTCTTCTCTTTGATTTCAAATTTACTAAGTGGATCATTAGCCCTAAGGCAAGCACTTATTAAAAATAAATATTAATAATCCAAATCACTAACACACAAATATGCACTACCGAACCGAGTAGTCACTATCAAACCAAATAGTCTTTTTTCGACAAGAATATAGGTTTATACCACAAATTCATGGGCCTAGGAAACCCCCATTATAGGTAATTTGTCTGTATTAATTAAAACAGGCTAGGAAACTCCATATATATCTATCCCATACCTTTCTATCCTAAACACATAACACAACAGAAGGGCCTATACAATCCCATACCTGCCTATCCCAAAAATTACACAACACATGCATGCATATATGTGTACAATATAATACATACACAATACACATGGTACCATCTCTAACCAAAGACACTAGAAAACATTTCCTTTAGTATTATTCGCATGCTTCATCGTGTGCATCCAACATCCAATCCATGATATATGTTATGTTTAATTACGCATGCTTGCCTTGTTATGTCGCATATCGCACTACTTAAATTTTTTTGATATATCCTTCTGCAATCCCTTTTCATAATATAAGCATGAGAATAATATACGAATCATAGTCACATGATATTAAAATCATATATCATCTAGGGATACCTTTTCCCAATTGATTCCTCATAAAACCAGGAACCTCTTATGCCATTCAAATTTCCATTAGATAAATTGAAACAATTATTCTTCCATAAGAATGACCCCTCACAACCCTATCAGAAAAAATGTCATTTTTGTAAATTTTATTAGTATTTTTAGGGTCCTATAATATAGATAATAAAAGTATGTCTCTATAGCTATTTATTTTTGGAACATGCTTGTAACATTTTTCTTATGAATTCACCAAGTATTTAGGCTAAATTGTATTTGTACAAAAAATATCAAAGCTAGTCAAAACATTCTAAATACTTGTATTATAAGGAGTCTTGTAGTTTTTAGGATCCCTAAGAGGTTGTATTTTAAAAATTTGAAAATCATGGATATAATGAGTCATTATAAAAATAAAGGGGGTCATGTGATAAGGAAGTTGTTTATCATAGGTCAGTTTGGGTATCATTATCACTAGGATTAGTTATAGCCATGTCGATCAGTTGTAAAGGACATTTTCTTACTGCATGACATCAACAAATGTACAATGTTCATTTCTAAATTTGTAAATATCCTTTTTGCTACACTCAAGCCTATGATGATCTCAAAAGTACCATCATTTCCTAGCAAGGAGCAGGTTTCTTTGTAAACTCATCAAAATTGCACGCATTTCATCCTTTACCTTCAGAATATGTGGAATTTTCCATCTCCAAGAGCTTGTGAAAATAGATCGCTCGTGATATGAACAAACTGCTGAGGACGTTGCGCTTTTTCTCAAAGAAAAAATTTTCTTTATCAAGTCACCATTTCTAGGTGTGCACAAAGATTTGGAGGATTTCATGTATAAAAATTGAAGAGCTCACATCAATTGGTTAGCTTAAATTTAATTTTCAAAGAATGAAATTCCCATATAAAAGGTGTTGTGCACAAAGGTGTTGCGCATGTTGGTGCTACACTCATACATAACATTGCACTTATTATCCTCTTTTCTTGATCAAACGACCTCAGAAGCCTGGTCTTCCACTTCAAATATTCTGTGTAAATTATAAAATTATTGTGCCTTGTAAAATAAAAATTGGTCATTCCTTTGTCCCTTTTTTCTTCATTCCCTCAACACTGCCCCTTTGTTTTTAATTCCCTCAGCACTTCCCATAGAACGTGTTGCGCTAAAAAACAAACCTCTTTTTAATTTTCTTACTTGTTGAGAAGTCTTCAAATTTAAATTGTCTTAACCTCAATTTGAGTCAATTTGAAAATATACATGGTTAGAATATATTTTCATAATCTTGAGTTGTGCTTGGTAACTTAAATGTATCCTCCCTATATGGTTGTGCTTAAGGTGCTACACCTAGGCTAAGTGTTGCGCATAAACTGAAACAAATTATTTTTATCCTTTCATTTACAGTCAGAGTTTTCTGGAGCTCTGTGGGTCGAATTTGGCTCAAATTTTTTGTGGAGATTAATTATGATTATATCGAATTGTTGTAAAATTTTCAGCCCATTGGGATTCACCGTTTGGGATATATTCACAAAATACAACTGCTACCCACAAATGTTACACATAGGATGAACAACAAAACTAGTATTTCTTCAAGGTCACATTTTGGGAATTTTTTTTATATCTATAGGGAATATATGTTTTAATTATATACTAAAGGACATCTAAAAAGTTTTTTTATAATATTTCATCCATTTATGAAGTCAAAGAAATAGTAGGGCATGTTCTGCGCTCAGGAAGTGTTGCGCTCAAACACAGTCAAAGTTTTGGACCAAATTTTCACTTCAACATAGTAAATGAAGGCTTTGATCATGTAATTATTTATTTTATTATCATTGTAAAAATATTTAGCCATTTTTTATTGAAAAAAATAGATGTATTAGGGCTATAGTTAAAATTTTATATGAAATTCAAAGATGTTGTCCTATTTTACATATTAGTGGTTTTTATTGCCTATTTTCATAAGATGAGTTCCATACAAATGGGGAGTAGGTTTATTATGAACTCCTTAGACTCAAGAAAAATATTATTTATATAATTTATGATTTTGAATGAAGAAAGGGTTGATAGTGAAGTAAAGCAAGACTTTTTGTTTGATTGTAAGAGGTGGAGTTCAAACTAATGTAATCAATTCAGAAATACATAAACAAATTGGTTTCGGGATTCCTGTGTCAAATAGATGGTGATGATTCCCTATTTTAAATCCGTTTTTATTTCAAGTTTCACATGGATGCTCCTTTTTAAAGTGTTTACAAGAAGATGATGAGTAGAATTTACTTGTAGTACTCTACTTTGGCTTGTTAAGCAATATTATTATTTTCTTTCCAATATTGAAGCATAGAATTCATCAATGTATGCTCTATATTTAAATTGATCTTTAATCTAATTCATCTCATCCATACCACAATAGCTCTATAAGATCTAAGAGTTTTCCTACCTCGTCGAGTTTCAAGATTTTCTCTATCTATCTGTTATTGATTATTGAACATCCTTATGACTCCATGCCCAATGGACTCTTCCTTCATTCTAAAACCACAATTTTAAAACCAATTTCTTAACTTCCGTACCAAGCCTAAAACCTTAGACTGTGATTGATTGAAATCCATATAGAGATAGCCCTATCTAGGATTGGAAAGGCTAGTTTCTAATCCTGTAGGTGGTTTGTGTTTACATATGAAATTTTCCTCCTCAACCTAGGAAAAAATATGGAGTGCTAACAAGTATGATGATGTATACTAGATTTAATTACCTATGTAAGCAAATTGAAGGCCAAGAGAACTTCCCTTGTGCCATTCTAGTCATGGCTACCATGTTATTGTCCTTAATATCCCATGGATTAACTAGAAAATTGGACATCAAAGTGTTGTTGAATTATTCATGGAAATTCCATATGCATTGATATCCATACAAGAAAGTAAAATTTGAGTTGACACCCTTTTTTAAGCTGGACATGCATTAGCCAAAAGGAACATTTCACCAAAATTCCTCTCATTTCCTTCTTCACCATGTTGGTATTTTTTGTTATGCTTTTACATAGGAAATTTTCTAACCTCTCTTATTTTCATCACTGTGCTTTATTCATATGCAGATGCTTTCTTCAATTGTATTTTCTAGTGATCTCCTAGGCTTTGTTACTATAGTTCCATATATTTAGAACCACACCCAACAACTTTCCTCGAGCTCCAAAGCATAAAACTTGGAAGGAAAATTTAAAAATGAAGGCGATGAAAACCAATACAAAAAAGAAAACCACAAGCGCATTCAAAAAACAAAATTTCGATAGAAAAACATGCTTGTTTAACAGACAAATAATTTTTTGCTAATAGGAAAAATCTCCCTAAACTTAGAAAACAAGTCTAGAAACAATCATAAAAACACATGAAAACATTTCATAATTTATCATTAAATCATAGATGTAAGTAGGATGCGTAACTCATGCCTTTTTTCCAAAATTCTTCATGATAATCCTTGTTTTTTTCCTTTGCATCTTTAGGCTTGTCATCAATGCTCCAATAAAATACCTACAAAGACAAAAACAAACAAATGATTAAAGCACATAATACACCAATGATATAATCATAAAACATGTAAGTAATCAAGGAATATTACAATAAACATCATGAAAAGTGTATATGTGAAGGGAACATATATTTGTATTAAGAACGAAGAAAAGGAGAATTATAGCCCAACCTTGATGTTGGAATCCTGCTTCCAATGGTTCCCCACTCCAAACCCTTGCAATAAAAAAGTATCCAAGGGATACTTGGAGAACCTGTAGGTATATTTAAAATGTTAGAATTAAAACCGAGTTCTCTTTGAAAGCATTATACTTATAGGGAAAGAGTGGAATTTTGAAATCCCTAAAGGGAGGAGGTAGTTGCTCTATGAATGGGATGGATCCACTATGGTAGGAATGGGGTATAGGATAAAACAGAGCTTGAGCCCAATCTCCAACGCTTCAAAATAGATATCAATCGCATGAATTATAGGATATGAATATTTTTTACCATTGTAGGAATATAATCACACCTTTAACACAAGAAAATTGTGATGAAATCACTCTGTATTTACTCTACAATAGGTGACATCACATTTTCTGAACTTAAGACCCATGATGACCTCTAAAATTAAGGTTTTTTAAGTATTTAATACAGGAATATTATATTTCATGGAGAGGTATTTCTTCCGTATTTCATGGGAATTCATGACAACAGTTCATCACATAGTGAAAGATATGGATTAAACATCATTTGCATAGATGTAAAAAATTGATGTGTAACAATGGCCATGCACAAATGCACAACAAAAAATATATCAATCCATGAAGCCCATAAATTAAATTCATGGAACATATGCATCAAAATAAAATATTCCCTCAAATTTAATTTAATCCCATGATTCTAGTGCTCACAACAATTCCAACCATTGTGTGAGCATGCATATGTACAGATTTGTATATACATATACCAAAATTAGTTCAATACTTGTTCATAAGGTTCTCATAAGCCTTGAAGCCTTACATTTTCTAGTCATTCACAGGGGATATTTTCAATGCATAAAGGTATATAAATATCAAGGATTTTGAGGGAATTACCCAACCTCCTTCTCAACATCCTGCAACACTGATTCGTTTCCTTTTGAATTGCAAGGTTTATTTTATTTATTTTTCATCCCGTAGGAACAATACTTTCTCAAATTATTTTCTCTGCCATACCAACGTAGAAATTTCTTCTTATCCTTTTTAGCCTCACAAGGCCTCCTCCTGCCTATGTTCTTTTCCCTTTTTGATATTTTAATTTGAGATATAAATTCTTGCATATGATTTTGCAATTCAAAACTTTCCTCAACTAGATGTTGTTGTTTCTCGTCAAGTTTATTATTCTCTACCTTGCAAATCTGGAGCTCAGTTTTGAATTCCTTGATCTAAGCCTTCAATTATTCTATTCCTCCCATGTTCTACCACACAGACTCAACTATTAGTTCACTAATGAAATAAAAATACATATACTAGTGGACATATTTACAAAATTAAGTCAAACACATTTCATTCTGTTTTTTCATATATCCATATGATTGTTATCATCTATTTATGAAACGAACTTGACATATGCATAAGGTTTCTATAATAATTGTCATCATTTAATTCCAAGGTTAGGATTCCTTCTATGATCCATGCTAATAGAGTAATTATATCCATCCTCTTTACTTAGACCACCATTATCATTTTTCATCGTGTTAAAATTCATTAGAAATATTTGTCATCCTTATTACGGTTGATAGCTATAACTCATGCAACTACATAGAGTTAGTTAGGAAACCACATGTCACATTATCATACATAATATTCCTAATTTATGTTCATATTCATAAGGATAATGTATCACAAGACATACACTTTCTAGAAAGCATTTATCAACTTCTTAAATTTCTAGAGTACACTTAAAAAAAGTCATGTGATTCCCCCATCGCATGAATGTACACAAAAATCATGTTTATACAATTCGTATAACAATTTCCAATACAAGAAACATAAGAATTTCTAAGGAATTTCCAAAATCCGTGATGATGCCATGTGATGATTCACATGCATAACTATTCCAAGTGTGTAAAGTACTCCATTTGAATAGTTATGCACAACCCATGCAGATATTCATGTATAAATATTGACATAACAAACAACGATGGTCACAACAATAGACAACCTAAACCTTCAAGATGCCAAAATAAAACTCGTGCAATACCATAATAATAAATTAAATAACAATGTAAGCATATCAACTATAGAATAAATCAATCAATCACAGACCAGATTTGAACACCTAAACATTTTTTTTGTACATTTTCTAAAATTCAACATGAAACCCCCTTGCTCTACTAAATTTGTAACAAAGTATTAACTTATTCCCAAGGGCTTGGAAGCAACCTTGCAATTAATTTTCCAATGATAGAGCCCATCCGGTCCAAGTTTTTAACTTGGATTCTCTGATACCACTCTATAATATACCCCCCACTATTCCCTACCCAAATTAAGGTTATCAGGAGGTAGTTACTATGATGACCCAACTACCATAGTCACATCATGGAAATTGGGTTTAAAATTTTCACTTTCTTCTACCCTTTCAAAACTCAAATAGAATGATGCCATCACATTTTTCTTGTCAATATGATTCTAGTGATTTTAACTTTGTCCCAATAAAACTCCAAGATTTCAATTAATGACCTTTAAAAGTCTTATTATTTTAAAAAATGTAAGCTCTGTTTTCCTGCCATGTGGCACCCATGTGGTTCCCACATGGCATTTGTGAATGTTAGAGTACATATATATATATATATATATATATATATATATATATATATATATATATATATATAGATATATATATATCTGGGCTCACTCCATTATCCCTACAGCTTAAGTTCTCCACTCATTCAATGTGACCATCTTGAACTCTTGGCTCTGAGTCCTTTAATTCCTTTTTCCATGTAATATCTTCTCGGTACATGTCAATTTGTGTGGTTTCCCCATTAAATAAACATTCCATCCTATGAAATCACCATCAGCTTGTCACCTCAAATCCTAATCATCCTGATGCTCCATAATAGCTGCACAAAGGACTGCCTCTGAGTAGTGGAATATGGGAAGGGAATTTTCCGGTTAGCTTCCATATAACCCACTTTCTATGTAGACTCTACCACACACCTTTAAAAAATGCCCAAGTTCTTCCCACATGGACGTTCCAAGAGCTAATCATCCAAGGTGAAAGCTCCAACTCACCTGACGTCTTACATACCATCGACCCCACCATATTAACATAGTACTTATCATATGAAAGCTCCTCGTCAAGTGCACCTTCCTTGAAATATAGGGGATAAGACCTCTAAGACACCTCATCCTGGATATATTCTTTGTGGCATGCTTAATGCACTTTTAAACTCACCCAGACCTAGTTCACATCATTGGCACCACATTGTCTGGGTATTTTTCATCGTGGCTCTCCCTTTATGCGCTCCACCTTTTAACTTCCTGGACACATCACCCTAATAACCTTCCTTACAAAACACTTGAACCATTGATATATATACACTATTAATTTCATTAGTGATGTCCATTCTAATCATAACAAACATATTATTTTCTCATGAACATATATCATATAGAGAAGGAAATGATACTGATATTCCATATAGTCAATACAATAACAAAATTATACTTCATCATATAAAGTGTTCTCCTTTCACCCCTTTACCTTTATACTTCCTTGGCTTACTCACAAATTGGGCTCATTCATGAAGCAAAAAAAGAGTTTCTAGTGGTAATACTCTAGCATAAGAGAGTATTATAATCACTTTTTCCACTCTTCCATCCTAAGAGGATCTCATTGTAAAGTCTATTTGTTGATCTGGGAGGTTAAATCTACACACTTAGGGCCAAGAGAAGTTAGGAAAATTTCTCAATTATTGACCCTCATACAACATATGATGCCTTAGGTTGAGGTGATTCTCTTTCGAAGGCCAATCACTAGAAACTTGAAACTTTATCATCCTCTAAAACAAGGCATGTAGTATGTTTTTGGGATGGGTGACATAGCCTACACTGTAATTGAGTGATAATATACAAGATGAAAATGTTACAAAAGCAATAGCATACCTAAGTGGGAACATACAAGGTTGAACAAGGGTGTATTGAAGCCAATAACTAAAGGAGTTGAGATATGGTTCTTCCTTTTAAAGTGTAGTGGAAATTAGTGTTATAACACCTTGTTCTTAAAGATACTTATTAAACACGTTCATATGCTGTTGGATTTAAACTAACATAGTGGATAGAGATGGAGTCCTAGGACATCTTCTCAGTTGGAATTACATATAAAGAAAAACATTAAGTAAAATAATAATGAGTTTACCTCTACAAATCCACCATAATAGAAGCATAGTAAAGAAAAACCTCACTTATAGGATAAAGAAAAAAGTAACGACAATCAAGTCTCAGAAAATTTGTACAAGCTATAGAAAATGAAGGGTAACATGATTGAAGAAGTACATTGGAAAGTGGTCTGAGTATCACAAAATCCCTTTGCACAACAGTGCTAGATTTCACTCAAAGTTGTAACAACCATCCTGACAAATTTTTATTTTTGATTATTTTTTGAAATAAAATAATTTTAAACAATACACTTTTCTTTCACTTATAATTATTAATAATTATTAATTAATCATTTTTTATAATTAATAAGTTTTACTTGTTTGCAATCCCTTATATATAACACACACAACTTAGATATCATTTTTGCAATTCAAGTGCGCTAAGTAAGTCATTCATCTATGACCATTTCCAAGAGAGGTAGTCGTATCTTACTAATTTCTCATGATTTTAATTAATCCACTTAGCACTTATTGCATTGGGTGAACATCGGTGAAGAACATCCCTGTGAGAATCACTCAGACTCTTTAAAAATCATGAGAAATTAGAAACCTCTCATGCAAATGGTCATAAATGAATGACTTACTTAACACAGTTGAATCCCAATAATGATATCTAATATAATGTGGAAACCCGTCATACTTAAAACACACCATATTAATTATGTTTATATATTATAACCTCTATTTAATTAATTAACCAACAATAATAAAAATCAACCATATTATCTCACAATTTTAATTATTAATATAGAAAAAAATAAATATGTTGTAAATTAACCCAAAAAAACTAATAATTTAAATGGATAGAAATTAACCCATATTATAGGATAGTACTAATCAGCCATTATTAATTATATTTATTATCACACCACAACTATTTGTTAAAGGGTTATTGGAAGAAAGTTTTAATATGATGTTAAATAACTTGGAAATTTTTTTTAAAGGACGAGTTAAAGTAAAATTATATAAGAACAAGACTTATATGAAAAAGAGATATTTTCAAACGAAACTTAATAACAATTAAATGAGCAGTTGTTTATTTTCTGAGCAATTTCTAGTTTGGTCTAATATCACTGATCTCATACATAAAACATGTGCTATTATACCTTTCCATATTATTAGATTATAAGATCCAGTGACGCTTTCCATATTATAAGATCATGTGCAAGTGACTGAACCGAAGAGTAATTTGATCCATGAGAAGCCATGTAAAGTGTATAGGCTAAAGGTAGCCTCACAAATCAGATCAGTTACAAATGTTCATCAGATTTCATGGGAAACATAGGCTTTTTAATATATAAATTTATATCATCTAAATTATTTTATATAAAATTATATAATTTAAATTTGTATGATATAAATAAAAAATTAACAATATTTTTACATATATTTATTCAAAAATAACAAATTTTAAAACATATTATATATATATATATATATATATATATATATATATATATGATATTGAAATATTTTATTTATCAATTACATTTTATATACTAAAATGTTTATACATGTTTTAATTATATTTATAATCAGAAAACATATATTCAAAAGATTCTCTTTTTCTATATATAATTGTAATTTTTATAAAATAAATAAATTAAATGATACATGCTTATTAGTCTTTCTATATATCCATATATTTCTGTGTGTGAGAATTTAACTTGAAATATACAACCATGTACATGTGCAATAGAGTGAGAGATCATGTCAACTTCATATTTAAAAAATAATGAATTTCAAATATCTTTAAAAAAATCTATCAAAGGGATTTTTCTTTATATATAAAATCATATTAATACTTGTCTCAATCGTATTTAGAAATAGAAAATATATACCCATAGGACTCTATATATATAATGATTTTGTTAATAATATTTAAAATGCTACTTTATATATAAAGTATCTACCATAAGGATTTAGCATCCCTTGTGTCGAAGGTTGAGGCTGGGACCAAGGTTGCTACCATGATGAATTCCAATTGTTTGGTGGAGGCTGATTATATATTTAATTATTAAAACCTTGAGTTTGTGGCCCCTGCCATGGTCTTCTAGAGACAAAACAAAGAGTTTCTACTGGAGATGGAGCTACTTCTTCTTGAAAAACAGCCTTAAGACCTAGTATAGAAGGACATATTTTTTTTTCATGATTTTCCACACAAATAACACAGGTATCTATGATTTTTACATCAAGAGGGCATTCTCTTAAAGCATGTTTATTTCTAAATTTAGGACATAAGATAGTTATGGCATCAGTTTCATCTTTCTGTTTTTTTTGTAATTTCAGGGTGTCTATTTGTTCAATGAGACTCCCTAAGATATCTGTTTTAAATTGATCAAGCATATTTCCAATTTTTTCCCTACTTATTATTCCAATTGCAGATTTATTCACCCTAGAGAGAATAAGATCTCTTGTATTTTTCCCAGTTTTTAATTTTCCTCTTGAGAGATGAATGCATAATTCAACAATTTCAGGTAATGGTAGTTGAAATATATCACCATTTCCCATCATGTTAATAATATCTATCCATTCATCTCTAATGGTTTTCAACAAGAGAGATTTTAAATTATCTTGATCTATGTGCTCCATTTTAGCTCTTTTTATATTGTAATTGAATCTCTCAATTAAGTCTTCCAAGTTTTCATCCTCTCTTTGCATCATTTTAAATACTTCATCCTTCCTATTAATAGGTGTGCAATAATCCATATATCTTTGTCAAAATTCACTTTTCATCTCATCCCATATCCCAATAGTTTATGTTATCAAACCCATCAACCATTTTAAAGCTACACCCTTGAGTGTTGCAGGAAATAGGTTCAATTTTTTAGAGTCTTGTAAGTAGTCATAGGATCTACATAAAACCTCAAATTCAAATAAAAACATTTCAGGAGCTTCACTCCTTAATCCATGGAAATTGGAAAGGATGGAAGGCGAAATATTTTTCGTTGTGGCATGTGTATCCTCATCAACTATAGGAAATCCAACAGAGTTAGGGTCTCCTCTTCCTCTGCCTCTTCCTCCACCTTGTCCTCCACCTCGTCCTCCTCCTCCTCTTCCCCCTCCTATTCTTAAGGCATCTCCATTCAGAACTTCTCCTCCTTCTTCTTTCTCTCCTACCATTGTAGATTCCTCAGAGCTAATGTAAGGTTATAAATGAAGAGTTACTTGTTCTTCCTCTGGTTCTTCTATAAATGGGATATTGAAGAAAGTTTATTCTTCTTCCTCACTAGGGATTTCTAACTCTTGAGTAGAATATATTCTCCTATGGAGGTGAGAAAGGTTACTCCACAGGGGCTTCACTGAATTAACCTCTTACATATCATGTGTGATCATAGCATATTAAACAATACCCTTAATTTGAGTACATATTGAAAAATTCCTCTAAAAATCACACTATTTAACCCCATACCAATATAAACCCAATACACCTTCCCAATTTAAAAAGCCCCTACTTTCACTATATATTGTAGGTATCATTTTTTTCATTAACATTTTTATACCCCTTTATATTTTTTCCTTAACTTTGAGCTCCATTTTTTATACCTACCAATATAAAAACCCTCTACCCCTTATATATCCCAAAATATATTATGTCATTTTTTCCTCATTATATATCCCCCAATATGAACCCATGTGCTATAATATTGCTCCCACAGTGAAGCCCCTGTGGGTTACTCCTTCTGTTGGATATCTAGGATCTTCCACTTCTAATGTTGCCTTAGTAGATGAAGTTAGAGAATCTCCTGGTTGGATTTCTGACCTTAAGACTTTAAGTAGTCTATGTCTTGTAGTGAAAAATGGAATATGAATTTGAGATGGTGGTGTGGCACTACATGGTCTTGGAGGAGTGAGTGGTGTTGTTGGAATAAAACTTCTACCTCTAGCTATGAATCTACCTCTAGGGTCTCCTTCTCTACGCATATCATTTTCTTTTTAGATGTAAGAAATAATGATTCCTCATTACACTTCCCCGGAAACGACGACAAAATGTTTAGTCATATTAATGTCTTAAATTGCTACCATAAATTATCGACCGATGTTAGTAATCTGATGAAGTGTGGTGCACTATATATGCTTAGATGACCTTCTTTATTACTTCGTTGTGTATGTTTTATATTGTTTTGGGGGTTTTTTATTTTATACCTAAATTTAAGAACCGAAATTGATCTAAGAAATGAAGTCTATGTTTCTAAATGAAATCTTTAAATGCTAGTGAACAACCAAATCTAAATGAATTTTAATGATGAAAAATTAATCTTAAAGAAGAAAGAAAATGAAATGTTATTTTTACTCTAAGAAATGGAATTGAATTACAAATTACTTTTAATGAAATGAATGAAATATGAAATCTAAAAGAAGGAAGAAAATGAAATGTTGATTAACTAATCTAATTTGAATAAAAATAAATCAAACTTTGAATGGTTTAAAATATGAGTTATGTTAGACTTATCTAAGCTGGAAAAACATCTATGGAAAGTATCTAATTAAATTAATTCAAAACAAAGCACTATTCTAAATCTAATTGAATCCTACTGAGCTTTAAATTATATTATATCTATCAACATGACAAGAATGAATCCATTTTCTAACTTATCCATTGAAAGCATTAATTATATGAAAACAGAGCATTTGATCTATTTCTAAACTAATCAAAACACAATTCTAATCTAACTATTCTACATTCCATGGAATGAAATCATAAATTCTATTGCTAGGAAATTAAATTATTGTGCTGATTAAAATCAAATTTAACTATGCTGATTGAAATCAAATTTAACTAAGGCAAGCAAGCAATGACAGAGTATCTATTATGAAAAATATTTTTATTATAAAAACCTATGATTTCTATGTAACCGAATGCATGAATCTATTTAATTGGAAAATGACAGAGTCACATTCATGAGATGATTCACACGAGCATAAGATCCAACAATCAACTGTAAATGTAAAAAACTTAATTCGGGAAACATTTAAAAACTAATTGACATGAAATTAAACTATAAAAATGAACAATTTAAACTATGAATTGACAAGAATATTACTATTAAATAATGAGAAATTAACTACGAATTGACGAGAATATAGCTACAAATCAACAAGAAATTAAACTAAGAAATTGAAAAAAAATTAAACTACAAAACAATGATAAAAACCTTCTTTCCGTGAAGGGGCCCTCTGCAACAGAACGAGTATGAAATCTACTTAGACTATCCACTCATTAAAGATCTGGAACTGGTCTTATTTATTAGAAAAACAAAGTTTGAAAGCGTAACACCAAATTATCACAAAAATTAAGCTTATTCCCGGTTTCAATAGACCAGCGTTTATACAGGTTTTTGAATTAACTATTTTGAGACAATTCAGCCTATGGATAGAAAAATAAAACTAAAATTAGAAGTCTTTTTAGAAGCACATTCTTCATGGTTCTCTCTCGATTTTCTACGTAAGAGAAAATGGAGAGTCTTCTTTCGTTGATCTCGTTCCTTGACTAATCCTTGACCGCGAGTGTAGGCATGATTTCTTCTTGAATTTGAACAGGTATGTGGGATATGATCCATGTATGGATCATTCTAGAGATACCCATATGACCTTGTTCTTCATTTTCTTCGCAAAACATGTCAAACAATAACAATGGTTGCAGAAACAAAGGTAAGCTACAAAATTGCATGAATTCTATAGTTAATTACAGAAATTCATATAAATAATAAGAAAAATTATAATATAAAGTAGAGATCATTTAAATTCCTTCTCAGATGTGGAATATGTCAATTATAATTGATTGAGTTCATGAGTTTGTGAAAAATGAAGAAGAAATGATGGAAAGGGATGTCAAATTAGGAACAGTTTTGATGTTCAACATTAGCTAAAAGAATCATTTCACCAAAATTCCTCTCGTTGTCTTCTTCACCATGTAGCTATTTTTTGTTATGATTTTACATACGATATTTTCTAACACCTCTTATTTTCATCCCTGTGCTTTATTCATATGCATATGCTTTCTTAAATTGTATTCTCTAGAGAGCCCTTAGAATTTGTTACTAAAGTTCCATATATTTACAACCACACCAACAAGTTTCCTCGAGCTCTAAAGCATAAAATCTGGAAGGAAAAATTTAGAAATGAAGGCGAGGAAAACCAATACAAAAAAGGAAACCAAAAGCACAATCACAAAATAAAATTTCTATAGAACAACATGGTTGTTTAACAAACAAATATTATTTTGTTGATAGGACAAATCTCCCTAGTGTTGGAAAACAAGTCTAGAAACAAGGATACAAACACATGAAAACATTCCATAATTTATCACTGAATCATAGATGTAAGTAGGATGCATAACTCATACCTTTTTTCCAAAATTTGATCATGATAAATGTTTTTGTCCTTCACATCTTTAGTCTCGTCATCAATGCTCCAAGAAAACACCTACAAAGACAAAAACAAAAAAATTATCAAAGCACATAATACACAAATGATATAATCATAAACTACATAATTAATCAAGGAATATTACAATAAACATCATGACAAGTGTATATGGGAAGGGAACATATATTTGTATTAAGAATGAAGAAAAGGAGAATTACAACCCAACCTTGATGTTGGAATCCTCCTTCCAATGATCCCCACTCCAAACCATTGCAATAAAAAATTCTCTAATGGATACTTGGACAACTTGTAGGTATAGTTCAAACGTCATAAATGAAACTGAGTTCTCTTTGAAAGCATTGTACTTATAGGGATAGAATGGAAGCTGGAAATCCCTAAAGGGAGGAGGTAGATCCACTATGAATGTGAGGGATCCACTATGGTAGGAAGGAGGTCCAGGATAAAAGATAGATTGAGCCCAATATCCAATGCTTCAGATAGATATCAATCTCAAGACTTCTAGCATAGGAATATTTTTTACCTTTGTAAGAATAACATCGCACCTTTAACACAAGAAAATTGTGATGAAATCACTCTGTATTTACTCTGCAACATGTGACATTACATTTTGCGAACTTAAGACCCATGATGACCTCTAAAATTAAGGTTTTCTAGGTATTTAAATCAGGAATATTATATTTCATGGAGATGTATTTCTTCCATATTTCATGGGAATTCATGACAATATTTCATGAGATAGTGAAAGATATGGATTTAACATCATTTGCATAGATGTAAAAATTTGATGTGTAATAATGGCCATGCACAAATGTACAATAAAAAATATATCAATCCATGAAGCCAATAAATTAAAGTCACGGAACATAAGCATTAAAATAAAATATTCTTTTAGATTAATTTAATCCCATGATTCTAGTGCTCATAGCGATTCCAACCGTCACACAAGCATGCATATGTACATATTTATATATTCATATACCAAAATTATTTCAAGACTTCTTCATAAGGTTCTCATAAACCTTGAAGCCTTACATTTTTTAATCATTCACGGGATCTTTTCACTGCATAAAGGTATAAAAATATCAAGGATTTTGAGGGAATTCCCTTATCTCCTTCTCAACATCCTGCTACACTGATTCGTTTCCCTGTGACATGCAAGGTTTATTTTCTTTATTTTTCTTCATGTAGGAACAATCCTTTCTCAAATTATTTCCTTTACCATACCAAAACATAAATTTTTTCTTCTCCTTTTTAGCCTCACAAGGCCTCCTCTTACCTATGTTCTTTTCCCTTTTTGAGATTTTAATTTTAGATATCAACTCTTGCATATGCTTTTGCAGTTCAAAACTTCGCTCAACTAGCTGTTGTTGTTTCTTGTCAAGTTTATTTATCTATACCCTTTAAATGATCTTGAGCTCAATTTATAATTCCTTGATATAAGCCTTCAAATATTCTATTCCTCCCATGTTCTACCACACAAACTCAACTATTAGTTCATTAATGAAATAAAAATACATATACTAGTGGTCATATTTGCAAAATTAAGTCAAACACATTTCATTCTATTTGTTCATATATCCATATGATTCTTATCATCTATATGTCACAAACGAACTTGACATCTACATAATGTTTCTCTCATAGCTATCATCATGTAATTCCAAGGTCAGTATTCCTTATATGATCTAAGCTAATAGCTTAATTACATCCATCCTCTTTATTGAGACCACCTTTATCATTTTTCATTAACTATCATAGTTCATTAGAAATATTTTTCATCCTTATTACAGTTGATAGCTATAACTCATGCAACTATATAAAGTTATTTAGGACACTACATGTGACATTAGCATACATAATATTCTTAATTTCTTTTCACATTCACAAAGAGAATATATCACAAGACTTATGCTTTCTAGCAAACATTTATCAACTTCCTAAATTTCAAGAGTACACTTTAAAAAATTCATGTGATTCCCTCATCTCATGAATGTATGCAAAAAAAATTTATAAAATTTGTAGAACAATGTCCAATACAAGAAACATAATAATTTCCAAGGGATTTCCAAAATACCTCATGCCATGTGATGATTCACATGCATACCCATTCCAAGTGTGTAAAAGTACAACATTTGAATATTTATGCACAACCCATGTAGGTAGTCATGTATAACTATCGACATAACAAACAACCATGGTCACAACTATAAACAAGCTAGACCTTCAAGATGCCAAACGAAAACTCATGCAACACAATACTACAAAATTAAAACACAAGGTAAGCATATAAACTATACAATAAATCAATCAATCACATACTAGATTTGAACACCTAAAAATTTTTTTTGTACATTTTCCTAAATTGAACCTGAAACCCCCTTGCTCTACTAAATTTGTAACAAACTATTGACTTTTTCCCAAGGGCTTGGAAGGAACCCTGCAATTATTTTTCCAATGATAGAGTCCATCCAGTCCAAGTGTTGAACTTGGATTCTCAGATACCACTCTATAACATAAACCCCACTATTCCCTACCCAAATTAAGGCTATCGCAAGGTAGTTACTATTATGATCTGACTCCCATAGTCACATCATGGAAATTGAGTTTTAAATTTTCACTTTATTATACCCTTTCAAACTCAAACAGAATGATACCATCACATTTTCATCATCGAAATGATATTGGTGATTTTAAATTTGTCCCAATTAGACTCCAAGATTTCAATTTATGACCTTTCAAAGTCTTATTAGTTTAAAAAATGGCATCTCTCTTTTCCTGCCATGTGGTTCCCAGATGGCATTCGTGAATGATGTATTATATATATATATATATATATATATATATATATATATATATATATATATATATATCGATGTGGACTCACTCCATTATCCTGAGAGAGACCAGGCTCAAGGCTTGGCTCCAAGTCCTTTAATTCCTTGTAACATCTGATATCTTCTCAGGAAATGTCAATTTATTTGGTTTCCCCATCAATTGAACATTCCATACCATGCCATTGCCATCAACCCATCACATCAGAGTTGAATCATCCTGATGCTCCATAATAGCTTCAAAAAGGATTCGAGTAGTGGAATATGGGAAGGGAATTTTTCGGTTAGCTACCATAATAACCCACTTCCTATGTGGACTTTGCCACACACCTTTCAGAAATGACCATTTTCTTCGCACATAGTCATTCCAAGCTTTAATAATCCAAGGTGCAAATCCTCTTTCGAAGGCAAATCACTAGAAACTTGAAACTCTATCATCCTCTAAAACAAGGCATGTAGTATATTTTTGGGATGGGTGACATAGCCTACATTATAACTGAGTGATATTTTACAAGATGGAAATGTTATGAAAGCAATGGTCTACCTATGTGGGAACATACAAGGTTTAACAAGAGTGTATTCAAGCCCATAAGTGAAGGGAGTTGAGGTATGGTTCCTCCTTTTAAAGGGGAGTGGAAATTAGTGTTATAATACCTTGTGCTCAAAGCTACTTATCAAACACTTTCATATGATGTTGCATTTAAACTAACATAGTGGATAGATGTTAGGTCACTAGATTACTAGTTTATTCCCTTATTGTTATTAGTATAGCCCCCTTATTGTTACTGTTGTACCCCTGTAACCCCAATATTGTTATTATTGTTCCCTTACATTGTTATTGTTAGGTCGGCTAGGATTATATTATGGGCCCATAGAATCCTATATATAGAAGAAGGTTTTTGTCATTTGTAGCATCCAAGAATTATTCATTTATGTAATGTATTGGAGGTTTCCTCCTCGATGTGGCTGATTTCTAGGGCATTGATTACTCTTTTATTCTATTTTTTGAGTTGGTTTCATAACATTTGGTATCAGAGCATTGGATTCTAGGCTTTCGCTACTCCAAATAGGACATCGTGGACACTTCGCTATAACTTTTTTTCTACGATGGTTCAGAAGCTGAAAGTTGTAGAGTGCAAAGATGAAATCCTGAGAAACATTATTGCCAAATTTTAGAGCTTGGTTCACACTATTTTCAGAGATATGATCTATGGAAGTTAGGGCTTTTCGCAGGCTCCTGAATCTAACCTAAACAGGTCATCGCGGATTTTTCGCTATAAATATTGTTCTACGAAGTTTTAGAAGCTGAAATTTTCATAAAGCGAAGCCAAAATCTTGAAGAACCTCCTGTAAAAATTTCAGATCTTGGTTCGTAATATTTTTGGAGATATGATCTCTGGAAATTAGGATTTTTTCAAACTCCCAAATTTCATTACAAAGAGGTGACCATGGTAAAAACGTCATAACTCTCTCTTTGAGTGATTGATTGATATTCTGTAAAAAGTGGCCGCACGTAAACTGACTGTAGTTTCCTCTCTATAAATTTTAGAGCCGAAGGAGGAAACATTGACATGTGACAAGTCGTACAAGTTAGCTCTACTGAACCAATCCATAATTAGGTCATTGTGGGAGATTGAACATAAATTTGTCTTGAAGAATACAAATTAGGTCAGACCTATGGAATTTGAAAGAGGATTCAGAGGGCTACCTTAGGGCTGAATTTCAGATATTAAAGATCTGAAATCACAGAGATAATTCAGTTTCAATATCGAGCTCCTCAAAAGCAAGAAAAGGATGTGTATTTTTTTTCAAATTACATAAGTCTCGTTTGAAAAAAATTAGATTAAATTTATTCCAAGGGAATATTGAAGAATATATATCAGTATTGGGTTCTAAAATTCCCCATAAAAAGAATTCAACACCCATTATGCCTTTAGAAGGATCTACTATGACTCATGAAGACAAAGAAATGCAACATGAGATGTTAAAATTACAAGAGCAAGTGCACCTATCGCAAAGAGCAACAAAAATGAAATTGAAGTTTTAAAGAAAAGCATGGAAAATAAGATGGATGGTTTGAATAAAGGCATGGAAGCTAAGATTGAGGGCATGGAAGTTGGCATGGAAGCTAAGATAGATGACATGGAGGCTAAGATCAATGAAAAAATGGAAAACATGAAGAATGATCTAAAATTAGACATCGAAGGTTTGGCAAAGTTGATACAAGAAATGTTTCCTAATGGAGAAAAGATAGTAGAGGAAACTCATGATGAGAAAAAAATAAATGTTAATCATGATTTCATAAACTCTAATGTTGGATGGAAGAACCACCATATTCCAAAGATGGATATGAGGAAGTTCGACGGCAAAGATCCCGTAACATGGATACTACAGATGGAGCAATATTTGATCTCAATAATCTTAAAAACACACAAAAGGTATGCATTGAAACTTTACATTTAGAAAAAAATACATTTCTATGGTATCGATGGCTTTGATCCTGTAAAAAAATTGTTACTTGGTCAATTTTTATGGAGGAAATGATAGCACATTATGAGGATACAAAAAGCAATACCTTCTTTAGCTAATTGATAAATCTCAAACAAAAGGGTTTAGTGGCGGAGCACATTGAGGACTTCCAAAATTTGAATATAAGGGTAACTGATATTCTAGAGGAACACAGGATTGATGTCTTCATAGGGACTTTAAAGGATAACATCCAACATGAAGTTCGAGCTTGGGAACCTGATTCATTGGAAAAGGCATTCAGGTTGGCAAGAAAAATTGAATGTAAAATTATGCAAATAAGGTAGCCTACCACTCAAATATATAAAGAGGGAAGTGTTTCTACTCCTATACTTCCACAACCTACAAGGTTGACACCACAAAAATCGGAAGAAAAAAGAGCAAAAGGGCTTTGCTATAGTTGTGATAGCAAATATTCTAAAGGTCATAATTGTGCCGAGAAGAAATTATTTTACATATATTGTGAAGAGGAAGAAGAAAATGAACAAGAATCTTCAAAACAAGAGGATATACACCATAAGCCAAACCTAGAGGAGGAAGAAATGAGTCTGACCATATCATGTAATGCATTGGAAGGAATTACCACTCTGCAAACTCTCAAGATATAAGGACATATTGTTGGAAATACTGAGAGGGGGGTGAATCAATATTCCTTTCAATCAGAGAAATAGTTAATCTTCAATTATTATCAGTGTTTGTACACTGATTGCAGTAAACAAAAGGAACACAAATGCACACAGTTTTTAAGGTGGAAACCCACTCTGGGACAAAAACCACCTAATGCTTTTCTAATAATTCTTTAATATTCAACTCCAATTGAAAATAAAGCTCCAACTTCCTATAATCTAGAAAAGCATTCTTCTCCAGCTCCCACTGGATGGATGCTCCAACACCCAAGTTTCTTCAGTAGTCAACTAAACGGATGCCCCTACACCCAATGAGCTACAACTCACCCTAGCACCACCCTACCACCCTATAGAAGAATAAAAGAAGAATGGCCTGTGTTACACAGCAATTTGTCACCGTCCCTGCAACTCCCCATCCCACACAAATGGAGGGCTTATTCCGTGACCTGTGAGCAGTGACATAACTTGAAAACACTTTCATGGCATTCCCCTAAACATGTACTTTCATTGCCCTGAAGACAACTCCTTGTGAAAAACCCTAAAAACACCCCTTTTTGCATTGGTGCGGGTAGCCAGTTCAGTACCCATGCCAATGGGGGAAATCCTTCAAAGAGGGCGTGCCAATTGGCGCTCTGTCCCAGAGTCGCACTCACGCCAGCCATTTTAAGGATTGTTTTTTAAAAATAAATGGCGGAAGTTTCATACTAACTGATCCAGAAACTGGTATCTATTTTGAGTTGGGAGGTTTGGCTCCAGATCTCCATGTAGAGGAAGTGGTTTTCCACCTCTCATGGAAGCTTCCTTAAGGATAGGGCCAATCCCATGATTATAGGGATCCCAACTCCCCTTCCTCCATCTATAAAAGCTTGCTCATCTCATTTGCAAGCTAGTCTCCAAGTTCCCAAGAGCCATCAGAGCCTTGTGCTGCAAAGCCTTGATTCATTCCCTTAAGTCCAAATCCAATCAAGGAGATTATTGTCGATACATCCAGAGAGATAGGTTTGTCCCATCCCCGACAGGCTTTTTTGAGACGTGTTCTGCTAGCGACCCTCCCAAGGAGAATTCAGCATCAGGGCTATGGTTGTATTCTTCTTTGATTGATTAATGATAAGTGAGTATTGGTTATGGTTCCACTTCTATTGTTGATTATGATGATGATTTATGTCTTCTCTGACTGACATATAGTTGCATATACTGGATTTTACGCTTGTGTTTGTTTTTTTCTTGCGTGTGCACGTGTCCGATCACAGAGATCGTGAGGATTATGATCTACCAGAGCTAAGGAACGGGAGCGCTACTTTCTCCACAAGCGAAAATGTTGGATTCCAGGTAAGCCTTCATCACTAGTTTCTTTATTTGAAATTAGGAACCTGCACTATAGCATGAATGCTTGTTGCTAGACCCGATCTGGGCTAGTGGGGATCACCTCTGTCTGCAGAGGGGATTTACCTCCACAACAAATTGGCGACTCTACTGGGGATCGTCTAGCTTGTTTTTGTTCTGCTTTGTAAGCTACAGACAGAGCCTGAAGTTAGCCAGACAGCCTTCGAAATGATGTTGCTCTGCATTAGCGAAGTAGATCAAAGCTGCTTCAGTCAATCTCTAGTTTAGTTTATGAACCGAACACTTGGAGTATTGTCTCGTCTTTTCGATTGTTTCTCGATTCTGTTTGCTTGATCAGCTCTTTTGGCTGGCTCTTTCTGTGTGTTTGGCTTTTGGTTTAGCCCCAGAGGATCAAATCTGACCTTTGTTTTTCCGAGTTTTCATCCTTTAATGGTTGGCTTGATTGGCACAGTTTCCACCCTGACAGTCGTGCCAATTGGCGCAGGTTGCAGTGCATCACTCACGCCATCCCCTGTCTGGCGCAGATTACAGCCAGACAGTCGCGCCATCTCCTGTAGGTGCTAGGGTTTACCCTTGTTCAGAAGTTTCTTTTGGTCAGTACTTTGCTTCTGGGTTTGTTTTAGATCCTACTTGAAGTGGTGAGTCTGGTCTTGGTTGGGAGAAATTCTTTGTTTTTTCATTTTCAAGCGTTGGCGCTTGTTGTCAGTTAGCAACCCGCGCCAATCGGACATTGGTGCTAGTTTTCAGTGAGCAAGTCACGCAAGTTGGCGCTAGTTGTCAATGACAAAGTCGAGCCAATTTCAGGGTATGTGAAAATTGAGATTTTTTCCCTAAATCCTTCACCAGTGTGTCTTTCCCTTCCAGTATTTCCTTTATATGAGCATAGATTACATTGCTCATTGTTTGAAATGTCTTATTTCCATGATTGTTTGATGTAAAAGGGAATGAATGCCTTGTTTTGATCTCTTGCTTTGGAAGTCCTCTTTGTGTTCGACCTCATATGTCTTGTTGCCTTTTGAGGAATTTCGTGACAAAGTGTTTGAAACAACGATTGATTATTAGTGTTTGTTTACATCTCTTCTGCATTCATTCTTCATTAATGAGATTTGCATTCTTTTAGTTTTTGTCTCATAGTTTGCTTTTCGTTAAAATGCATTAGATCACATTGCATTGAAAAGTATTTTTGAGATTTATCATTGAACTTAGATTACATTGTTTAATGATTGAAAACTAGAAATCATTTTGAGTGCATTCTCTTTTATTAAAAGCATGCATTAATTAGATTCTCATTTCATCGAAAAATGCATTGAGTGCATTCTTATAATTTGAAAAGGAAAAGGAAATTGTGCATAGATTACCATTGCATAGTTTTCGAAAAAGATGATTTTGCATAGATTACATTGCATTATTCGCATCGTTGAATGTTTGAAATTACTTTTGGATAGTGAAAGTCATCTAGCTTGGAAGGATTTCATTTGTAGTGTTGTTGTTTGTTGCATCATTGTTTGAATCTCTTCCATTAACTAGATAGCATTCATCGAATTGAAAGATTTCTTTCGTCATATAGTTGCATATAGGAGATTGTCAGATGACACTCGCTAGGGCCTGAAACTGAGACATAATTGAAGATAAACCATAAAAATTATTCAATTTACACTAAGGTAGTATTGAAACATTAACGAAATATTTAGAGGTCTAGGCTAGAGACGTGTTCCGACGCCTTTAAACCTAGTAGCTGTCGTTCGCCTCTTGGCTTTAGACAACACTAGTACGGACTTGTGCTCCCCGTACCATCGCGTATATAAAGGGAGACCCCACTAGGTTTATATCCTTTATCCATAGGAAGTCGAGTCTGCCTCCCTATACCTGTGATACACTGGACACAACATTCGGGGAGATTGCCTGCACGTACGTTAAGTCCTAGGTTGATTTCTCTTTCATTTTGAAACCAAGGTGTATATTGCAGTTCACGGTTATTTGGTACACCCTTTGCCTAGAATTCCTGAGCAGTCATTTTGATCTTATCTGACTCCTTAAATTTGAAAATATCATCAAGCGCTTGTCCTTTCATGCTTGTTTCCAATCTGAAAGCGATAGAGTCACCTTTTTCCTCTTTCTCGACTCTTAAAGGATGAAACGGTAGAGTTTTGTTTCAATGTTTTAAAAACTAACTGACCACAAAATATTCCTGGTTAAATTTAGTTTCCTTAGGGTGTTGTTCTGAAGATTGTTTCTAATGGCAACTTTTCCGGAGTTCACCAACCAAGGAATCCCCTCCGATGGGAATCCTGGTCCTTTTCCTCCTTTTGGAAATGTTGGTGCTCCTTATATGGCAACGTTGTCCCTTCCAGAGTTAACTGTTGGGTTGCCTGTTTGGTTGTTTTCAACCTCTGTGGTCTCAAATGTCTCGGATACTGTTCAATCAGTTCCTCTTCCTGAACAACATCATGTTGATTCCAAGGTGGAACTCTCCCCTTCTTTGCCTATTTCTGCATCCTCCTCTTCTACTTTGCCTGGTGAAAGTTTGGATTCGAGTAACTAGGTGGCTAAGAAGAAGAAGAAGAAGACAAAGAAGGAGAAGTCCGATAAAGGAGAGGCTAGATCTATGGCTATTGCGCCTAAGAAGTCTCCTCTTGATAAACCTTCCAACCCTCCATGGAAAATCAAGTTCCCTTGCATGTTGTGCACAGGAGACCATCTTCTTCGAGACTGCCCTAGTATTCCCAAGGTACTCGAAGTATGGTCCAACGGTCACCCGCCGTTGCCTTTGGCTTCCAGGGGTTAGGTTGGGGGCACATCTTCAGCTAGTGCTAGTAAGGCTCCTAAGAAGCAGGGTAATATTACCAATCCCTGTAAGTTGTGTGAAGGGCACCATGCCATTCACCTTTTTCTGTATATGGATGAAGCCAAACGAGTTTTGGACAACTTGGTTGTTTCTGCGCCATGCCTTCCAGCTGGTTACAAATAGCTTTCTTTGAGTCCTCCACCAACTGATCCTATGATTGGTCAAGAGTCATCCTTGGTCGATCTCGCTCCCACGGAAATTCAAATGTAGAAATCCATTCCCGACCAACCATTGGTTGTGGGATCGGTTGAGATGGCCCCGTCTATGGTGCACCAGGTATTTTCCGTGGAGAGTGGATCTCATATTCCTTGGGTTCTTCTTGTTTCTTCAGATTCCTCGGACTTGGAGAAATATTCTCCTGTCCCCATACCTCAAGAAGATGCTCCTCCGCCTCCCATGGTGGAAGTCCCGGAGGATCCCCCTCCCAACTTTGAGATGGAGGTGAGGAGGATGCTCCTTCTTCTTCCGTAACACTGGGGGAAGACCATCTCAGTTCGATGGTGGCTCCTCCAAGTAGTTTGGTTGCTTCCTTTGATTGGAATCGATTTTCGGGATACCGCCTTCCGTCTTATGTGCCTTTCGAGATCACGGTACAGGATTTTGGTCTGGTCGTACCCAACACCATTATAGATGAAGGCGCCTCTGTTAGTGTTCTATCCTCAACTACCTGGCAAGCTTTCGGTTCACCACCGCTTGTGCCTGTTACGCAGAATTTGTTGGCATTTAACAGAAGAATGAGTCAACCGTTAGGGATCCTTCCAAGGTTACCTGTTACTTTGGGAGGTAAAACCGTCCATATGGACGTGATGGTTGTTCCAGGCCCCTTGGATTTCAATCTGCTCTTGGGGTGCGATTACACCTATGCCATGGGAGCGCTTGTCTCCACCCTTTTTTGTGTGGTCTATTTTCCACATGAAGGACAGATCGTGACTATTGATCAACTTTAATTCTTTGGCCCTGATATGGCAGCTAGCCGGCCATCATCCCTTCCTGGTTTCTATCCACCTGTTGTATCTTCCCCACCGCAGGTCAACTATGTGGCTACCTACCCCATGCCTGTACTCAGTGATGATGCCGTCATGCATAGTGTGCTGGGGGCATTGGGTCCTGATTTTCGAGATGTTTTCCTTCCATCGGAAGTGGAACTCTTTGAAGTGATGACTTCTTATTCATTATAACAAGGTTTTTGGAGTAGAGTTCCTTGTCTTGTGTCAAGCTCCTTAAAAAATGAAACAAGGTTGTCGGAGCACAGTTTCTTTTCCTGTGTCAAGCTCCTTAAAAAATGAAACAAGGTTGTCAGAGAAAATTTCCTTGTCTTGTGCCAAGCTCCTCAAACCATGAAACAAAGGTGTCTGAGGATAGTTCTTTTAATGTGTCAACCTCATTAAAATAATGAAACACGTTCCTGTTCAATTCGAGTCTTTGTTTAGATCTCGTAAAATCCCAGTCGAGTCTTTCTCTTGATCTCGTATCTTGAACCTTCACTCCATCTGCCTTTCATATGGATTGAAGCTTGGGGGGCATGTACCTCGAATTGAGTCACTATGCTAGGGGCATGCTTACTTTTTCAAGCATATTTTATTTCCGTTTCAAGCTTGTGTAAAAATGAAACTGGTTTCAAGCATAGTTTATCTTTGTTTCAAGCTTGTGTAAAAATGAAACCAACTTCAAGCAGAGTTTCTTGATTTCGAGCTTGTGTAAAAATGAAACCATTCCCATTTTACCTCTTGTGATTGCCATTTTATCAGCCTGTTTTTTCCAGATAAGCCTTGGTTTTCTCATTCCATCGTCACTATCTGCTTGGCCGATAATATGCCTTCACTTGGTTGTTTTACCCGTTCCTAAGGAACCATTGCAATGAGTGGTCTTGTTAGCCAGCCTCTTAACCTTGTCTTGTTCTGAGCAGTTCCACCAGTACCGGAACCAGTAGATACCCTGTATACTACTCATTCCTCTAGGTGGAGTCATCTTTCAGGTCTTTTCTGACTCTATAAACATGAAAAGATTGTTGAGTCACTTTTCGTTTTGATCTCGTTAAAGTGGTTGTGAAACGACATCTACCCAGTATACGTTTACCCCTTTTTCGGGCTGGGATAGATTATTTACGAAAAAGGAATACCCTAGCCTATCATGACTAGGAGGTTTTCTCGGATTTTTTTTTCTACCTTTTCGGGTCTGAGAAACTATTTACGAAAAGGTACCATTGGATTTTACTTTCCCGCTGTATTTTCAAACTCTCTAAACATGAAAAGACGTCGAGTTCTTCCTTTGTCAGACTCGTTAAACCCTGATGACATTGGATTCAGTCGTAATGACGATATTTGAGTTTCTCCTTCCTAGGGCTCGTTAAATGTACTAGGATGGATTTATATTACAAGCATATGCTATCCTCTTCAAGCTTGTGTAAAAATAAAGAGGTACTCGCCAGAAATGGTGGGGAAAATAGAACCAACATCATTGTCGTGTCAGCAGTATGTCACTCTTGAACATGGCACTTGTCTGCATTCGTGTCAGATTGGGATATCTCATCTCGTTTTCCACTTGCCTCCATGGGTTTGGGTGATCCCTTTTGACCTCTCATCTGTTATTTGCCTTGTCATCATGACCCTTGATCTTTTGATGTCAAATATTGCCAAATCCATTGTCGTGCCACCGATATGTTCAAGAGAAGTTGACCTCTGCAGATTTCAAACTTCCTCTGATTCTCATCTGATCTTAATTCACAAAGATGTTATGTTCCTCTGTCTCATGTCAATGATGTGGGAAACACTATGGCCCACCTTCGATCAAGGTCACTTCCTATCGACTTCAGCTCATTATCCAGGAAGTTGATCTAGAGACTCCCTTCTGGTACCTTGAAGCCTGCATGCCTCAATGGTAGGTTCTTCGCGTTCGACGTGAGGTTTTCATCATTGACCTTCGATCGAGTGATTCTACGGGTGTTCGACGCCAGCTCACTAATTCACATGCTGTAGATTGTACCTGTAGTACCTTGAGGGCCATTGTCATTACTGGTGGTACCTTTCACGTCTGTTAGCATCTTTCATCATTGGCTGGTAATCAGGCGATGTTCTTGCATGTTCGACTTCAGCTCACATATTTGCATGCTTGAACTTGTACTTTGTTTGGGTCAAGATGGAGCGCAAGACCCTGGATTCCTATCTGTTATAATCCAGGTTGCAATTTTGTGGATCCTTATGATTAGTTACATGACTCACTGATTGGATGGCTGGGACCATACCTGAGTCTATTTATCGATTCTCACTAGATGGCTGCATCCATGCCTTGGATCTAGATTATTGTATACTCTCTTATGGATGGCTGCGCCCATACCACATATATATCATGTATCTGAGATATCAGTTGTATTTCTCTACACAGGTTTTCCGACGGTGGTGTTTTCAGTTGGACATGTTCTCGTAAGGCATGTCACCCCTCTCTCTCTTTCGGGCCTCATGCTTTAGGGGGCATCTATTACACAGTAATTTGTCACTATCCCTGCAATCCCCATATCGCCCATTGGATGGTCATTTCTGTGATGAATAAGTAGTGTCATGCCTTTCAAATACCATCATTGCATCCCTTTCCATGATGACAACATTTCTTCTGTTGATCATTTCCTAATCAGACCCCTAAAAACACCTATTTTTTCCTTGGCGCTGGTAGCCCGTTATGTACTCACACCAATGAGGAAAATTAACACTGAGCCTGCGCTAATTGGTGCTCTATCCCAGTTAAGCACCCGCGCCAATCTGCTTTTGGAAATTTTTTTTTAAAAAAGAGGTGAAGTTTCGATTACAACAACTTCATGGATGAGTCATTAGGAGTGGTTTCGACTGAATAACCACAGCCCTCCTCCTTTGGCCTCTTGTTTCCACCTTATGGGGAACCTCCCAAGGGATAAGGCCTCCCTTCCACTATTGTAGGGATCCCAACCTCCTCCTTTCCTCTATAAATATAGCCTTCATCCATTAATGAAGGGGCTGAATGGTTGAATCTCATGGTCTCCAAGTTCCCAAGAGCCATCAGAGCCTTAAGCTACAGAGCCTTGATTTATTCCCTTAAGGCCAAATCCAAGCAAGGATATTATTGTCGAGACATCCAGAGAGAGAGGTTTTTCCCATCCCCGACAGGCTCTTTCGAGACGTGTTCCGCTGGTGACCCTCCGAAGGAGAATTCAACATCAAGGCTATGGTTGTATTCTTCTTTGATTGATTAATGATAAGCGACTATTGGTTATGGTTCCACTTCTGTTTTTGATTATGATGATGAGTTATGTCTTCACTAACTAACATATAGTTGCATATACTGGATTTTACACTTGTGTTTATTTTGTTTCTTGCGTGTGTAGGTGTCTGATCACGGAGATCGTGAGGATCGTGATCTGTCGGAGCTAAGGAACGGGAGTGCTACTTTCTCTACAAGCGACAGTGTTGGATTCCAAGTAAGCCTTCATCGCTAGTTGGTTTATTTGAAATTATGAACCTACACTATAGTGTGAACAATTGTTGCTAGACCCGGTCTGGGCTAGTAGGGATCGCCTCTGTCCGCAGAGGGGATTTACCTCCACAACAACCTATTTCAGTAGAGAAAACTTCTATGGAATGCCACTTGTCACTATTTCTTCATTCGGCTCTAAAATTTATAAAGGAAAAAATAAATTATGTGCACTATCTGCCACTTTTTACAGAATTCCAATCTGATACTCAGAGAGAGAGTTATGACGATTTTCCCAAGGTCACTTCTTTGAGATGAAATTCAGGAGCCTGCACAAACACTGACTTGCACAGATCATATCTCCGAAACTATTGCGCACCTTGATCTAAAATTTCTACAAGAGCTTCCTCAGGATTTCTTCTTCACCTCATAATTTTTTTTTTTTCTGAAGCTTCGTAGAAACAAAGTTAGAGCGGAAATACCAGGATGACCTATTTCCGATGGCGAAATCCCTTGCCTTAGGAGGATATGAGGATCACAATTTATATAAATGCTTAGGTTGAGAGGGGCTTCAACAAGTGAACATGGGAGGGATTTTAGGAGCTTAAAAAATATTAATTATGACTTTTCAGTGACCCATGCCACAACCCCATGGGGTTTTAGCCCACTAACTGGGGTACAAACTTCAAACATGAATATCTCTCAAACCGTGAAGAATTACGTGGCATGTCATATATCAACGGAGCCATATCAAAAAGTAGAAACCATCAAAAAAATTTGTGACCCAGAATATATCAATTTGGTAGGTCAAAATTCCCATGCAATATTGGGGTAGCCCTTAGTGCTGCTTGGGTTGACATCAATGACAACTGTTGATCGACAATCTCCCCCTTTGGCATTGATGGCAACACAAGTACTCCCCCTGCGATTATGACACCTCTTCCCACAAAATTTTCTCCCCCTTTGACATCAATGGCAAAGGGTAACTCCCCCTAACACACAACCATCTTGCAGACCTGTACACACTTCCACTCCCCCTGACACACAACCATCCTGCAGAATTGTATACACTTCCACTCCCTCTTTATATTCTTAATAAGTAAAATCTAATGAGAACTTGGGAGAATCCCAAGCTTCTGGCGAAGATATTCCAATGCTTCACGAGTAATCTCATGATCACCAACGCTTCTTTCCCAATATGCGTCTGTAAAGCCATGAATAATGAAATTTTTATCCTTGGGATACCACAAGCCATATTCTGTCGTTCCCTTTAGATATCGAAGAATTATTTTTATGGCAATAATATTTGATTCTTTTGGTGCAGCCTGGAATCTTGCTACTTATCCAATTGCTTGCATAACATCTAGCCAGGATACTGTTACATATAGAAGACTACCAATCATAGATATGTGTAACCTCTGATCCACATCCTTAGATGAGTCGTCTATGCTCAATTTGAAAACTATTACCCTGGGAGTAAGGACGAGTTTGCAATCTTCCATTTTGAATTTCTTGAGCATTTCCTTGATGTAATTGGCTTGACATATAAATATTCCTTTCTTTTGCTGAGATATTTGAAGCCTTAAGAAGTATGTCAGCTCACCAAGTAAAGACATCTCTAAATCACTTTTCATCTTTGTATAAAACTTCTTACTTAGTTGTTCATCATTTCTACCAAATATTATATCATCCTCTTTAGCTATTAGACATGCTTAAGTTGCTTCATCCAGAACACATATGTCATTTGGAGCTCGACTTTCTGTAGCCAAAATTTCACCATACCTACCTTTCCTGACTTCACATTTTGTGGAGTTGAATAGTATTGTGTGCCCTTGATCACACATTTGTCCAACACTGAGCAAATTTTGATTCATGTTTTCAACCAATAGAACATTCTTGGCTAGAGCATATTTTCTTCCGAGAGTGATGGTACCTAATCCTACAAAATTTGAAGATCCATCATTTCCAAAGGACACGGTTCCATCCTTCTTCTCTTTCAGAAATACAAATTTCTTTCTATCTCCAGTCATATGCGTTGAGCAACCGCTATCAACATACCACACATCTTTGTTGTTTTGAGCCTTCAGAGCGAGAGCACAATTATTAGTCTTCTTCTTCTTCCATGTTCGTTCATTTTGTGGCTTCGAAGATTCTTCTGGAGGATTTTCAAGTCTGCAGTCTCTGGCTATGTGTCCAAGGTTCCGACATTTGTAACATTCAATATTATTTCTTAAATGTTCAAATCTATTGATGTTTCATTGAGCCCTGGGAAGTTCATATTTGACAGATCTCTTGGAATTGTATTCATTCCTGGGGTACGTGCAACATTCTACAGTTTTATGACCAAATTTTCTACATGAATAACAGTAGCCATAAAAAATATGTTGGTACCTGGATGGAAATCTTCATCAAGGAATTGTCTTCCAAGGTTTTTCTTATGAATCTTGTCCAATGAAGTCAACATGCATGTCAGAACTAATAGGTTCATTGTGTTTTTTTGTAGAAGGTCCTGCTTCTTCTTCTTTGTAACCGATGCCAGTTCTATCGTTGTAAGATCATTGATTTTTGATGAGTTCTTCCAATGCCCTTCAGCTATTGGCATAGTTTTGGATAGTTTTTCCTTTCTTCACTTCCTCATGCAGTGAGACTACTTCAACTTCTAATTCTTCCCTTTCTTGGTTGCTTTCTTCCAACTTATTTTGAAGTGACTCTTCTATGTATATGTGTTCTTCAACTTCAATTTTGAGACCTTGAAATTGTTCTTCAAGAGTATTGGAATGGATCTTCTCTGCCTTGAGCTCTTTTATAAGCTTGATTTCTTCCTTAGAAAATTATTCTATGGTCAATCCTTCTTGTTCGTTGTTGATAACTCTTGTTTATTGTGCTTGGCCAGAAACAATACTCTCTCATTAGCTTCTTCTTCACTATCATTGTCTTCATCGGATGATGAGCTATCTTCTTTACAGAGAAAGTTCCTTTTGGATCCTTTCTTGCTGAATTTATTAAAGCCTTTATTTCCTTTTGATTTTCCATCACTTTTGTTTGGACATTTTGCTGCAAAATGCCCAACCTCACCACAGCCGAAACATATCAATGGAAGTTTACCTTTGAATTTTCCCTTACCAATTTTTTGTTTTCTCATAAATTAAGAATATTATTCATCTGAAAGACCTTCTTCATAATCTCCCTTTTCTTCACACTTGCAGGTGCATGTCTTTTCAATTGAAGTTTTTTTGTCTTTATTTGTTTTCTTAGATGCAACGAACACATTTTCTAGATGTGAAGGACCCTCTTCTTCATCAAGTCTCATTTCATATGCTATGAGAACTCCATGTAGTTCCTCTTTGCTGAGTTTTTCCATATTTGCACCGTATTCTAAGACCGATACCTTTAGGTTGAATCTCCCTGGTAAAGTTCTCAGAATCTTTCGTATAATAGTCTTCTCGTCAACTGGATCTTCCAATCCTTCCAGAGTATTGGTTATTTCATCAACGTATTGGAAGTATGCAGCAATGTTGCAATCTTCTTTCATTATGAGTTGCTTAAATTTTTCTCTATAGATTTGAAGCTTTTCTTATTTGACATTTGATTCACCTTCATATATATTCTCAATCTTGTCCCATAAATTTTTGGCAGTTTTACAACCCAACACCTTATGGTAAGCAGATTCAATAAGTCCACTGATAATAATATTCTTTTCTTTTGCATAATTTATCAAAATTTTCTTACCTTGTTCATATGTGTTTGATGTAAATCCATTTTGAATGGTGTCCCATACTTCGTAACCTTGTGCCAAGAGATAGACCTCCATTCTTCCTTTCTAGAGTGCATAATTATTTTCATTAAACAGAGGTACACCATTCTTGGTATGCTCCATGACCTCCTTCCAGATGTTAAAATACTATTGAAGGAACCAATCTCTGATACCAATTGTTGGAAATACTGAGAGGGGGGTCAATCTGTATTCCTTTCAATTAGATCATTAGTTAATCTTTAATTATTATCAGTGTTTGTAAAATGATAGCAGTAAACACAAGGAATAAAAATGCACACATTTTTTAAGGTGAAAACCCACTTCAGGACAAAAACCATCTAATTCTTTTCTAATAATTCTTAAATATTCAACTCCAATTGAAAATAAAGCTCCAACTTCCTATAACCTAGAAAAGCATTCTTCTCCAGCTCCCGCTAGATGGATGCTCCAACACCCAAGATTCTTCAGTTGTCAATTGAACGGATGCCCCAAAACCCAATGAGCTACAACTCACCCTAGCACCACCCTACCACCCTATAGAAGAATAAAATAAAAATGGACTATTTCAGTAGAGAAAACTTGTACGGTGTGCCACATGTCATTGTTTCTTCAATCGGCTCTAAAATTCATAGAGAATAAACTACAGTTTATGCATTATAGAATTCCAATATGATACTCAATGAGAGAGTTATGACGATTTTCCCATTATCACTTCTTTGAGATGAAATTCAGGAGCCTGCAAAAACACTAACTTCCACAGATCATATCTTCGAAAGTATTACGCACCTTAATTTGAAATTTCTACAGGATCTTCCCCAGGATTTCGGCTTCGCCTCGTAAAATTTTCAGCTTCTGAACCTTCGTAGAAACAAATTTATTGCGAAATTTCCATGATGACCTGTTTCAGATGACGAAATTCCTTGCCTTAAAAGGATATGAGGATCACAATTTATATAAATGCTTATGTTGAGAGGGTCTTCAACAAGTGAACATGGGAGGGATTTTATAAGCTTAAAAAATATTAATTATGACTTTTCAATGACCCATGCCACAACCCCATGGGGTTTTAGCCCACTAACAGAGGTACAAACTTCAAACATGAATATCTCTCAAAATGTGAAGAATTACGTTGCATGCCATATATCAACGGAAACATCTCGATAAGTAGAAACCATCAAAAGCATTTTTGACCCAGAATATATCAATTTAGTAGGTCAAAATTCCCATGAAATATTGGGGTGGCCCGTAGTGCTGGTTGGGTTGACATCAATGACAACCGATGATCAACACATATCAAGAAGAAAAAGATAATAGTGTTGATTGATTCGGGTAGTACCCATAATTTATTCATTGCAATGTACCCAAGGAATTGAATTGTTTCCTATACCCAGCACCAGAATGTCAAGTGATGGTTGCAAATGGAGGAACTATAAATTGCTCTATAAAATGCCATAATATCAAGATAACCATGGGGGAATATATATTGAATCATCTAATTCTTTCCATTCCTATGGGAGGTGCTCGTGTTGTACTAGGAGTACAATGGTTACAATCTCTGGGGATGAAAGCTTTTAATTTTCAAGAACTTTTCTTGAATTTTTTTTTTGAAGGAAAGGAAGTCAAATTATGGGGTATTGCAGGGAATCCGGGAAATATAATAAGCTCTAATGTCATGAAAAATATTTTGAAGAAATAACAACGACTCACTAGAAGTTCCAACATCAAAATCATCTATTTCTGCAAATCTCCAAAAAGTCTTCGACAATCATTCCAGGGTGTTTGAAACTCCCAAAGGAATCCCACCTATTCATGATCACGATTATGCTATTCATTTGATTCCAGGAAGTGTTCCTCCAAACATCAGACCTTATATATATCCTTATGTCCAAAAGAGTGAAATTGAATGTATGATTGCAGAAATGTTAGAGGCTGGTATAATTCAACCTAGTCAAAGTTATTTCTCTACTCCAGCAGTATTGGTGCACAAGAAGGATGGATCATGGTGCACATGTCCGGATTATAGGGAGCTCAATAAGCTCACCATTAAAGATAAATTTCCCATTCCTGTGATTGATGAATTACATGGAACAATTTATTTTACCAAGTTGGATCTTCGCTCAGGATATCATCAAATTAGAATGAAGACTGAAGATATTCTGAAAAATCATTTCAAAATCATGAGGGTCGTTATGATTTTTTGGTCATGCCTTTTGGCCTTACCAATGCACATCTACATTTCAAGGGTTGATGAAATCCATTTTCAAACCCTTCCTTAGAAATTTTTTGATGATATACTAATCTACAATAGGTCTTGGAAGGATCATGTTCAACAGTTGATAGGGTTCTCAAACTATTGCAGGAGAAAAAATTATATGCAAAAACATCCAAATGTTTCTTTGCGGTACAAGAGGTGGAATACTTAGGTCAGATTGTATCTCACGAGGGTGTTAAGGTAGACCCTAAAAAAATTAAATCCATTAACGAATGGAAAGTCAACACAACCATAAAGCAATTGCGAGGATTTCTTGGGTTAACAAGGTATTATCATAAGTTTTTTAAGAATTATGGGAGAATAGTAGCACCTCTAACAACATTATTGAAGAAAGATGCATTTTCATGGACTCCTGAATCAACTAAGGCCTTTCAACATCTTAAAGAGGCAATGTGCCTAGCATTTGTCTTAGCTATGCTAGACTTCACAAAAACCTTTATTATGGAATGTGATGCCTCAGGAAATGAAATTGGTATCGTTTTATTGCAAGAAGGAAGACCCATTGCTTTTTAAAGTCGTCCAATCAAAGGACAATATTTACAGAAAGCTATTTATGAGAAGGAAATGTTAGCAATACTACATGCACTAAATAAATGGCGACCTTACCTAACGGGAAGACACTTCAAGGTAAAAATTTATCATGATAGTCTTAAATACTTTTTGGAGAAAATACTATCTTCAGAAGAGAAAAAAAAATGGGTCACAAAGATGTTGGGTTATGAATTTGAAATAATCTACAAAAAAGAGAAGCTAAATTTTGTTACAGATGCACTCTCAAAAAAGAATGAAGAGGTGGAAGCATTTCTTTATGCCATTTCTATTATTCAACCTGATTGGATAGCTAAAGCAAGGGATGGATGGAAGAAGGACGAACAAGTGTGGACACTCATTCAAAAGTTACAGCAATATCCTAGTACATCTGATACATTTATTTGGAAAAATGATTCCTTATGGTACAAATATTGCTTATCTCTTTGTAATAATTCCCAAGAAAAACAAAAGATTCTTTTGGAATTGCACACTTCTCCTTTAGGAGGACACTCAAGATTTTTAAAAACTTACCACAGGGTCAAGAAAGAATTTTTTGGGATGGCCTTAAATCAAATATTCAAAAGTTTGTTGCTGAATGTTTGGTTTTCCAGCAAAATAAAGTTGAGACAATTAAGACCTCGGGTCTTCTACAACGTTTATCCATTCCAAGTCAACGTTGGGAGGAGATTTCAATGGATTTTATCAAAAGTTTACCTAAGTCCGAAGGAAAGAGTGTCATCATGGTGGTAGTTGATAGACTTACCAAGTATTCACACTTTTGTGCATTATCTCATCCATTTAAAGCAAGTATAGTTGCTACTACATTTATGGACACAATTCAAAAGCTACATGGAAACCCAAAGGTTATTGTGAGCGACAGAGATCCCAATTTTACTGGAAATTTTTGGACGGAGTTATCTTCTTATTTGGGTACTCAATTAGCTCATAGCTCATCTTATCATCCTCAATCCGATGGTCAAACTGAGATAGTGAATAAATGTTTGGAAGGATATCTTCGTTGTTTTGTATCTACTAAAAAAACACAATGGGTCAAGTGGTTACCTCTCGTTGAATGGTGGTATAACACCTCCTTCTATACCACAACAAAAATGACCCCATTTATGGCACTTTATGGATATCATCCACCGTCCATCACATCATATTTAAGAGAAATTAGGAGCTGGTTTCATAACAATAGAGATGGAGTTCTAGGACTTCTCCTCACTAGGAATAACTTATCAAGAAAAACATTAAGTAAAAGAATAATAAGGATTTTACGTCTACAAATCCACCATAATAGAAGCATAGTAAAGGAAAACCTCACTTATAGGATAAAGGAAAAAGTAAGGACAATCAAGTCTCAGACAATTAGTACAAGCTATAAAAAATGAAAAGTAGCATGATTGAAGAAATACATTGGAAAGTAGTGTGAGTATCACAAAATCCCTTTGCACAATAGTACTAGATGTCACTCAAATTTGTAGCAACCATCCAAAAATATTTTTATTTTTGAGTGTTTTTTGAAATAAACCAAATTTGAAACAATACACCTCTCTTTCACTTATAATTACTAATAATTCTTAATTGATTATGTTTTATAATTAATAAGTTTTACTTGTTTGCAATCCCTTATATATAACACACACAATATTAGATATCATTTTTGTCACACAATATTAGATATCACTTTTGGGATTCAATTGCGTTTAAATAAGTCATTCATCTATGACCATTTCCAAGAGAGGTATTTAAGTGACTAATTTCTCATGATTTTTAAATAGTCTACTTGGAAATCATTGCATCAAGTGAACAGTTGTGAAGATCATCCATGTGAGCATCACTCGGACTAATTTAAAAATCATGAGAACTATGTAAAACTCATGAGAAATTAGTAACCTCTCATGAAAATGGTCATAGATGAATAACTTACTTAAGGCTGTTGAATCCCAAAAATGATATCTAATATAATGTGAAACCCCTCATACTTAAAACACATCATATTGATCATGTTTATATATTATAACTTGTATTTAATTATTATCTAACAATAATAAAAATCAACCATATTATTTTTTAAGTTATTAATATAGAAAAAATAAATATATTTTAAATTAACGAAAAATAAATATGTTGTAAATTAATTAAAAAAAAAAAAAAAACTAATAATTTAAATTGATATAAATCAACCATATTAAGTAACATTGATAAAATTCAACCATATTATAGCATAGTACTAATCACCCTTTATTAATTAAATTGATTGTCACATCACAACTATTTCTTACACGGTTGTTACACGGTTATTGGAATAAAGTTTTAATATGATGAGTTAAAGTAGAATTATATAAGAACAAGAATTATCTGAGAATGAGATATTTTCAAACAAAACTTAATAACAATTAAATGAGCAGTTGTTTATTTTCTGAACAATTTTTAGTCCAATATCACTGAGCTCATACATGAAACATGTGCTATTATACCTTTCCATATTATTATATTATAAGATCCAGTGACGCTTTGTGCAAGTGACTGAACTGAAGGGTAATTTGATCCATGAGAAGCCATGTAAAGTGTATAGACTAAATGTTCATTCATGGGCAACATAGGTTTTCCAATATATAAATTTATATAATTTAAATATATATTTTATAAATATAAAAATTATATATATATATATATATATATATTTAAAAATAACAAATTTTAAAATATTATATATAGAGAAGTTTTTATATATATGATATTAAAATATTTTATTTATCATTTACATTTTATACACTAAAATGTTTATATATAGTTCAATTATATTTAGAATCAAAAGACATATTTTCAAAAGATTTTCCTTTTTATATATTTTATATATAATTTTTATTTTTATATAAAAAATATTATATGATATATGTTTATTAGTTTTATAAAAAAATATTATATATCTGTTTTTTTTGGTCTGTGAATTTAGCTTGAAATAAACAACCATATACATGTGCAATAGAGTGATCATGTCAACTTCATATTTAAAAAATAATGAATTACAAATATCCTTAAAAAAAATCTATCAAGAGACTTTTTCTTTATATAGAAAATCATATTAATACTTGTCTCAATCATATTTAGAAATAGAAAATATATATCCATAAGACTCTCTATATGTATAATTATTTTGTTAATAATATTTAAAATGTTACTTTATATATATATATATATATATGTATATATATAATTACCTATGAATAGAATATGAATTCTCTCTCTATATATAATATTTAAAAAGTCAATTCCATTTTAAATATTATATATATAAGAGAAAAATCATATTCCATCTACATGTAATTATATATATAAAGTAACATTTTAAATATTATTAACAAAATAATTATATGTATATAGAGATTCCTATGGATATATATTTTCTATTTCTAAATATGATTGAGACAATTATTAATATGATTTTCTGTATAAAGAAAAAGTCTTTTGATAGATTTTTTTTAAGGATGTCTGTAATTATTTATTTTTTAAATATGAGGTTGACATGATCTTTCACTCTATTGCACATGTACATGGTTGTATATTCAATATAAAGTCACACACATAGAAAAATATGGGTATATAGAAAGGCTAATACACAAGTATCATTTAATTTATTTATTTTTTATAGAAATAACAATTATATATAGAGGGGGGAAGTCTTATAAATTGATTCTAAATATAATTGGAGCATGTATTGAAATTTTAATGTACAAAATGTAAATGATAAATAGACTATTTCAATATCATATATATATATATATATATATATATATATATACATATATATATATATATATATATAATATATATATATATATATATATCTTAAAATTTGTTAATTTTGAATAGATATATGTAAAGATATAAATTAATTTTTATTTATACCATATACATTTAAATTATATAAATTTATATATTTTTGCAATTAAAAAAAACACAACTTAGATCAATTACAAATGTTCATTGGATCTCATGAGCACCTGTAGCCAAAAAATAATGTCTATTGAAAAGAGAAATATATCGCTTGGCTCGTAGTATTGTATATGATGGACTTCACATGGGCAACATAGGTTTTCCAATATACAAATAAGGACACCCTCTAGCCAAAAAATAATGTCAATTGAACAGAGAAATGTAACACTTGGCTCGTAGTATTGTATATGATGGACTTCAGTTCCTAAGAGTTATCATTCATAACTTTTATGAGTTCATGATATTTAGGTTTTTTGAGGTATAAGTTGTGTAGGCACAAACTATGGCAAGTCTCCATATGTTTCAATGGTTTGGAGCATTTACCAATGTTTACTCAATTCTGAAAGTAATAGATTAGGGCTATTTGTTACATATATCTTCTGTGATACATATTAATACTAAAACAACCAATAAAGGCTTATTCTATTACACTACATTTTCCTTCTCTTTTAGATGGTAGTTATAGATTCAAGAAAACAAATGCTAATAAAATTGGTTAGGTTGAGCCTAAGGGATGGTGGTGTTTTTTTTTTAATCCAGAATAAGAATGTTTGGATAATTAATAACTTTGAAAAATCAGTTTAGTTACCGCATGCTTTTCCATTCTTGGAGAGATAGTTGCTAAAACTAATTGTTTATCAAAGTTGATAAAACTAATTATATACCAAATCATTACTAAATATATACCAAATCACTATAGACAAATTTGTCTTTCTAGACATGAAGAGATAGTTGGTAAAACTAGTTGTTTGTTTACCATCTTTTGACAAGTTCAATAAATAATGTTGACAAAAAAAAAAAAATTAATTGATTTTGATTAATAAGTTTATTTAAATTCTTAGCCGTGATTACAATTTACTCCCCCCTGTGCAAAGCTCATGCACATAAAGGATTTGAATTTTAGGTGAACAAATATGAATTTGATGAATGTAAGATCTCTATAATTATTATATTAAAAATATGTTTATTTAAGAAATATTATAAATCAAAATTTACATAAAAAACTCACCTGTTACCTCATATATCTATATATATATATATATATATATATATATATATATATATATATATATATATATATATATATATATTCTGAGTTATGTTGCAGTATTATTAGTTTTATTTCAAGAAGAGACAGTCTTCCAAAATTTACGCTATAGACTGAAAGATATAGATACCGTATCATCATAAAATCCTGAGAAACATTATCGCAAAATTTCAGAGCTTGGTTCGTACTATTTTTAGAGATATGATCTATGGAAGTTAGGGCTTTTTGCAGGCACCTGAATTTAACCTAAACAGGTCATCGCGGATTTTTCGCTATAAATATTTTTCTACGAGGTTTCAGAAGCGTAAATTTTCATAAAGCGAAGAAAAAATCCCGAAGAACCTCTTGTAAAAATTTCAAATCTTGGTTCGCAATATTTTTGGAGATATGATCTGTGGAAATTAGGATTTTTTCAGATTCCCGAACTTCATCGCAAAGCGGTGACCATGGGAAAAACGTCATAACTCTCTCTCTGAGCGTCTGCTTGATATTCCGTAAAAAGTGGCCACAAGTAAACTGATTGTAGTTTCCTTTCTATAAATTTCAGAGCCAAAGGAGGAAACAGTGACATGTGACAAGTCGTACAAGTTAGCTCTCTTGAACCAGTCCATAATAGGTCATTGTCGGAGATTGAACATAAATTTGCCTTGAAGAGTCCAAATCAGGTCAGACCTGTGGCATTTGAAAGAGGATTTAGAGGGCTACGTCAGGGCCACATGTCAAATATTAAAGATCTAAAATCACAGAGATAATTCAGTTTCAATATCGAGCTCCTCAAAAGCAAGAAAAAGATGTGTATTTTTTTACGAATTACATAAGTATCGTTTGAAAAAAAATAGTTTAAATTTATTCCAAGGGAATATTGAAGAATATATATCAATATTGGGTTCTAAAATGCCCCATAAAAATAATTCAACACCCATTAGGCCTCAGAAGGATCTACTATGACTCATGAAGACGAAGAAATGCAACATGAGATGTTAAAATTACAAGAGCAAATGCACCTATCACAAAGAGCAACAAAAAATGAAATGGAAGTTTTAAAGAAAGGAATGGAAAATAAGATGGATGGTTTTAAGAAAGGCATGGAAGCTAAGATGGAGAGCATGGAAGTTGGCATGGAAGCTAAGATTGATGAAAAAATGGAAAACATGAAGAATGATCTAAATATGACATCGAAGGTTTGGCAAAGTTGATACAAGAAATGTTCCCTAATGGAGAAAAGATAGTAGAGGAAACTCATGATGAGAAAAAAATAAATTTTAATCATGATTTCATAAAATCTAATGTTGGATGGAAGAACCACCATATTCCAAAGATGGATATGAAGAAGTTCGACGGCAAGGATCCCGTAACATGGATACTACAGATGGAGCAATATTTTGATCTCAATAATGTGAAAAACACACAAAAGGTACACATTGAAACTTTGCATTTAGAACAAAATACATTTGTATGGTATCGATGGCTTTGATCCCATAAAAAAATTGTTACTTGGTCAATTTTTATGGAGGAAATGATAGCACATTTTGAGGATACAAAAAGCAATACCTTCTTTAGCTAATTGATAAATCTCAAACAAAAGGGTTTAGTGGTGGAGCACATTGAGGACTTCCAAAAACTGAATACAAGGGTAACTGATATTCCAGAGGAACATAGGATTGATGTCTTTATAGGGACTTTAAAGGATAACATCCAAGATGAAGTTCGAGTTTGGGAACCTAATTCATTGCAGAAGGCATTCAAGTTGGCAAGAAAAATTGAATGTAAAATTATGGCAATAAGGAAGCCTACCACTCACATATATAAAGAGGGAAGTGTTGCTACTCTTATACTTCCACAACCTACAAGGTCGACACCACAACAATTGGAAGAAAAAAGAGCAAAAGGGCTTTGTTACAGTTGTGATAGCAAATACACTAAAGATCGTAAGTGTGTTGAGAAGAAATTATTTTACATAGATTGTGAAGAGGAAGAAGAAAATGAACAAGAATCTTCAAAAGAAGAGGATATACACTAGGAACCAACCCTAGAAGAGGAAGAAATGAGTCCGACCATATCATGTAATGCATTGGAAGGAATTACCACTCCGCAAACTCTCAAGGTAGAAGGACATATTGTTCGAAATACTGAGGGGGGGGGGGTGAATCAGTATTCCTTTCAATTAGAGCATTAATTAATCTTCAATTATTATCAGTGTTTGTACACTAATAGTAGTAAACAAAAGGAACACAAATGCACATATTTTTTAAGGTGGAAACCCACAACGGGACAAAAACCACCTAATGCTTTTATAATAATTCTTTAATATTCACTTCCAATTGAAAATAAAGCTCCAACTTTCTAGAATCTAGAAAAGCATTCTTCTCCAGCTCCCATTGGATGGACACTCCAATGCCAAAGTTTCTTCATTAGTCAACTAAACGGATGCCCCAACACCCAATGAGCTACATCTCACCCTACCACCACCCTACCACCCTATAGAAGAATAAAAAAAGAATGGCCTATTTCAGTAGAGAAAACTTGTACGGAATGCCACGTGTCATTGTTTCTTCATTCGGCTCTAAAATTGATAGAGGAAAAACTACAATCCGTGCACTATCTGCCAATTTTTATAGAATTCCAATCCGATACTTAGAGAGAGAGTTATGACGATTTTCCCAAGGTCACTTCTTTGAGATGAAATTCAGGAGCCTGCACAAACACTGAATTCCACAGATCATATCGCCGAAACTATTGCACACCTTGATCTAAAATTTCTACAAGAGCTTCCTCGGGATTTCTTCTTTGGCTCATAAAAATTTCAGTTTCTGAAGCTTCGTAGAAACAAAGTTAGAGCGAAAATACCATGATGTCCTATTTCCGATGGCGAAATCCCTTACCTTAAAAGGATATGAGGATCACAATTTATATAAATGCTTATGTTGAGAAGGGCTTCAACAAGTGAATGTAGGAGGGATTTTAGGAGATTAAAAATATTAATTATGACTTTTCAATGACCCATGCCACAACCACATGGGGTTTTATCCCACTAACTCTGGTACAAACTTCAAACATGAATATCTCTCAAACCGTGAAGAATTATGTGGCATGCCATATATCAACAGAAACAGATTGAAAAGTAGAAACCATCAAAAGAATTTGTGACCCAGCATAGGTAGGTCAAAATTCCCATGCAATATTGGGGTAGCCCTTGGTGCTGCGTGGGTTGACATCAATGACAACCGCTGATCAACAATCTCCCCCTTTGGATTGATGGCAACACAAGTACTCCCCCTACGATTATGACACCTCTTCCCACAACATTCTCTCCCCCTTTGACATCAATGGCAAAGGGTAACTCCCCATGACACACAACCATCTTGCGGACCTGTACACACTTCCACTCCCCCTGACACACAACCATCCTGTAGAACTGTACACACTTCCACTCCCCCTTTATATTCTGAATAAGGAAAATCTAATGAGAACTTGGGAGAATCCCAAGCTTTTGGCGAAGATATTCTAATGCTTCACGAGTAATTTCATGATCATTAACACTTCCTGCCCAATCTGCGTCTGTAAAGGCATGACTAATGAAATTGTTATCCTTGGGATACCACAAACCATATTTTTTTGTTCCCTTTAGATATCGAAGAATTCTTTCGTTGGCAATAATATGTGATTATTTTGGTGTTTCTTGGAATCTTGCTACTTATCCAACTACTTGCATAACATCTGGCCAGGATACTGTTACATATAGAAGACTACCAATCATAGCTATGTATAACCTCTAATCCACATCCTTAGATGAGTCGTCTATGCTCAATTTGCAACCTATTACCATCGGAGTAAGGACAGGTTTGCAATCTTCCATTTTGAATTTCTTGAGCATTTCCTTGATGTAGTTGGCTTGACATATAAATATTCCTTTCTTTTTCTTAGATATTTTAAGCCTTAAGAAGTATGTCATCTCACCAAGTAAATACATCTCAAAATCACTTTGCATCTTTGTAGAAAACTTCTTACTTATTCGTTCATCATTTCTACCAAATATTATATCATCCTCTTTAGCTATTAGGCATGCTTAAGTTGCTTCATCCAGAACATATATGTCGTTTGGAGCTCGAATTGCTGTAGCCACAATTTCACCATACATGCCTTTCCTGACTTCACATTTTGTGGAGTTGAATAGTATTATGTGCCCTTGATCACACATTTTTCCAACACTGAGAAAATTTTGATTCATGTTTTCAACCAATAGAACATTCTTGGCTAGAGCATATTTTCTTCTGAGAGTGACAGTACCTGATCCTATAACATTTGAAGATCCATCATTTCTAAAGGACACGGTTCCATCCTTCTTCTCTTACAGAAATACAAATTTCTTTCTATCTCCAGTCATATGTGTTGAGCAACCTCTATCAACATACCACACATCTTTGTTTTTTTTAGCCTTCAGAGCGAGAACAAAATTATTAGTCTTCTTCTTCTTCCATGTTCATTCATTCTGTGGCTTCAAAGATTCTTCTGGAGGATTTTGAAGTCTGCAGTATCTAGCTATGTGTCCAAAGTTTCAACATTTGTAACATTCAATATTATTTCTTAACTGTTCAAATTGATGTTTCGTTGAGCCCTGGGAGGTTCATATTTGATAGATCTCTTAGAATTGTATTCGTTCCTGGGGAACGTGTGACATTCTATAGCTTTATGACCAAATTTTCCACATGAATAACAGTAGGCATAAAAAATATGTTGGTACCTGGATGGAAATCTTCATCGAGGAATTGTCTTCCAAGGTTGTTCTTGCGAATCTTGTCCAATGAAGTCTACATGCATGTCAGATCTCATAGGTTCATTGTATTTTGTTATAGAAGGTCCTGCTTCTTCTTCTTGGTAACCGATGCCAGTTCTGTCGTTGTAAGATCGCTGATTGTTGATGAGTTCTCCCAATGCCCTTCAGCTATTGGCATAGTTTTGGATAGTTTTTCCTTTCTTCACTTCCTCGTGCAGCGAGACTACTTCAACTTCTAATTCTTCCGTTTCTTGGTTGCTTTCTTCCAAATTATTTTGAAGTGACTCTTCAATGCATTTTTGTTCTTCAACTTCAATTTTGAGACCTTGAAATTTTTCTTCAAGAATATTGGAACGGATCTTCTCTGCCTTGAGCTCTTTTATAAGCTTGATTTCTTCCTTAGAAAATTCTTCTATGGTCAATCCTTCTTGTTCGTTGTTTGATAACTCTTGTTTATTGTGCTTGGGTTTATTGTTCTTGGCCATAAACAATACTCTCTCACTAGCTTCTTCTTCACTGTCATTGTCTTCATCGGATGATGAGCTATCTTCTTTAGAGAGAAACTTCCTTTTGGATCCTTGCTTGTTGAATTTATTAAGGCCTTTATTTCCTTTTGAGTTTCCATCACTTTTGTTCGAACATTTTGCTGTGAAATGCCCAACCTCACCATAGCTGAAACATATCAATGGAAGTTTACCTTTGAATTTTTGCTTACCAATTTTTAGTTTTCTCTTAAAGTAAGAATATTATTCATCTGAAAGACCTTCTTCATAATCTCCCTTTTCTTCACACTTGCAGGTGCATGTCTTTTCAATTGATGTTTGTTTGTCCTTATTGGTTTTCTTAGATGCAATGAACACAGTTTCTAGATGCGAAGTACCCTCTTCTTCAACAAGTCTCATTTCATATGCTATGAGAACTCCATGTAATTCCTCTTTGCTGAGTTTTTCCATATTTGCACTGTATTCTAAGAACGATACCTTTGGGTTGAATCTCCATGGTAACGTTCTCAGAATCTTTCGTATAATAGTCTTCTCGTTAACTAGATCTCCCAATCCTTCCAGAGTATTCGTTATTTCATCAACGTATTGGAAGTATGCAACAATGTTGCAATCTTCTTTCATTATGAGTTGCTCAAATTTTTCTCTATAGATTTGAAGCTTTGCTTCTTTGACATTTGAGTCACCTTCATATATATTCTCAATCTTGTCCCATACATTTTTGGCAGTTTTACAATCGAACACCTTATGATAAGCAGATTCAATAATTCCATTGATAATAATATTCTTTGCTTTTGCATCATTTATCAAATTCTTCTTACCTTGTTCATCTTCGGTTGATGTAAATCCATTTTGAACAGTGTCCCGTACTTTGTAACCTTGCACCAAGAGATAGACCTCCATTCTTCCTTTCTAGAGTGCATAATTATTTTCAGTAAACAGAGGTAACCATTCTTGGTATGCTCCATGACCTCCTTCCATATTTTAAAATACTATTGAAGGAACCAATCTCTGATACCAATTGTAGGAAGTACTAAGAGAGGGGGTGAATCAATATTCCTTTCAATTAGAGCATTAGTTAATCTTCAATTATTATCAATGTTTGTACAATGATAGCAGTAAACAAAAGGAACAAAAATGCACATAGTTTTTAAGGTGAAAACCCACTCTAGGACAAAAACCATACAATGCTTTCTAATTCTTCTTAAATATTCAAATCCAATTGAAAATAAAGCTCAAACTTCCTAGAATCTAGAAAAGCATTCTTCTCCAGCTCCCGCTAGATGGATGCTCCAACACCCAAGATTCTTCAGTAGTCAACTGAACGGATGCCCCAACACCCAATGAGCTACAACTCACCCTACCACCACCCTACCACCCTATAGAAGAATAAAATAAGAATGAATTGTTTCAATAGAGAAAACTTGTACGGTGTGCCACGTGTCCTTGTTTCTTCCTTCGGCTCTGAAATTGATAGAGAATAAACTACAGTCTATGCATTATTTTTCACTTCTGACATAATTCCAATCTGATACTGAGAGAGAGAGTTATGACGCTTTTCCCAAGGTCACTTCTTTGAGATGAAATTCAGGAGCCTACAAAAACACTGACTTCCACAGATCATATCTTCGAAAATATTGCACACCTTGATCTTAAATTTCTATAGGATCTTCCTGAGGATTTTGGTTTTGCCTCTTAAAATTTTCAGCTTGTGAACCTTCGTAGAAGCAAAGTTAGAGAGAAAATTCCACGATGACATGTTTCAGATGGCGAAATCCCTTGCCTTAAGAGGATATGAGGATCACAATTTATATAAATGCTTAGGTTGAGAGGGGCTTCAACAAGTGAACATGGGAGGGATTTTAGGAGCTTAAAAAATATTAATTATGACTTTTCAATGACCCATGCCATAACCCCATGGGGTTTTAGCCCCCTAACTGTGGTACAAACTTCAAACATGATTATCTCTCAAACCGTGAAGAATTACGTTGCATGCCATATATTAGTGGAAACATCTCGACAAGTAGAAACCATCAAAATAATTTTTGACCCATAATATATCAATTTGGTAGGTCAAAATTCCCATGAAATATTGGGGTAGCCCCTAGTGCTGCTTGGGTTGACATCAATGACAACCAATGATCAACACATATCAAGAAGAAAAAGGCAATAGTGTTGATTGATTCGGGTAGTACCCATAATTTTATTCATTGTAATGTAGCCAAGGAATTGAATTGTTTCCTATACCCAACACCAGAATGTCAAGTGATGGTTGCAAATGGAGGAACTATAAATTACTCTGGAAAATACCATAATATCAAGCTAACCATAGGGGAATATGTATTGAATAGTCCAATTCTTTCCATTCCTATGGGAGGTGCTGATGTTGTACTAGGAGTACAATGGTTACAATCTTTGGGGATGATAGCTTTTAATTTTCAAGAAATTTTCTTGAATTTGTTTTCAGAAGGAAAGGAAGTCAAATTACGGGGTATCGCAGGGAAGTCGGGAAAGATAATAAGCTCTAATGTCATGACAAATATTCTGAAGAAAGAACAATGACTCACTAGAAGTTCCAACATCAAAATCATCTATTTCTGCAGATCTCCAAAAAGTCTTGGACAATCATTCCAAGGTGTTTGAAACTCCCAAAGGACTCCCACCTATTCGTGATCATGATCATGTTATTCATTTGATTCCAGGAAGTGTTCCTCCAAACATCAGACCTTATAGATATCCTTATGTCCAAAAGAGCGAAATTGAATGTATGATTGCAGAAACATTAGAGGCTGGTATAATTCAACCTAGTCAAAGTTATTTCTCTACTCTAGTAGTGTTGGTGCACAAGAAGGATGGATCATGGTGCACGTATCTGGATTATAGGGATCTCAATAAGCTCACCATTAAAGATAAATTTCCCATTCCCGTGATTGATGAATTACATTGAAAAATTTATTTTACCAAGTTAGATCTTCCCTCAGGATATCATCAAATTAGAATGAAGACTGAAGATATTCCGAAAACAACATTTCAAACTCATGAGGGTCATTATGAATTTTTGTTCATGCCTTTTGGCCTTACCAATGCACCTTATACATTTCAATGGTTGATGAATTCCATTTTCAAACCCTTCCTTAGAAAATTTGTGCTAGTATTTTTTGATGATATACTAATCTACAGCAGGTCTTGGAAGGATCATGTTCAACATGTTGATAGGGTTCTCAAACTCTTGCAGGAGAAAAAATTATATGTAAAAAAATCCAAATGTTTCTTTGTGGTACAAGAGGTGGAATATATAGGTCATATTGTATCTCACAAGGGTGTTAAGGTAGACCCTAACAAAATTAAAGCCATTAAGAAATGGAAATTCCCCACAACCATAAAGCAGTTGCGAGGATTTCTTGGGTTAACAGGGTATTATCGCAAGTTTGTTAAGAATTATGGGAGAATAACAGCACCTCTAACAACATTATTGAATAAAGATGCATTTTCATGGACTCTTGAAACAACTAAGGCCTTTGAACATCTTAAAGAGGCAATGTGCCTAGCATTGGTCTTAACTACGCCAGACTTCACAAAAACCTTTATTGTGGAATGTGATGCCTCAGGAAATGGAATTGGCATTTTTTTAATGCAAGAAGCAAGACCCATTTCTTTTGAAAGTCATCGAATCAAAGGAAAGTATTTACAGAAAGTTATTTATGAGAAGGAAATGTTAGAAATACTACATGTACTAAATAAATGACGACCTTACCTAATGGGAAGACACTTCAAGGTAAAAAAAGATCAGGATAGTCTTAAACACTTTTTGGAGCAAAGACTATCTTCAGAAGAGAAACAAAAATGGTTCACAAAGATGTTGGGTTATGACTTTGAAATAATCTACAAAAAAAGAGAAGCTAAATGTTGTTACAGATGCACTCTCAAGAAATAATGAAGAGGTGGAAGCATTGCTTTATGCCATTTCTATTATCCAACCAGATTGGATAACCGAAGCAAGGGATGAATGAAAGAAGGATGAAGAAGTGTGGATACTCATTCAAAAGTTACAGAAAGATCCTAGTACAACTGATACATTTATTTTGAAAAATGATTTCTTATGATACAAAGAATGCTTATATCTTTGTAAAAATTTCCCAACTAAAACAAAAGATTCTTTCGGAATTACACACTTATCCTTTAGGAGGACACTCAGGATTTTTAAAAACTTACCCACAGTCCTTGGTTTCTCTTTTTTTCAATCTCAAAACTGTCCTAAAATGCATTTAAAACCCTTTGTCCAATCTAATCCATCGCCTGGAAATTAATTTTATAATAAGTCTGGAGGTTGTAATATCTCAATTCGAAGGATTGAGATATTAATTTAAACTCTTATCCCTTATATTTATAAATCCCCAACATAGCATCAACGTTCAAGACTTTGTAACATAACTCCTTATATAATCACTATATATATATATATATATATATATATATATATATATATATATATATGTCTTTGTGTGTGTGTGTGTGTGTGTGTGTGTGTGTGTGTTAATTGGTAACATTAGAATTGGACACGCATGACATTGAGCTAAAATCCATAACACGAACCTTAGCCCAAATCATGGGGCCTACCATCCACGAGTGTTAGTATTAATCACTTATAATAAAATGCTCCATACTATCGAATGGCTAACAACAATCTTATATATGTACTGATGTTTTCAACCCACCATATATATTAATACCATTCTCCAAATCAGAGGTTATAAACATTGATACAACGCCCACATAATTGACATTCGGCCCCACCGATTAACGTGTCCTTAGTATCAACGGTTGACATGTTCTCACATCCATCTTGACGATCCAAAGACCCCAATCAAATCTCACACAGACTATTATGCATGGGATTTAACTCGCGATGAGAGTGGGTTTCCAAAACTACTTAAGGCCATGTGTCAGCCTATTGCATAGATCGTGTCCAAATTGGAAATACAGCTTATCCCATAAAGGCGGTGCAATCAAAACCGCTTTTGGCTTTTGAACAGTGATTGACCAAAGGCTAAACCAGGGTTATGCCATTCCTGGTTCGCTAACTCAAGTTCGGACCTTCGGGACAGTGGTTGCAATTTAAAATAACGTGAAACCATTTCTCTTATAACCGGGTTTCTCTACTACGGCTAGAAGTCCATAGTTCGGTGGGAGTCTTCGGCCTCTCATAGGGATGTATATTAATAAAACACACTCAGGAGACTCAATATGGACTACGCTCAACCATGGACAGAGAGAGACTTTTGGAGGTTCAACACAGCAAATTTTTCGTTAAATGAACACAAAGGTTGATAGTTAATTTAAATCAAATCAAGACAGAATCACACAACATTTGATTGCCATCGATCTTGTAAGGATCGATGGTCAATAATAACTGCAATACACTCATAAGGAAATTGCAGATAACCCATATGAAACTCGCACACATTAAAGGAACTATATAGTCTAATTGCAAATAACTCACTACGCATATACAAATACACAGAATCCACAATTTAATTCCTCTATTATATACAAAGACCACTTACAGATATCTAAGGCATTTCAGCGTTAGTAACAAAGGTCACCTCTGACTACATCATGCTCACTCGCTTTTTATCTCACGCACATTAGAGATTTTCTCTTATAGAAAATAAAAAAGATCTCGAATCGCTTGAGATCCACAATCTCTCCTAAATCGCTCAGAACTCTTCATCTCCTCAACTGCACACATGGAAAGTGCACATGTTAGATCAATTACATGAGTTTCAGCATCGGTTTTCAACAAAAAATTTCCCCAATTTACATGACTGTTCGCATACTCAATCTCTTCAGCTGCAGATTCGAACTTAATCCAAATCTGTCTGGATGCCCCTGCATCAGAATTGCACACTTCTCCTTTAGGAGGACACTCAGGATTTTTAAAAACTTACCACAGGGTCAAGAAAGATTTTTTTTGTGATGGCCTTAGATCTAATATTCAAATTTTTGTGGCTGAATGTTTGGTTTGCCAGAAAAATAAAGTTGAGACAATTAAGACCCTGAGTCTTATACAACCTTTATCCATTCCAAGTCAACGTTGGTTGGAGATTTCAATGGATTTTATCAAATGTTTACCTAAGTCCGAAGGAAAGTGTGTCATCATGGTGGTAGTTGATAGACTTACCAAGTATGCACACTTTTGTGCATTATCTCATCCATTTAAAGCAAGTATAGTTGCTACTACATTTATGGACACAATTCAAAAGCTACATGGAAACCCAAAGGTTATTGTGAGCGACAGAGATCCCAATTTTACTGGAATTTTTTTGAAAGAGTTATTTTCTTGTTTGGGTAGTCAGTTAGCTTATAGCTCATCTTATCATCCTCAATCCGATGGTCAAACTAAGATAGTGAATAAATGTTTGGAAGGATATTTTCGTTGTTTTGTATCTGTTAAACAAACACAATGGGTCAAGTGGTTACCTCTCATTGAATGGTGGTATAACAATTCCTTCTATACAGCAACAAAAATGACCCCATTTATGGCACTTTATGGATATCATCCACCATCCGTCACATCATATTTAAGAGAAATTAGGAGTTGGTTTCATAACAATAGAGATGGAGTTCTAGGACATCTCCTCACTAGGAATAACTTATCAAGAAAAACATTAAGTAAAATAATAATAAGGATTTTACGTCTACAAATCCACCATAATAGAAGCATAGTAAAGGAAAACCTCACTTATAGGATAAAGGAAAAAGTAAGGACAATCAAGTCTCAGAAAATTAGAACAAGCTATAAAAAATGAAGGGTAGCATGATTGAAGAAGTACATTGGAAAGTGGTGTGAGTATCACAAAATCCCTTTGCACAATAGTACTAGATGTCACTCAAAGTTGTAGCAACCATCCTAAAATATTTTTATTTTTGAGTCTTTTTTGAAATAAACCAAATTTTAAACAATACACCTCTCTTTCACTTATAATTATTAATAATTAATAATTAATTATGTTTTATAATTAATAAGTTTTACTTGTTTGCAATCCCTTATATAACACACACAATATTAGATATCATTTTTGTCACACAATATTAGATATCATTTTTGGGATTCAATTGCATTAAGTAAGTCATTCATCTATGAGCATTTCCATGAGAGGTATTTAAGTGACTAATTTCTCATGATTTTTAAATAGTCTACTTAGCAATCATTGCATCGGGTGAACAGGGGTGAATATCATCCCTGTGAGCATCACTCGGACTAATTTAAAAATCATGAGAACTATGTAAAAATCATGAGAAATTAGTAACCTCTCATGGAAATGGTCATAGATGAATAACTTACTTAAGGTTGTTGAATCCCAAAAATAATATCTAATATAATGCGAAACGCCTCATACTTAAAACACATCATATGAAGTATGTTTATATATTATAACTTCTATTTAATTATTACCCAACAATAATAAAAATCAACCATATTATCTCATAATTTAAGTTATTAATATAGAAAAACATAAATATGTTTTAAATTAACCAAAAATAAATATGTTGTAAATTAATTAAAGATAAAAAACTAATAATTTAAATTGATATAAATCAACCATATTAAGTAACATTGATAAAATTCAACCATATTATAGCATAGTACTAATCACCCTTTATTAATTAAATTGATTGTCACATCACAACTATTTGTTACACGGTTATTGGAATAAAGTTTTAATATGATGTTAAATAACTTGGAATTTTTTTAAACGATGAGTTAAAGTAGAATTATATAAGAACAAGAATTATCTGAGAATGAGATATTTTCAAACAAAACTTAATAACAATTAAATGTGCAGTTGTTTATTTTCTGACCAATTTTTAGTTTGGTCCAATATCACTGAGCTCATACATGAAACATGTGCTATTATACCTTTCCATATTATTATATTTAAGATCCAGTGAAGCTTTGTGCAAGTGGCTGAACTGAAGGGTAATTTGATCCATGAGAAGCCATGTAAAGTGTATAGACTAAATGTTCATTAGATCTCATGGGCAACATAGGTTTTTCAATATATAAATTTATATAATTTAAATATACATTATAAATATATATATGAAGTTTCTAATATATATATAATTTATAGAGAAGTTTCTATATATATGATATTAAAATATTTTATTTATCATTTACACTTTATACACTAAAATGTTTATATATGGTTCAATTATATTTAGAATCAGAAAACATATTTTCAAAAGATTTCCCCTTTTATATATAATTTTTATTTTTATATAAAAAAATATTATATGATATTTGTTTATAAGTATTTCTATATACCCATATATTTTTTTGTCTCTGTGAATTTAGCTTGAAATAGACAACCATGTACATGTACAATAGAGTGGTCATGTCAACTTCATATTTAAAAAATAATGAATTACAAATATCCTTAATAAAAATCTATCAAGAGACTTTTTCTTTATATAGAAAATCATATTAATACTTGTCTCAATCATATTTAGAAATAAGGAATATATATCCATAAGACTCTCTCTATATGTATAATCTTTTTGTTAATAATATTTAAAATTTTACTTTATATATAAAATTACCTATGAATAGAATATGAACTTTCTCTCTCTCTCTCTCTCTCTATATATATATATAGTATTTAAAATGTTACGTCAATTCCATTTTAAATATTATATATATAAGAGAAAATTCATATTCCATTTACATGTAATTATATATATAATGTACTTATATATATAAAGTAACATTTTAAATATTATTAACAAAATAATTATATGTATATAGAGATTCCTATGGATATATATTTTCTATTTCTAAATATGATTGAGACAAGTATTAATATGATTATATGTATAAAGAAAAAGTTTGATAGATTTTTTTTAAGGATGTCTGTAATTCATTATTTTTTAAATATGAGGTTGACATGATCTTTCACTCTATCACACATGTACATGGTTGTATATTTCAACATAAAGTGACACACACATAGAAAAATATGGGTATATAGAAAGGCTAATACAAAAGTATCATTTTTTTTTTTTTAATAGAAATAACAATTATATATAGAGGGGGAAAGTCTTATAAATATATGTTTTCTCATTCTAAATATAATTGGAGCATGTATTGAAATTTTAATGTATAAAATGTAAATGATAAATAGACTATTTCAATATTATATATATATATATATATATATATATTGAAATTTGTTATGTAATGATATAAATTAATTTTTTATTTATACCATATACATTTAAATTATATAAATTTATATATTTTTACAATTAAAAAAAACACAACTTAGATCAATTACAAATTTTCATTGGATCTCATAAGCAACTATAGCCAAAAAATAATGTCTATTGAAAAGAGAAATATATGGCTTGGCTCGTAGTATTGTATATGATGGACTTCACATGGGCAACATAGGTTTTCCAATATACAAATAAGGACACCCTCTAGCAAAAAAATAATGTCAATTGAACAGAGAAATGTAACACTTGGCTTATAGTATTGTATATGATGGACTTCAGTTCCTAAGAGTTATCATTCGTAGCTTTTATGAGTTCATGATATTTAGGTTTTTTGAGGTATAATTTGTGTAAGCACATACTATGGCAAGTCTCCATATGTTTTAGTGGTTTGGAGCATTTACCAATGTTTACTCAATTCTCAAATTAATAGATTAGGGCTATTTGTTACATATATATTCTGTGATACATATTAATACTAAAACAACCAATAAAGGCTTATTCTATTACACTACATTTTCCTTCTCTTTTAGATGGTAGTTATAGATTCAAGAAGACAAATGAGAATAAAATTGGTTAGGTTGAGCTTAAGGGATGATGGTGTTTTCTTTTAATCCGGAATAAGAATGTTTGGAGAATTAATAACTTTTAAAAATCAGTTTAGTTACCGCATGCTTTTCCATTCTTGGAGAGATAGTTGCTAAAACTAATTTTTTATCAAATTTGATAAAACTAATTATATACCAAATCACTATAGACAAATTTGTCTTTCTAGACTTGAAGAGATAGTTGGTAAAACTAGTTGTTTGTTTACCATCTTTTGACAAGTTCTATAAATAATGTTGACAAAAAAAAAAAAAAAATTAATTGATTTTGACTAATAAGTTTATTTAAATTCTTAGCCATTATTACAATTTACTCCCCGCTATGCAAAGCTCAAGCACATAAAGGATTTGAATTTTACTTGAACAAATATGAATTTGATGAATGTAAGATCTCTATAATTATTATATTAAAAAGATGTTTATTTAAGAAATATTATAAATCAAAATTTACATAACAAAACTCACCTGTTACCTCATATATATATATATATATATATATTCCTAGTTATGTTGCAGTATTATCAGTTTGATTTCAAGAAGAGACAGTCTTCCAAAATTTACGCTATAGACTGAAAGATATAGATACTGTATCATCATGAAATCCTGAGAAACATTATCGCAGAATTTCAGAGCTTGTTTCACATTATTTTCGGAGATATGATCTATGGAAGTTAGGGCTTTTTGTAGGCTCCTGAATTTAACCTAAACAGGTCATCACGGATTTTTCGCTATAAATATTTTTATATGAGGTTTCAGAAGTTGAAATTTTCATAAAGCGAAGCCAAAATCCTGAAGAACCTCCTATAAAAATTTCAGAGCTTGGTTCAAAATATTTTTGGAGATATGATCTGTGTAAATTAGGATTTTTTCAGACTCTCGAATTTCATCGCAAAGAGGTGATCGTGGGAAAAACTTCATAACTCTCTCTCTGAGCGTCTGATTTATATTCTGTAAAAAGTGGCCACAAGTAAACTGACTGTAGTTTCCTTTCTATAAATTTTAGATCCAAAGGAGGAAACAGTGACATGTGACAAGTCGTACAAGTTAGCTCTACTGAAGCAGTCCATAATAGGTCATTGTGGGAGATTGAACATAAGTTTACCTTGAAGAGTCCAAATCAGGTCAGACCTGTGGCATTTGAAAGAGGATTTAGAGGGCTACCTCAGGGCCGAATGTCATATATTAAAGATCTAAAATCACAGAGATAATTCAGTTTCAATATTGAGCTCCTCAAAAGCAAGAAAAAGATGTGTATTTTTTTTCGAATTACATAAGTCTCGTTTGAAAAAAAATAGTTTAAATTTATTCCAAGGGAATATTTAAGAATATATATCAGTATTGGGTTCTAAAATACCCCATAAAAAGAAATCAACACCCATTAGGCCTTTAGAAGGATCTACTACGACTCATGAAGACGAAGAAATGCAACATGAGATGTTAAAATTATAAGAGCAAGTGCACCTATCACAAAGAGCAACAAAAAATGAAATGGAAGTTTCAAAGAAAGGCGTGGAAAATAAGATGGATGGTTTGAAGAAAGGCATGGAAGCTAAGATGGAGGGCATGTAAGTTGGCATGGAAGCTAAGATAGATGACATGGAAGCTAATATCGATGAAAAAATGGAAAACATGAAGAATGATCTAAAAGTAGACATCGAAGGTTTGGCAAAGTTAATACAAGAAATGTTTCCTAATGGAGAAAAGATAGTAGAGGAAACTCATGATGAGAAAAAAATAAATGTCAATCATGATTTCATAAACTCTAATGTTGGATGGAGAACCACCATATTCCAAAGATGGATATCAATAATTTCGACGGCAAGGATCCCGTAACATGGATACTACATATGGAGCAATATTTTGATCACAATAATGTGAAAAACGCACAAAAGGTACGCATTGAAACTTTTCATTTAGAACAAAATAAATTTTAATGGTATCGATGGCTTTGATCCGGTAAAAAAATTGTTACTTGGTCTAGTTTACGGAGGAAATGATAGCACATTTTGAGGATACAAAAAGCAATACCTTCTTTAGCTAATTGATAAATTTCAAACAAATGGGTTTAGTGGCAGAGCACATTGAGGACTTCCAAAAATTGAATATAAGGGTAACTGATATTCCAGAGGAACACAGGATTGATGTCTTCATAGGGACTTTAAAGGATAACATCCAACATGAAGTTCGAGTTTGGGAACCTAATTCATTAGAAAAGGCATTCAGGTTGGCAAGAAAAATTGAATGTAAAATTATGGCAATAAGGAAGCATACCACTCACATATATAAAGAGGGAAGTGTTGCTACTCCTATACTTCCACAACCTACAAGGTCAAAACCACAACAATTGGAAGAAAAAAGAGAAAAAGGGCTTTGCTACAGTTGTGATAGAAAATACACTAAAGATCATAAGTGTGTTGAGAAGAAATTATTTTACATAGATTGTGAAGAGGAAGAAGAAAATGAATGAGAATCTTCAAAAGAAGAGGATATACACTAGGAACCAACCCTAGAAGAGGAAGAAATGAGTCCGGCCATATCATGTAATGCATTGGCAGGAATTACCACTCCGCAAACTCTCAAGGTAGAAGGACATATTGTTCGAAATACTGAGAGGGGGGGGGTGAATCATTATTCCTTTCAATTAGAGCTTTAGTTAATCTTTAATTATTATCAGTGTTTCTACACTAATAACAGTAAACAAAAGGAACACAAATGCACATAGTTTTTAAGGTGGAAACCCACTCCGGGACAAAAACCACCTAATGTTTTTCTAATAATTCTTTAATATTCAACTCCAATTGAAAATAAAGCTCCAACTTCCTAGAATCTAGAAAAGCATTCTTCTCCAGCTCCCACTGGATGGATGCTCCAATGCCCAAGTTTCTTTAGTAGTCAACTAAATGGATGCCACAACACCCAATGAGCTACAACTCACCCTAGCACCACCCTACCACCCTATAGAAGAATAAAAGAAGAATGTCATGTTTTAGTAGAGAAAACTTGTATGGAATTCCACGTGTCACTGTTTCTTCATTCAGCTCTGAAATTGATAGAGGAAAAACTATAATCCATGCACTATCTACCAATTTTTACAGAACTCCAATCTAATACTCAGAGAGAGAGTTATGACGATTTTCACAAGGTCACTTCTTTGAGATGAAATTCAGGAGCCTGCACAAACAATAAATTCCACAAATCATATCTCTTAAAATGTTGCACACCTTGATCTAAAACTTCTAAAAGAGCTTCCTCAGGATTTCTTCTTCACCTCATAAAAATTTCAGTTTCTTAAGCTTCGTAGAAACAAAGTTAGAGCGAAAATACCATTATGACCTATTTCTCATGGCAAAATCCCTTGCCTTAGGAGAATATGAGGATCACAATTTATATAAATGCTTAGGTTGAGAGGGGCTTCAAAAAGTGAACGTGGGAGGGATTTTAGGAGCTTAAAAAATATTAATTATGACTTTTCAATGACCCATGCCACAACCCCATGGGGTTTTATCCAACTAACTGGGGTACAAACTTCAAACTTTAATATCTCTCAAACCATGAAGAATTACATGGCATGCCATATATCAACGGAAACATATCGAAAATTAGAAACCATCAAAATAATTTGTGACCCAGAATATATCAATTTTTTAAGTCAAAATTCTCATGCAATATTGGGGTATCCCTTGGTGTTGCTTGGGTTGACATCAATGACAACCGCTATTCAACAATTTCCCCCTTTGGCATTGATGGAAAGACAAGTACTCCCCCTGTGATTATGACACCTCTTCCCACAACATTCTCTCCCCCTTTGACATCAATGGAAAAGGGTAACTCCCCCTAACACACAACCATCCTGCAGAACTGTACACACTTCCACTCCCCCTTTATATTCTGAATAAGGAAAATCTAACGAGAACTTGGGATAATCCCAAGCTTCTGGCCAAGATATTCTAATGCTTTACGAGTAATCTCATGATCATCAACGCTCCTGCCCAATCTGCGTCTGTAAAGGCATGAATAATGAAATTCTTATCCTTGGGATACCACAAGCCATATTCTGTTGTTCCCTTTAGATATCGAAGAATTATTTTGATGGAAATAATATGTGATTCTTTTGGTGCTGCCTGGAATCTTGCTACTTATCCAACTGGTTGCATAAAATCTGGCCACGAGACTGTTACATATCGAAGACTACCAATCATATATATATACAAGATCTGATCCACATCCTTAGATGAGTCGTCTATGCTCAATTTGAAACCTATTACCATCAGAGTAAGGACGGGTTTACAATCTTCCATTTTGAATTTCTTAAGCATTTCCTTGATGTAATTGGCTTGACATATAAATATTCCTTTCTTTTGCTGAGATATTTGAAGCCTTAAGAAGTATGTCAGCTCACCAAGTAAATACATCTCGAAATCACTTTGCATCTTTGTAGAAAACTTCTTACTTAGTCGTTCATCATTTCTACCAAATATTATATCATCCTCTTTAGCTATTAAACATGCTTAAGTTGCTTCATCCAAAACATATATGTCGTTTGGAGCTTGACTTGCTATAGCCACAATTTCACCATACCTGCCTTTCCTGATTTCACATTTTGTGGAGTTGAATAGTATTGTGTGCCCTTGATCACACATTTTTCCAACACTGATCAAATTTTGATTCATGTTTTCAACCAATAGAACATTCTTGGCTAGAGCATATTTTCTTCCGAGAGTGTCGGTACCTAATGTTGTAACATTTGAAGATCCATCATTTCCAAAGGACACGGTTACATCCTTCTTCTCTTTTAGAAATACAAATTTTTTTCTATCTACAGTCATATGCGTTAAGCAACCACTATCAACATACCACACATATTTGTTGTTTTGAGCCTTCAAAGCGAGAGCACAATTATTAGTCTTCTTCTTCTTCCATGTCCGTTCATTCTGTGGCTTAGAAGATTCTTCTGGAGGATTTTCAAGTCTGCGGTCTCTGGCTATGTGTCCAAAGTTTCAACATTTGTAACATTCAATATTATTTCTTAAATGTTCAAATCTATTGATGTTTCGTTGAGCCCTGGGAGGTTCATATTTGACAGATCTCTTGGAATTGTATTCATTCCCGGGGTACGTGTGACATTCTACAGCTTTATGACCAAATTTTTCACATGAATAACAGTAGCCATAAAAAACATGTTGGTACCTGGATGGAAATCTTCATCGAGGAATTGTCTTCCATGGTTGTTCTTGCGAATCTTGTTCAATGAAGTCTACATGCATGTCAGATCTCATAGGTTCATTGTATTTTGTTGTAGAAGGTCCTGCTTCTTCTTCTTTGTAACCGATGTCAGTTCTGTCGTTGTAAGATCGTTGATTGTTGATGAGTTCTTCCAATTCCCTTCAGTTTTTGGCATAGTTTTGGATAGTTATTCCTTTCTTCACTTCCTCACGCAGCGAGACTACTTCAACTTCTAATTCTTCCCTTTCTTGGTTGCTTTCTTCCAACTCCTTTTGAAGTGACTCTTCAATGCACTTGTGTTCTTCAACTTCAATTTTGAGACCTTGAACTCGTTCTTCAAGAATATTGGAATCTATCTTCTCTACCTTGAGCTCTTTTATAAGCTTGATTTCTTCCTTAGAAAATTCTTCTATGGTCAATCCTTCTTGTTCGTTGTTTGATAACTCTTGTTTATTGTGCTTGGGTTTATTGTGCTTGGCCATAAACAATAATATCTCATTAGCTTCTTCTTCATTGTTATTGTCTTCATCGGATGATGAGCTATCTTCTTTACAAAGAAAGTTCCTTTTGGATCCTTGCTTGGTGAATTTATTAAAGCCTTTCTTTCCTTTTGAGTTTCCATCACTTTTGTTCAGACATTTTGCTGTGAAATGCCCAACCTCACCATAGCCGAAACATATCAATGGAAGTTTACCTTTGAATTTTCCCTTACCAATTTTTAGTTTTCTCATAAAGTAAGAATATTATTGATCTGAAAGACCACCTTCATCATCTCCCTTTTCTTCACACTTGCAGGTGCATGTCTTTTCAATTGAAGTTTGTTTGTCCTTATTAGTTTTCTTAGATGCAACGAACACAGTTTCTAGATGTGAAGTACCCTCTTCTTCATCAAGTCTCATTTCATATGCTATGAGAACTCCATGTAATTCCTCTTTGCTAAGTTTGTCCATATTTTCACTGTATTCTAAGACCGATACCTTTGGGTTGAATCTCCAAAGATATAGATACCGTATCATCATGCTATGACATCATTTCAGTTTACATCTAGTAGCATTCAATTAAACCGTTGTAGGTAAATACTTAATGCAACAAACACTATAACGAGTAGAAATGGGGCATTATAAATTCTTTCTAGATGTTAAGACAATTTACATTGCAATCAAATTATCCGTCTTTCAAGTTTTCACAATAGAATAAAATTTCATTTGTTAGATAGATTTAATTTGCATAATCAGTGTCCACCGAGGTGCAATTGATTGACTGAAGTTTTGTGAAAGTTGAGGTTTAACATTAAGATTTCTTTACTTACCTTGTTGGTCATGTTTATAGGTTTTTATGGGTTTATTTAAAATTTATAATGGTAGCTTTAAAATTCAATTATATAATGAGGGATATATATTGAAGAAAAAATAACATAATATATTGAGATATATAGAAATAAAGAGTTTTTATATTGGTACATGTTAAAAATTGATTTCAAAGTTAATAAAAAAATATAAATTAGTACAAATAATATTAATAAAAAAATAGATACCCACAATATCTAATAAAATTAGAAAAATATATTAAATCTAGAGAGTTAAATAATATGATTTTTCCAATTAAAAAAAAATTTAACTTTAAAAGTCAACCAAATCTTTATGAAATCCACTCATTTTCAATGCACCCTCAAGACCTTTGTCTATGGTATCATCTAAACTAACGTGTAACAGCAATTTAGACCTTATAAATCTGGTGTTCTCACTTATCATTTAACTCGGAGTCCACACACAAAATCAATAACGAGAGTTGGCAATAATAATAAATAACGAGGGTTAGGCAATATTTGATCAGTTAATTTGCATTGTATCATGTATATTGCCCAATAGGAATAGAGAAAGACAAAGGCTCAAAACTTCATAAAGAAGAAAAGTGTTGCCACTGTTTAACAAATTGGTGGTACTATGATGGGGCTCAAATTTGAGAAAATCAGAGAATGGGTTGATGTTCCATTACAAGCGCTTAAAATATCCTAAATTACTAAGACAATTGTTTAGGAGGAATGAGAGTATCTAAGAAATACACAAATACACAAAGGGTTGCATAAAGAAATGGATGAAACATGACAAGAGTTAAACTAAGTTCAAGAGGTCTCACTCTAGACAAATATTTACTTTCTAAACTCTTAACAATAGATCTTACGGAAATTTTGAGGTCCTAAATGCACCTCAAAAGGAAAATAATAAAACAAGATTTGTATTTTTTTTTTTAAAGAAAAAAAAGAAAACTACTTCTTTACTATATTTTTCACTCTCCTAGATTCACTCAAATTTCAAATGTACGTAATTAATTAGGAATTGGATTTTTCGTTTAACAAGGATTTTTCGTTCAACAAATTCCCAATTTGCATACTTTTGAGTGCACTCAGGAAATGAAAAACTGAAAATATATAAAGAAAATGATTTTCTTTACATAAACAAAAGTGGATTACTTTTATTTCCATGGGTTTTAAAGTTTTCTTGTTGTCATTCTAATTAGGAATTGGATTTTTCATTCTACAAATACCCACATTGCATACACTCACACAATGAAAAACTGAAAATACATAAAGAAAATGCTTTTATTTATATAAATAAAAGTGGATTACTTTTATTTTCATGCATTTTAAAATTTTCTTGTTGTGTTTCTACTTAAAAGTATGCAGAATGAGTACTCATAAGATGTTCCATCTAATTTTGCATAACCACACTTGAAATTTGAGTACACCTATGAGGATAAGATGAAATACTATTAAAAAGATTAGTTTTTTTTTCCATTATAAATATTTACTATAGGGGATAATTGTTGGAAGTACTTAGAGGGGGTGAATCAATATTTCTTTTCAATTGTGATTTTTACCAGTTAAGATCATTTATATTTAGAACACAAAATGAACAATATATAATAAAGTATTTTATTAATCAGATATAACGAGGACTTAAATTATGTTCTTTACAATGAATCAAGTACAATAATAGTTTAGGGATCTAACACTTGATGAAGACACCAATCTTCAATATCCAGGCTCCAACCTGTACTTTTCGAAACACCAACTTGGACTTCAAGGGGCTCCAACCTCTAGGGCTCCAACCATATTTCTAGTACAGGCACCAGCCTCATCTTCTTGATGACTCCTATCCTCTGGGATCCAACCCACAACTTCAATTCTTGAAGATAAGTTTAGTAATTCTTCACGACTATCAATATCTTCTTCAACTAGCCATGCCAATCTCTTCACCTTCAACACTGCCCTCAAACAATTTCCAAGGCAGTCAACTCATCAATGAAAACTTTTTATTTACATGAAGGTGTCATCAAAACTCTTCATGTTACCGAAACAATGATCTATATTTATGCAGGAACGCAACAGAATACAGAAATAACCATCAACATAGAGATGCAGTGGAAATAATGCTTCATTTCATTAATATAAAATAACAGAAATATGCTTACAGGCATAATGGAAATAAAATAGCTAGGGTGCTGGTAGCGAATCTCTGAGAAGAGATGTGATGGCTACAGACCTCTGAACTGTGTTACATTGAGGCACGCAGGCCTATTACAGACATAATGGAAATAGATGAGCTAAGGTACTGGCAACACTGATCTCTGAGAAGATATGTGTCGGCTACCAGCCCCTGAAATGTGTTATAATGAGGCTCGAGGGCCTATTTATTGTTGAGAAACAATGTAAAATCTAAAATTTCCCAAAACCTAACCCTAGGAGATGAAGCGCCAAAACTGTGGGCCCCATTTGGGTAAATTGGTGTTTCAACTTCTCGGGAACGTAACTTTTGCATCTGATCTCCATTTGACATGCTCGATAGCTTGTTAGAAAGATCTATCTAAGGACTACAAATTTTGAGTGAGCAATAGTCTACAACCCATGTTGCTCCCTGTTTTCCCAAAAAGTGTCGTCTAGGGGCTCAAAATGGCTTCGAAAGTTCAGGACCCGAAAAACTACTAAAAATAGTAAGTTGTGCTGAAACTTACAAACTGAAAGAACTAATGGTGGGGGTTCAAATGGACTCGGTTGGTGGCCACTAATATCCACCTGGATCATTAAGTCCCCAAAATGGCTCCAGGTGTACAGGACCCAAAAACCTATTAAAAATAGTAAGTTGTGTCGAAGCTGAAAAACTGAAAGAATTGATGTTGTGGGTCCAAATGGAATAGGTGGGAGGCCACCGATATCCACCTGGATCATTCCTCCCTCCTTATGAAGCAATGGTCTCCATTGTGTTAAGTTCCTCCATGTGGTGGGGGGGGGGGCGATTTTGCTGAACCTGGTGTTGGATTTGTCCAGGATGTCTTGGACTTGTTGGCGGACGTGCTAGACGTAGATGTGCCGCATGTGGGCAGCCATTGAAAGATATAGAAAAAATTATCCATCATCACGTTCCTCTGTTTCTCGAGGACCTCCTCGAGCAATATTTTGATAGGATCTCCTGCTCTCTCGTCTTTCTTTCCTTCTGCCATGGGGGGTCGTCGGGGTTGCGTGGTTGAACTCCTTATACCCTGGCCACATTGGGGAAATGAAAATAAAAACAGATAAAGAGCATACCCCTCTGATACCACTGATCTACATTTATGCAGGAACGCAACAGAATACAGAAATAACCATGAACATAGAGATGCAGCGGAAATAATGCTTCATTTCATTAATATCAAATAACAGAAATATGTTTACAGGCATAATGGAAATAAAATAGCCAGGGTGCTGGTAGCGAATCTCTGAGAAGAGATTTGATGGCTACAGACCTCTGAACTGTGTTACATTGAGGCACGCAGGCCTATTACAGACATAATGGAAATAGATGAGCTAAGGTACTGACAACGCTTATCTCTAAGAAGAGATGTGTCGGCTACCAGCCCCTGAAATATGTTACAATGAGGCTCAAGGGCCTATTTATTGTTGAGAAACAATGTAAAATCCGAAACATCCCCAAAACCTAACCGTAGGAGATGAAGCGCCAAAACTGTGGGCCCCGTTTGGGTAAATTGGTGTTTCAACTTCCCAGGGACGTAGCTTTGGCATCCGATCTCCATTTGACACGCTCGATAGCTTGTTATAAATATATATCCAAGGAATAAAAATTTTGAGTGAGCGACATTCTCCGAGTCATGTTGCTCCCCGTTTTCCCAAAAAGTGTCGTTTAGGGGCTCAAAATGGCTTCAGAAGTTCAGGACCCAAAAAACTGCTAAAAATAGTAAGTTGTGATGAAACTCACAAACTAAAAGAACTAATGGTGGGGGTTCAAATGGACTCAGTGGGTGGCCACCGATATCCACCTAGATCATTAAGTCCCCAAAATGGCTCCAGGTTTACAGGACCCAAAAACCTGCTAAAAATAGTAAGTTGTGCTGAAGCTGAAAAACTGAAAGAATTGATGTTGCGGGTCCAAATGGAATAGGTGGGAGGCCACCGATATCCACCTAGATCAAACAATTTCTCTAAGGTTACTCCATGAGTGTCTTCAATAATGCGTCATGAATCCTCCACTAAAGCTTCCAAGATCAGTTACAAGGTCTTCAATAATGCTCCAAGGTGTATTCAATAATATCCCCAAGGTAGCTTGAGTTATTCAAAAATTCTTCTTTAGAATTCCTAAAGGGTATAGTTGCAAGAGATCCAAGGTATCTATCTTTGAATGGTACTTCAATTAAGCTTCCAAGATCTATCACAAGTCCTTAAGTAAATACAAGGGTTGTCTTCAAGAACTGGTCCAGATGATTTTTTCAATCCTCTACAAATTCCCTCAAAAAGAAATGCTTCAGAGATATGTTGACTATCTACTGTCTAGAGACTTGTTAGTCAACCAAGGTCGTCAAATTATACTGTAAAAGGTATTCTTCACCATGCTTCAAAGGTACACTTTAATGACATTGAAGGTGTCTTCAGGTTTGTCTTAAGACTCCCAAAATACTTACCTCAAAACTAAAAACATTGTTACTAGGTTAATTAAGACTTAAGATATGTATAACAATATGGACTTACCATAAGTCAATTATTGACTTGTCCACCTAAACTTATCCGATCCTATGAAATAGGTGACCAAGACTATCCAAAACAACGATTCGAGGTATGGAGGGGTAATAGTAACCCATAAAAACTTCAGAAATTCATGCTCGCAGATCTGAGATGTTAATCACAATGGGTTGCTACCTTTCAAACTTCTACAATAGGTGGCACCCACACACAAGAACAAATCCAAGCCTATTTCTGAGCCTTCAACTGAAATAAAAGTCCATGGTTTAGTTCCCTAATAAAGTTAACACTGATGACTATCCAAGCTGAACAAAACATTGTCCAACCACAGGTGAAAATCTAACATATAATAACCCTCCACAAGGGATCTGATCCACTACACTGAGGTACTGAGACTTACAAATAGTAATCCAATCCTTGAAGGATGTAACAAGGCCTTACTATTCACAGCATGAGCCTCCACTTATTGATCCGGGTTAAGGAGGTGGTAATCGATAGAAAAGGACTTATTAACACATTGACTGCCATAGATCTGAGCTCTACACCAACACATATTTTTCCACACATGTATTATAGGTCTCCACATATTGTTGAAATAATAGCACCGAGCTGTTGTAGTTTGAGCATCAATCCTTTTATCTGAAATCTATAATTTTTGTGCTAAATCAGAGATATCTAAATTTCAAAACTATGGAAATGAGAAGAGTCTGCCAACATATTTATAGTGGCTTGTACCATAAATAAGCCTACCTATGCTTATCTGAATAGGTATGTGAGACAACATGAGTTTACCCTTGTTTTGGGGTGAAATTTAAGAGAAGGATTATTCCTTGTCGTTTTATGGAATTAATAAAAAATGCAGGTCTCCACGTTCTCCTTTTTCTTACATTTGATGCAACTCAATAAATGGTTGGCCTTATTTTTAACACACTCATTCTTATGAGCTTCCACCTCCCATAGAATAGTTTGAAATCTATGATTGGAATTTCAAAGTTATCACTCCATATTTTTCTTAAATCCCATTTCTTGTTGATGAAATTCCTTTATTGATTTTACAATAGTGACAATGGTGAAACTGATATCACACAATAAATATTATCACATCATCGTAAACAAATCATCACCCTACTATCATTCTCACCTCCCTTTCTTGGTTTCATCCACATATTATAATGTTGTTTCAAATTTTTTATTATCCCTTTACTATTTTCAACATTATATTCTTATTATGTTATTAGTTACTAGGACTTGATCCATGAATTTAAGGTATTGATGTGTATTACTTCATTCATATATCAAGGAAATATTAGGACACAAGGCTTGTTTGTTCATCATGCATCATTAGTATTTTTCATGTGTGAACATAGAGTTTCATATTTTTAGGTTATCATTCATGCATAGGCTTGGGGTTAAGGCTTCTTAAATAAGAAACAAGGACTAGGGAAACATGAGCATCTTCTAGAGCTTAGGGCATAAATGTAATTAAGGTTTTGTCATGTAGTTACGACAACATAACCAAATCGTTTAAGGCATGTATCATAAGAATATTTTCCATCTCCAACAATACCATATTGAAATAAATGACAACCTTGACAAGTAGTGTCCCCCTTTGTCATTGATGGAAATATTTTTTCCCTTTCAACATTCTCTCCCACATTGACATCAATGGAAAATGGGTTGCCCAAGTACTCCCCTTATCAAGTTTCTTCTTTCCATGCTGCTCCATCGTACTTTCTTCCTTTCTTCATCAAAGATAGTACTCCATGATAGATGTGATGCACCCCCTGTCATTATGATTTTCTTCAATGTACTTTCTCCTTCTAATTCTCTGCATTGAAATGGATGGGGTAGATGATCAATCAAATGCCCTACCTACATAATATCTTCTAGCTCTTATTTTTTCTCAAGAAAGATTGTTTCCTTGTGATCAAGTGGAAGCCATCTTCAACAATGGTCCACTAGGATGAGTAAAGGATTATGCTCTTCAATGGATTTTCTCCTGAGAGATGATCCATAAAAAGATGATTATACATGTGTGACTCATCAAGGCTTTCATAGGGCTCTTCACAGATAGATTTTGCAATAATAGTAAAGAATCACAAGGTCCCCATAATAGTATGCATGGTCTTCTTTTTGGCAGAATTTCATCATTAAAACTTGGAATATCATATCTAAAAAAGATGAATTCATCAAATCAACAACATGTGTTGTTGTTTTGATTGTTCAAGAGACTTTTACATCCAATTTTCTTCCTTCTTCATACTTGTGTAACTTTCTTTTCTACCTTGGTAGTATTGCTTTTAGCTTGTTTAGGGACCCAAGTCAAGTTACAATTATGAACCATATGTCCAATTTTATGACATTTGAATTATTCCATCTTGTTCATGAATGAGGATTCATGACGTTTTCTTGAAATTTTATTTCTAGGGAGCTAGTGGGGACCATTATATTTTTTCTTTTGGTATGCCCTACAATCCTTTGCCATGTGTCCAAAATTTGTACAAGAATAGTAATGACCCTTTTCCATTGATGACAAAGGGGTGAATCAATAGTGTGAGCACTTATACAATTTCTCTCCAATTATTTAATATTTATCATGCATAAAATGAAACACATAATTAGATATTAGTTCATCAAACATAAATTATAAACCATGAAAGCAATCACACAATGGACACAAGTGTTACTAGTGGAAAACCCATCCCAGGAAAAAAACCACCTTGTTGTTACTATGTTGCTCAATATTTAATTATCTTTAGAAAAAATTATATAAGGATAAGCTCACTCCCATGAGCTAGAAGACTCGACTTTTTCACAGTATATTGACCCTTTTAGATATGAAATTTTTTCTCTCTTCGATCTATGGACTACCATCCGCTAAAGGCCACCATGATCAACAATCCTTTCCCATTTACTCCTGAACTAAAAAGAAATCTACATAATCCGATCTATTGGTACTATCATGACCATTGAGCCTCATCCTGTTTCTACCAAACTATCCAACCACATTTGGATGGAGAAATCTCTTCCATTTACTGAATATGCCAAATCATTGTATACTCAAAGCCTCTATGCCTTCACTTCCTCCATACGGTCCTTGTTTCATATATTTTTAGACTGGACTCCTAAAACTTGCTCAACATGAGAAATGCAACAGCATAGCATCAAGTTAAATAAAATAATAATTTTTTGGCACAAATTGCAATAAAAAACTCCACAAGAAAACTTCACTCCAACTGCAAAACATCTCCTCAAAATTCTACACCAATACAAACATCATCTTCTCACACACTACCCCAATATCAAGCTTTAAACATACTTCATCTCATTGTTGCTAAAAATTCAAACTAATTTAGAATGTTTTCACTAGAGAACACATGCAGCTTGTAGGCTCTTCTCCACACACACACTCTCACAGCATCACTAAGAAATCAACCATACTCACAATGATATTTCTCCAATATGTATATGAACTCAAGTGCTCAACACAATAATTACTCAAAACTATTGAGCATCACAAATGTGTTCATATGCTAGATTAGATTAGGATTCATCTCATTAACTCAATCAACCGCTAAATCCATTAGAATTTCTTATATTTTCAACTTTAAATAGCTTCTGGAGGTCCCACAATCTTTTCCAACCATATGCCAAAAATTTCTGATCAAAGATATTTCCAAAACACAAAAAATTAGCTCAACAATGCGAGGAATGCAAAGAAATTTTAGTGGAAATCCCATAGTCACTCCCTTAGCGTTGTCATACATGAAAATTTATCATATTGGAGCTATAGGCTCTACGTTGGACCTGTCTCCATGTGACTTTAGCATCGCAACCACTCCCTTGACTCAACATGCCTGCAACTGGGGCTAAAACTTAGAGGAAACATAAGTTCTTCAGCCTAGAATCTATGCCACCTATTGAACCATCTTTATCAACATATAAACACTCCAAAAAACCATTCATATTGTTATGCAAATGATGAATAGGCCAGGAACAAGTCAATGACATGCAATATCTATTCTTCCAACCATATAACCAAGACCAAGACCTCCAGCTCCTCAAGCAGAAACCATGGTCTGTAAAAACACCTCCAGGACCTATCGAAACATATCTGACCCCAGTAGGAGCATACTCATCTCTTATAGCATCAACAACATGTCATACAACTACTGCAAACAATTGTGGAAGCACCTCCAACACAAGAAACCCCAACTCAACAAATATAGAAACAAACTAATGTATCCAAGACATGTAGAGACATATGTAGCACCAAGAGAAGATCTCCAAGCTCTTGCATCAACAACATATCCTACTAACATAATATACCATCCTCAAACAAACATCACATGTGGAATCCATCTCCAAGTCAACAACCACTAGGTCTCATCATACACATGTTGACTTCAATTCCAACTAACAATACAATCACCAATCATCCATCAAAAAACACTCATCACTCATGCATATGGCCAGTAGAAACCAGATATTTTTGACATGAATTCCAACACTACAATTCCAACAATCTATGAGCTAGACTGCTGTCCCACTGCACAACTGACCTTCCATTGACTCTATTAATAGTTAGAGGTTAGGTAACTGAATACAGCTAAAAACAATTAAACATGATTAATAAATTTAGCAATGACAGATGCATAATTTAACCCCAAGCCCTCTAACTCGAATTTTCTAGTTTAATTGAGTGACAAGATCCATATCACACTAGTTAACTTCCTTCAAGTTTTCATGCTGATGTGGAAATTCGATTTACTCAATTTGACCAAGGCTAAAGTCAAAAGGAGCATTTCTTGCTATATTTTTTCAACATTAGGAGAGTCAAGGTCCATTTCCATATCATCTCCCTTTAGACCCTCTAGGATAATAGTGTGTCTCTTTTCATTAAGCAATAAAAGATAGTTCTCGCTTCCCTATCTCCGATTTTGTTTTCTTTGTTATGACGTTGTAAATCACGATATTTGAAGATATAGTTGATTTGTTTTTCTTTTTTCTTTATAACCATTTTATTTTTGGTTCTATGCAAGGAAAAGCATGTATAATTATGTTGTATAATTGCAGCTTCTCATGAAATTTCAATCTAAATGAAGAGGCACAATCCTACACTATTTCTCTGCGAAATTCAACTCACAATTTAGAACAAAATCGAAAATGCACAATAAGAAACAACACAGTTGCACAATATTGTTCTAGGAGAAAACATTTGTTAAAAAATCCTTATGACCACCTACATTAATCTAATGAATAGTGATGTGTTACAACTTCTAGCTTGCTCTGAGATTAACTTGCAAGTGAATAACCTAATATCTTTGCTCACTAAGAAGCTCTGATCCATAATTAGTCAAATTATGCTTTATCTTGAGCCCCTATTTCCTTGCGCAAATATTGAGGAATTAGGCCTCTATTATTTAGTAATTTTCTTCTAATTCATTGTGTAGTTTCCAAGGTTGACTCTCTGACTTCATGCAACACCACTACACTCAATACTAGTCTACAATGATGTTACACTGCCTTGAAATCTCCACCACAACTAGGGAACTAAAATTCTCTGCATGGACTAGCTATTTTGGGCTAATTGATTAATTAACTATATCATCATTGAGTTAGACTATTTTTCTACTAAAAAATTGACCTTCCACTTATTCCTACAAATGTTAGAATTAGTTTGACTAAAAACAAATTGAATTAGCTATCCTTGATTGCTACAAATTATCAATCACACATGCTTAACTGAACTCCAAGCCCTCTTATTCAAATTTACTAAGCTAAATGAGTGAGAAGAGCCATGTCACACAAGTTAATTTCCTCTACATTTTCTACTGATGTGGAAATTTGAATTTTCTCAATTTTACCAAGGAAAAGTCAAATTAAGACTTTCTTGTTGCATTTTTCAACACAACAACCTTACAATAGAGTTAATTTTGGGACATCCTTGCTCCAAAGGCCACACGACACTATTTTAAAGCAATATTTTTTGTTTGGAAATGGAATGATGTGATTTCACTTTAAAATTAAAGTAGATCCATTTTTCTATCTCCACTAGAAACATGTTATAGATTTAATGTGATTTATATCCTAAAACTAATGATGAAAACACCTAGGAGGAAGAGTTTAACAATATTTTATTTAGGACATCTAGTCACTATTTTGTGAATAACCTTTTCAAGCAGCTTCCAAATGGAATGATTCAAATTTTGTCTTAGAGTAGACTTGATTTTTTTTTCATTATAAATGCTAAACATTTTTTTAATATTTAATGATTTGATATGATAAGTATGTTTATGAACAATTAAGATGTGATTTTATCATAGATTATATTTCATGACCAATAGTTACTAATTTAGGAGTTAGATTTTCATTTATCGTCCAAAGGAATGTTTCAAATTGGGTTGGAAAATATACTTCAAGGGATATATATCGTACAATAGGTTTTAAAAATACTCTCTTTTACTCCATTAACTATTTACTATCCCAACTCTATTTTTAATAGGTTTTCAAAGTGAATTTGCAACAAAAAATTGAAAATGACTATTTTCTCTTAAACTATTATTAGGGTATATGAAACATTTGTTGAGTTTTTTTATAGTTATGTGATTAATCAACCCCCCAAAAAATATTTATTACCCATTTTGTAAATATTGTAATATGACCTCTAGAAAATTTGTAGTGATTAAATAAATTTATAGCAATTTACATTTTTTTTTCATCGTGCAAAATGGTGATGTGCAAGTTTGTCAAGAAAAATATTAAATTAATTGCTGACATAAATATAGATTCAAAATCAAACAAAAACTTTAGGGTAAAATGTTTATTAGCAAATTTACAAGCCCAAATGAACAAATATCTATGCAAATCTAAAGGCATCACTAAAATATGAATTGTAGGATAAGAAATTAAAATTAAAACTCGTGCCATTCCATGAATTACCTTGAAATTTTTTATTTTCCTTTAGTGAATGTTTATGGTTCCTAATTAGTTGCTACAACTCTACTTGTGTTTCCTCCTTCAAATGCATTCTTTACCCTTTGGATCTTAGTGCAAATGGGTTAGTACATATAGTGGTTGTTATTGCACCACAAATGAAAATTAATGAAATAATTTACTATGAAGTTTTTCTTAGTGTCCCTAATTTGATAATATAATAAAGACATGACAAGGATTTGTATATCCTCACTATAGTGAACATGTTCCTACATCTTGAATTATTATCTCCATTCCTCCAAGTTGAAAATGTTGGTGCCAAAGAAATCACATGTTTCTAAACATACTACAAATTCCCCAATTCATTTAGTATTTCCCCTACAAAAGTTCAAAAATATCATGTAATTTATTGGCATAAATTGTGTAAATTTTTTATTATCGATCTAGATTTTGTAAACTTGTGAAACACAAACATAGTCTATGTCGAATTAGATCATTTTTAGTATTCATCTAACAAAAATACTTAGTGCTTGAACTTATGAAATCAAATTCATAAATGAAATACACAAAATTTCATAAATCAAAGTGCATAATCTATCAACGGTCATGAAATTAAACACCAGTAATGTTACTAGGACCCTACTGTGACCAAATTAGTTGCTGAAGCGATATAGAAACTTCTTGTTTCCATGAATCCTTGATAATAATGGAAACTAAACTATGAAGTACAAAAGGTAAGAACTTCCGCAAACTCAAATATAAATCACGCTTGGCATTGAATATGTATTGATGGTTGATCATACACAAATTAGGAATTTATCATAAATAATATCTTTTCTTATTCATAAGAATTGATAAAAAAATCTAATCTAACTTTTAAAAGGGAAAAAATATTCATTAAATAACATTTCAAAATTACATAAATACATGTAATATGAAATAAAATACCACCTTAATATATTTGGAGTGAGCTTTATTCTCCTAAGAACTAGGTAGAAAATTAATCTATAACATCATAAATTAATTCAAGGTCTAAAATATATATGACTATAAAACAATAACCTATGTGAAGTAAAATCTTTATTTTTATTCTATGTCATCACAAGTTAAACATATGCTCCAATATTTCTTCCTTTGTAATGGAGAATCCTACTATTATTTATAAACAAAAATCATTTGAAACTAAGATAATGTTGGGGTTCCAATGTTTTAGCCAGATTGGCAAGACCAAAAGACCGGACAACATCACAACCACTTTGGGGCCCTAGGATCTAGCCCTCCTAGACCCAGAGAGGGATCTCTCCATTTAAAATCCAAGAATGATATGTCGTTGAAGCTTAAAATGAGGTGTTAGGCTAGGTATGAAGCACAAAGGGGGGTTTAAAATGATCTGGTTGGTTGTTGGGTTGGTCATGAGATCATAAGACTGAGAAGGTCATGGAAAGAAAGGAACAAAGTAGCAGGACATTTCAGTAAAAGAGGATAGGTTAAGGTTGTGCCATCCATTGGGCTATGGAGTCATGAAAGGAGATAACTTGCAAACAACTAGCCAAAGCTTTCATAGGGAAAGTCATCCATACTAAAGGATCTTTGAGATAGATGGTGGAATGGAACAATAAGGAGAGAAATGAAGAGGCACAAAGGGCAGCTTGAGGTTAGACCAGAGGTCGTCTAACTCCATATATGCTTCGACATACTCTCAAAAGGACAACACTTAAGAATAAAACACAGAACTAGGCCTAAGGTCAGAGAAGGACTTTTAACCTTAAATGCTTTGACACCAGCTCATGGGATCTTGGAAAGGAAAATTTGTTGAACAAAGACCCCAGTGGACAGGGCTTACACTAAATCCCCGGTATCCCAAACCCTCTATCTTGAACCCAACAAGAACAACTAAGCAGCAAACCCGAATTCACACATCAGCTAGCAGTGAATAACAGCTACTACACTGGTTAAATTACATGAATTTTATCTTAGATTCACTATCAGCAGAAATCATTAAAGGTAGGGAGAGAAGAAACATAGGGTACCATGTGAGGGTATATCTTATGCCAGATTTCTGAGGCGTACTAGAAGACCAATGAACAACATGGAAAATGTAAATAAAACAATGAAATAAGAGACACATCACCCATAATAATAGACCAGGATCCTATGAAATTCGCTTGATTAATTGATGCAAAACCAGTCACATACACTGAGTTCAATGGCAAATACAATACCAAATTTCTCCTCCCAGTCTACTACATTACAAAATTACTCTGCTACTCTCTCCCAAACTGTTCTAACAGTCAAAAATGAATCCCTACAACATCAACTATAACAACAACACAACCCTTTACAAAGTGTTCTTTGGGAGTTCTTATAGGAGATTGGATAGCAAGAGTAGATGATATACATTAAATCGATTCATTAAGATAGAGTGGAGGAAGAGTCCATGCCCACTCTGCTTAAAAGCTCTACATTGTACTCTGTAGTCTGGTTTGGAGTCTCTATCATGTTGATTTTGACCAAAGATGTTTCTTTAATGTCCTTTCTAGCCGTAAATCTCTATGTTATGTCTTCTGAAGCAAGTAAGGTGACTGAAGGTCTTCTGGGCTTCCATACCTCCATTACTTCTGCCCTGACAGTCTTTGGAAATTTTTTGTAATTGAGATGGCCTTTGGGAGCTTGGGAGGCATGGAGTCTTCTGTCGAGGGTGTACTGTTTGAGTAAAGTACTGCTGATACTGAAAGCAGATATGGCTTGTTTCTGTTGGGAAAAATACTGAGTGGGGGGGGTGAATCAGTATTTAGAGCTGACTGAAAACTTTTTATCAGAGATCTTATTATGCATTTAATTCTTTACTTAGATTATTGTATCATTCATTCATCAAAAGTTTAGTAAGCAGTAATAACAGAATAATCCATCACACATAAGCAACAAACATGAACACCATTATTTAAGGTGGAAACCCAATTTGGGAGAAAACCACCGTTGTTGTTGTCTCAGTCTTCAATATTTATTATAAAGAAAACTTCTTACAATTTTTGTGCTGGCGCAGACTTATACCAGCACGTAGGCACCCACCTACAGAAAGCTACAACCTTCTCTCATTCTCCAGTCACTACTGGAAGGGAGCTCCCACCCCCCTGATCTCGTTTACCAACCTCTCCTGGAAGGGAGCTTCGACCCCCTGATTTTAACACTAGCTTGTACTGGAAGAAAATGTTGTGTAACCAGTTCCAAAAATAGAAGAAAAGAGATATCCACGCCTTAGAAATAAGCCACTTCGAGGGGGCAACCTCCAATACATTACATAAATGAACAATTCTTGGATGATACAATTTACAAAACCTCCTTTCTATATATAGGAGTCCATGGGGCCATAATGTAATCCTAGTAGGCCACAATGTAATCCTAGCCGACCTAACAATAATAATGTAAGGGCAAAATAATAACAATATGGGGGTTACAGGGGTACAATAATAACAATAAGGGGGGCTACACTAACATAATAAGGGGCTATACTATTAATATAGGGACTTAACATGCCCCTCTCCTTCAAACAAGTGTTGTCCTCAACGCTTGATTATTTCTTGATGTTTCTGTATAAAATTCTCATCCTCCCATGTGAAATCTTCTACAGGAAAGTTCTTCCACTTGCTGAGATACTCTGAAATTGATCGTACTTGTCGATTTCTTGTTTCTATGACTGCTTCATAACTTCTTTCGATGTCATGTTGATCTTCCTGTTGTTTCATTAGATTATGCACCAAAGTTGGGTTATCCTTTGAGAGTTGGAGAACTTGTTGTTGATGCTCGATGTGATCTTCCACTAATTTATCATCCATATTTGCTATTATTTGATCCTTCAAACCATCCAACTTAGCCTCCATTTATGCTTTTAAACCATCTATGTCATCTTCGATTGCTCTTCGTAAGATCGAAATTTGTTGCACTTGGTACCGTAATTTTGATATCTCATACTGCAATTCTTCCACTTCATGCATCATAGTATAGATTTCTGAGGGCTTAATGGGTGTTGAATTATTTTTAGGAGGCATTTTAGAATGCAATACTGAAATATATGCTCAATACCCCTTGGAATCACTTCAAACTGATTTTTCAAACAAGATTTATGCAATTCGAGAAAAACAATACACACCTTTTACTTGCTTTTGAGGAGCTCGATATTGGAATTGGATTATCTCTGTAATTGAAAATCTTCGATATCTGAAATTCAGCCCTGTAGTATCCCTATGAAGCTTCTTTTCACAATGTCACAGGTCTGACCTGATTTGGATTCTCCAAGACAAAGTTGTGTCCAATCTCCCACAATGACCTAATTATAGACTAGTTCAGTAGAGCGAACTTGTACGACTTGCCACGTGTCACTGTTTTGTTCTTTGTCTCTGAAATTGATAGCCAAGAAACTACAGGCCGTGCACTTGTGACCACTTTTGACGGCACTCCAATCCAATCTCGAGAGAGAGAGTTATTGAACGTTTCCCATGATCACCTCTTTGAGATGCAATTCTGGAGCCTGAAAAAGCACTACCTTCCACAGATCATATCTCCGAAAATATTGCGAACCAAGCTCTGAAATTTTTTGACGAATTTCCTCGGGATTTTAGCTTCGCACCATACAAATTTCAGATTTTGAACCTTCGTAGAAAAAAAGTTATAGCGCAAATTCCACGATGACCTGTTTAGGAGCCTGAAAATATACCTAACTTCCACAGATTATATCTCTGAAAATATTACGAAACAAGCTCTGAAATTTTTAGAAACTATTCCTTAGGATTTTTTCTTCGCACCCTAAAAATTTCAGCTTCTGAAACTTCGTAGAAAACAAGTTATAGCGAAAATTCCACGACGACCTGTTCGGGGCAGCGAAACCCTAGAATCCAAAGCTCTGATACTAAATGTTGTGTAACCAGCTCCAAAAATAGAAGAAAAGATATATCAACGCCTTATAAATGGGCCACTTCGAGGGGGAAACCTCCAATACATTACATAAATGAACAATTCTTGGATGATACAATTTACAAAACCTCCTTTCTATATATAGGAGTCCATGGGGCCATAATATAATCCTAGTGGGCCACAATGTAATCCTAGCCGACCTAACAATAATAATTTAAGGGCACAATAATAACAATATGGGGTTTACAGGGGTACAATAATAAAAATAAGGGGGGATACACTAACATAATAAGGGGCTATACTATTAATATAGGGACTTAACAGAAAATCTTCCACTTTCATGCTGAAGACTTCAATCCTCTGATCCACCAAATTTCTTCAATTTCTTCATCAGACTTGCGTCAGGTCTTCATTATTTCTTTGCAGATATTCCTAGAGATTCATCATTTCTAGATCTAGAGATCTTGAACTTTCATCAACTCCATAGGTGCATCATAGATTCAGATTTATTAGAAACAGAGTTCAATCATGCAGATATCTCTTAAAGAGATTTATTCATTAACAACCCCTCCACATGCACACATTGTACTATAATCCTCTTTTCCTTATATAGTTTTTTCCTTTAATATTACCATGAGTCAAAACCACTCAATAGCTGATGGTATTCCTGGACGAGATCAAATAGATAATCCAGCGGGGTCTACCTAAGCCCCAAACAACTTCTCATTGTTCTATTTTCTTGGTCTGGAAATTAATTAATCTAAGGCTTTTTAATATCTCAATATGAGATTGAGATATTAATCCAATTCTTCTTTTAGTTATGAACTCCCCAAGGCATATATATATATCAACCCCTGGTTTATGTGTTCGTGAGATCAATGCATATATTAAACCACGTTCATTTCATCACATGTTTCATATTTCACCAACTTCACATATTCAACATCCTTTATTAACCCCACAAACCTTAGTTTAAATGGTCCCAATTAATATAATTTAGAACAGGACCCACATATATAATCAATGATTTCAATCACATACTCGCACCGTATCATGGTTATCCATCGTGTACCTTCCTTAAACGACCACCGTCTGATGGCTCCCCTCCAGATCGACGCCGCACAACAATATCGCGCGGATTCCTTGGTTGGACATTAACGCACGATGGTGCATAGTGATGGTGGTTTTGCAAATTCATTCAGGGACGCGTGTCGCTCGTTCTATGGAATCGCTCCCAACCTCTTGAATACCGCTTGCCCGTCGAAAGTGGTACGATGAAAACCGGAAACCCCCTTCACTGTTCATTCTGCTCATGGTTCCTCTCCTTCGCTCAAGGTTTCGTCTGCCTTTATTCTGTCATTCCTACGTTTCTCCGTGAAGGCATAACTTTGTTTTAATTTTTCTTCCTCCGTGCGATTATGTTAATATAACTCAAGTTATATGTATTCCAACAAACATGCTCTGCGATGATGTGTCCATTCAATTGCATTCTTCAGCAAGCAGGTTAACCCTATTGAATCCACCATACAGAATTACATCCTTTATTGATTAGCTAGCTCGTGCTTTTACAGAAATCAAATCCATCAACCCTTTACTCAGATTTACTCAGCCATACTTAAATCATATTGTGAATAGACTAGAACCCTCCAAATTTAGAGGTTTGTCAGGATGTATGAATAAACCAAACTTATTCACACATGATTTAACACGTTCTTAATCACATCGATTCTCCCAAAGCTTCGATTCATGTACATTCAGTCTTATAATCTGCTTGTATAGAACTGCTGATGGTTTTCTAAGTTCTTCATATAGTCATTATCTGCATCTTTTGTCAGAGAGTTGCCATCAAGGACAATCATATAATAGAATACAAGAAACATATTTCCAACAGTTTCATGTGCTCTTTTGATCTTCAAATTGCACTTTAATTCTTTAAATACGGGATTAGGTACTAAATATGCAATTAATCAGCCCTGAACCCCTCTAATCCATCTCTGCTGTTATGCTAACCGTTGCTGTGATGGCCTCTTTATGTTTCGAATCGCAGTAACTGTGATTACAGAGGCAGAGTGAAATTTCCACTCTGTCAACCCTAAAACAATGAAATAAACCAATTAGAAAAACTAGGGGTGGCGGAAGAAATGTTGTGAGGCCTGGAAGACTGGTGGCGCAATTGTGGAAATGGTGGGTGTAGTGGATGAAATGGTGAAAAATACTGCAGAATGGAAGTTAGAGGCGGAATGAAATAAACTTTAATATAAAACATTAAAGTTTCAATGCAGCCGGATTACAAAGGTTTCGACCTCTGGAATACAAATGACATGCACGAAGATGCAATGAAATGAGCTGATATGGTGGGACCCGGCAATGGAGGAGGGCGATTTAAGAGGAGATTGATGGTTGTGATGGTCCGATGTAATGTTGAGTCGCACGATGAGGAATTGTGAATGAAGTGTGAAATGCAACAAGGGCCATTGATCTGCAGAGATCGACAGTCGGGATCTGTCAATGGAATTTCGGGCTTGGAAATGGGGAAGTGGTTTTGGGAACAAAACCGCTGGTTTCGCGCGGTGAAAAGGGAGGGGAGTGGTTTTCACTTTTTCAACACGATATGGGTCTTCAGTTGACACGTGGCTCTAGAAAGCCGCCCATATCGCGTGAAATTGAAATGTTAAACATCAGATGGCTAAAATGCGTGATATTACTGAGGGTTGTCAGATCAGGAGTAAGCAGATCAGACGATGGGAGACAGAGCACGATCTGAGGAGATACATGGTCGGTTAAAGTGTAGGCCGATCAAATATGGTTTAATTGATGGTTGTCTGATCTAAGCGATGGACGGTCGAGATCTGGAGATAGTAAAAAAATGCGGAGGATATGGTTAGTGGGTGGGATTAATCTGAGCTGTTGGATCACGAGGGATGAATGGCTCAGATCCAATCACAGCGCGACAATTGGAAGGGCTATCGTTTCGGGGTTGGGCAATTTCGATGGTGTGATTGAACGGCCGCCGTCTGATCTGGAGACATATCGATGGCTCTCGGGTAATCAGAGGGTGATAGGAGAGGGGAAATTGGCACGTCAAAGTTAGCGTGGGGTGTTAGATCTGGGTATATCTACGGTCGATATCGCTCTCGAGACTTATAGAACAAAGCCTCCATCGCATCGGGGGTTTTCATTATAACACAGGAATGTGCTCCTGATTGCTCCAATTCCGATAAGTGGCTAGGCTTGAGCGCTCAGTTCTAGGTGCGGGTCATGTGGTTAAGTGGTTGAGGGGGCTGGCCGAAAGGGGCTAGGCCTGTCATAAATAAAAAGGTGGGTTTTTGGCCTATTTAAATGCATTTTGAGGCCAGAAGAGGAAAATGGTAGGGGGAATAAATGGTTTTAAAGCCAAATAAATGATATTATAAGGCTTAAAAGGGGATTTAGGGTGATTTAGGGGGTTAAGGAGGGAAATAAAGAAGGGAATAAGGGATGAAAACAAAGGCTTAATGGGGATGAAATAGAAGGAAAATGGAGGCCTTTTGGGCATTATTCTTCTCAACAGAGAGGATTTTCTCATGGAAACAGTAGTGAGGATTTATCAAAGTACAAAGGCACAAGGAGGCTTCAAGGATGATTTGTTTAAGAGGAAATGCATTCCTTGAAGGCTCAAAAACATTTTAGCCCCCTTTTTGCTTGTCAAAAAATTCATAGGGGGCTAACAGATAGTAAATAATAAATTCAAATACATAAAACTCCCATATGGTTACAATCATTTGTTAATAATTACCAAATGAGTATCTCTAAATATATCCCGATGAATATCTTTAAGATAATTCTTAATAACTCACAATTGATCTCTTCAAATACTCTCATTCTTTCCATATCTTGAAATGTTGATTAATGATCCCAAATCCATGGAAAAGATTCAATGGTTGAAGAGGAAATTCAAACTCAACACTTAGTGGTAAAAATTTTCATTATTGCAAGCACTAAATATATTTGTAACCATCATAAACCTCATCCAACTTTCAAATATCAGTGAAAATATGTTATTTTTATAATATTTAATTATAAAATCATCTAAAATACTAAAATAAATGTATTGTAAAATATCTTAAACATAATTCCACATAACGTATCAAAATAGAGTATAGTTTACAAAAAAATAATAATAATAATTAAAATTCAAAGAAAAGATTATGAAAAGACATAAAAATAATGGTAATTTTATGAATTAACAATAGCTATAATAAAATAAACATAAAGATGATTAATAGAAAGGATTGAAGAAGGAATTTATTATTGAGGCAAGGAATGGCTATCAAGGATAAGAAAGTTAGTTTAGTTTAGTGTATTATGTAAGCAATTCTTATATGTTGAAATTTTCTTGCTTACATTCCAAAACATATATTGAAAAGGTTTATGAAGCATGTTTTATTTTTATAAGGGGAATGGAACATGATACATAAGAATACACTTAGCTAAATAGTTACATATAACATGGCCAAAGAATATGGGTGATTGGGGCTTAGATCACTTGTGTTTCAGGATCACTACCTACAAAAAGTTTGTGAAATTTATCACCCAAATGGTATTTGCAAAAACAAGCAATGGAAAAAATTACATAACTCTAGTTTCATTCATGCAAAACCTTGAAAATTCATAAAAAAAAATCATTTCATTAGTGATAGACATTGGTGCTAACCTTCCTTATTATTAATAATCATTTATATTGGAGAGTAAGAAATGCAATGATGGAAACTTAACTAAATTGAGAGGGGAGGGGTGAATCATTTTAGTACATTCATGGACATTAATTTATTTATTTTAATTGCTTAACTGAACTATTAAATGAGAAACATACACCTTATGAACAACATAATTAAAACATAAAAAACATGTAATCATTTAAACCACAATGTAGGATCAATGAATAAAATACTTACATGTGGACACTAGATATAATTGGAAACCCATAAAGGGATAAAACCAAAACTTTGTTAATGTTTTGATGCAAAGGAAAGCTCCTATTTCGTTTTTACATCTTATTTTTTTATAGGCTTCAACCTACAAGAGTGTTACACAGTATTTTTTCATTGTCATTGCAATCCCCATCCCGCATATTGGAGGGTCATTTCAGTGACCCCTATGTATTTCCATACATTGCAATAAATTTCATTGCATCCCTTGGGATGTCAAAAATGTAATCTTTGTTGATCATTCCTCAAGCAAACCTTCACAAACCTATGATATTGGGTCGGCGCTGGTAGGAAGTTATGGTCTTGTGCCCATGACTAATTAACACTGAGCCTCGCACACATTGGTGCTTTTTCTTAGAAGGTCACCCATGCTGAGATGCTTTTGGAAAGTTTTTTAAAATAGAAATGAAGCTTCCATGCTCTAACAAATTTGTAAGCAGAGTCATGATAGTTTGTTCACTTGGATCAAGTCGAGTTTCCCCATTTGGCCTATTATTTCCTACAAATGTGTAACTCCCCAAAGGGATATACCTCTCCTCCACCTTATGTGGATCCAAACCTCCTCCTCCTCTCCTATAAAAACTTATTCCTCACATTGATTCAGCTAGCTGAACATTCATTAGTTATAGCTGGTTCATTGAAGAAACTAGAGAGGAATCCATTGTTGAGAGAGAGTTTAAGCCCATTGACTCATTGAGTTGAATGATGAATGAATCCTTGAGACGTACCCAAATGAACCCGTCGAAGGTGATCTGCAACGTCAAGGCATAAGGTTGTAAACTTATTTTTCATATATCAATAATACATGACTAGTTTCTGGTTCCAACTTTGTTTCCATTTATATTCAAAGTGTTGAGCTCTCCTTGACTAGTTGAATAGCTGTAGATGAATGTATATCCTTGTATGTTGTCATCATTTTTTTGATCTATGTGCAGGCGCATGAACATCATCACCAACACGAATTGCAAGGCGTGAGGACAAAGATTAAAGGATCATTGCTGCATGCCATGAAAAAAGCATTGGACTGAGGTAAAATATATGTTCCAGTCCATATATAATCTATAAGCTAGGAATTTATGAATTCATTGTGTTCCCTTGTTGCTAGACCCACCCTAGGGATAGAGGGATTGCCTCTATTCGCAGAGAGGATTTTCTTGCTCAACAAAGAGGCTACTACCTCATTTTCATCTGCAAGCTACAACAAGCAATTAAGGTCTAACTCCCATAATTTTTTTGTAGGCTACAGCCCAGAGGAGGCTCCTACCTTAATAGGCTACAACTTGTTATTTTTTTAATAAAGCTACAAATTCAAAGGAGACTAAAATTCCCTGATACATACAAGAAACAATGTGTTAGTTTATCTAGACTTCAATTCTACGTACCTCTATCTCTATCTCTGCCTCTTCTCCTCTTCAAATTTGCATCACATCTATTAATTTTCCATTTTTGTGTGTTGTTTCAATCACTTTAACCCAATTCTTTTATTTAATTTGCAATCTTTCAACACAATTTAATATTCCCATTATTAATAGCAGTTTTAGATATAACAGTAAATGAAATAGACAAAAAAATACAATCAAGATCAATAAGAGACAAAAGGATTTAGTCAAATACTAGGGTAAAACCCCACAAGGGGGGAAACCCTTTCAAATTATTGTTCTTATTATATTGTCATAAAATGTTCATCGAAGAGAGTATAATGTTCAAATTCCCTAATCACAAGGCTATTGATCAAAACCAACCAAACAACATCCAAGATATGTGTCCAATAAACAAGGCTAATCAAAATTAAAGTTTCAAGCCTATGGTAAAATCTCAAAAGTATCATAGGGGAGAGCTACATGGAGCTGGTGATCATGCATGTGGTTGTAGCTCTCCATCCACAAGGATTACCCTATTAAGAGAGTATCTATAATTGAGAATTTCCTTCTCCAACCTTACATCTCCATATCAATTTCTCCTTTTCACATGTGCAAGCTCGAACCCTACAATTTTGAACCTATATGAACCAATTTCATGAACCAATCTCATACCTTTGTGAGCCAATCCAAAGAGGAGAGATAAGAAGATGTTTTTTGATGATGTCCAAATGAGACTCAATTGACTTGTATTTTATGCTTCCAAGGGTGACCAATTTCTCTTTAAAGTTAACATATACTTTCATGAACATGTTGGTTTCCTCTTCAAAAGTACATTTTTCCTTAACAAATTTAAATTATTACAAGGTGAAATCACTCCACCGGATCTCCGAGGCTGAGAAGAGATGAGAAAAGGCAACCACAAACCAATATTTTTCCAAGTAGCTAACCCTACTAGGTAGGAGAGGGCTCTCTCCAATGGATCTCAGCCAAGATGACTGGATAAATGAGATATTGGGCTAGGTATAGTAGCATAGGGGTTTTGATTGATTGAATTTTGAGGTGTTGGATGGTGAATAGGTCAGGGAAAACAAGGATCATAATTGTAGGGATCTGGTGGAGAAAGGTAGGTAAAACAATCAACACAAGAGGGTATCTGATGAGATGGTTTAGACTGATAGGTTTTTGAGAAAAGAGAATAAGAACTATTAATTATTTTATACTAAGAAGAAAATGAGACAAACTGTAAATATCCCTCCAAAATAGAGCATGAACTTAATCATTTTTGTCTTTCTGACTTAGGAGACATTTACATTTATAAATGGAGTGATTCTGAGCTACAATACATTCACAAATTTTCATAAAAAAGAAGAAAAAATGCTAAATCATTTACCACATGAATTCCATCAATATAGTTGTAACTATTTCTATTATTATTAGCCAAAAGTATGATTAAAAAAAGTGTTCCAAGATCAATCCAATAGCATCCAACCCTTGCTATGAGAAAATAAGTGAGTAATATAGACCAAAACTGATTCTCCCCAGCTCAGGGGTCGAATCCCTAACTTGAGGAACTCATCCAAAAAGTGCTCAACTAGAAACCCAAAGACTGGGGAGATCAACAAACTCATCCCTAACATTGGTGAAACTAATTCATTTTAGCCAAAAATTGATCAGGAGATCATGTGTTATGTTAAAAAATGAAAGTGCTCCAAACAAGTCTGAACCTAAGTGACCGGAAAGGTATCATCGTTGCGATTCCGGAACCATGAACGGTTCGAAAAATAGATGTCGTATGACGAAGATATCGTGTTCTGTCTGTTTTCCCAAACAACAAAAATTTTGTGACTAGATGCCCAATCAGCATGCAGGTACAATCAGTAGGCATATTCCAAGAATATTTTTTTTTCTCGGCCAACCAAATCATGCCATGTGGCATGATATGGGTTGTTGATTTAGTGGTATGGAGGTGCTTTTGGGCCATTGGATGGTTGTTTCAAGAGCCGTTGGATGAGGGACACGTGACAAGCGCGAAGGCTGCCACATGTCCTTAGGATGGTGTATCAAAATTGTTTGGAGCCGACAGGATTAAAATTGGAGAGCTCGGGTGCGGGTGCACATGACTTGACTAGTCCGCCTACAAGTGTTTCTTAACACTATAGGGCAAACGGTTCAATATAAAGTTTAAAAAAACATTCAGCGGATTAAAAAGGGGGCCAGCCCCAGCCACAAGAACCTACGGCTATGACCGTGAGCTTAAGCTTTATACCAGAAACATTCATAGTAACCTCTAGCATAGGTTTAGTACTGATCACATGTAGAAGTGTTATGGCAACAAATGTCGTGGTCTACAAAATCGTGCACACTCCAGGTTCCGCTCACCAGCTGTTTATCCAACAGATTTTATTAATGAAGTCACATGCTAGAGTTGATATGAAATGCAATGGTTTGGAACCGTGCCAGCTACGGGTTTTACCCACCTTTAACGCGGAGTTTCAACAAGTAATAATGCAAATGGCGGGGGGTCAACATGTGACCACCCTGCCCGCCTAACCATTTCATTTAATTGTTAATAGTTTTATATGGCGGGAGTTATAGCACCAACCCTAAATTTAGGGTTTTCATTAATTTTATCTATAATTAAGTGCTTATCTCCACATTTAGTGGAGCTTTTCTAGCTGTCATTGGGACAAATGCATTGGAAGGTCAATTTTCGACCTGTTTTGGTGAAACAAGAGTCTACCTAGACTAATTTGAGGATTCTGGAGCCATTGGTGTAGAGAAAACAAACATTAGAGGCTTGTAAAAACATTTAATTTAAAATTTTGAGCATAATGATAGAGAGGGACATGCCATTGGGAGCTGGACCAGCAGATATAGCCTAGGAGGGGTGAACTGCTTCATCATGCCTACTGTGTAAAACTTATGTGTGAATGTTTTTCTCTTTTATGAATTATTGTTCAGTGTTTTTAAGGCTTATTTTCATGCTTAAAGTTCATCAATTCATCTATGTTTCATGGTTAGAACAGTCATTCCTTAAGCAAACTTATGGAGACAAATTGTACATGTTTATATTACTGAAAGGACACTTAGCATAATAGAACTAAGACACTCCTTTCAGATCAAAAATCCACTTTTACCTAATTTATCTGCCCTCTAATAACTATTTAGGTAATAATTAAATTTTCACAGATGAATTACATTAGTAAAACTCAAAGATTCTATCACCAAGTGAGAAAAATTCAAAAACTGGAAAATATCAGAGAATCTGGAAAAAGTGCAGTGCCTAAAGGAAAAGCACAGTGCCTGAAGTAGAAGTGCATCACCAACTTCAAGGCCACTTTTGGAGGCCTTCCGTAATTCCAAATTTAGCTCATGATAGCTCATGGGAAAGATGCTCCTATCTAGTTTCCAAAAATTCCCTTAGTTTGTAAAAATGATAAATTTAAGGCCCTCAAAATTCCATAATATCCCAAAATAAGGAAAATTTACACTATTTGGAATATCTTAAGATATTCCAAATGTGGAGCTACAGCAATCCATGAACATAATAATGAAAGAGTAGTGTTACATCAACTCAGAAAATTTAAGAAGAACATCTAGCCATTTTATTAGTCTTATAGCAGAAAATAGACATAGGATCTTGAGGAAATATTTACTCAAGCTAGGCAAAATCAGCCTCAAGAAACATGTACATAAAATACAAGCCCACTGCTACACAGAAAAGTATAAAAGTCTAGGACAGTGCAGTTTTATTCAGATTAATTGCTACTGGAGTATTTCAATACATGGATATGGAATGATATTTCTCATACAATGTTGGGAGTGAAGATCTAAGATCCCAAATACTATTTCAAGGCAATCTTGGAAGGATTGGCTGAAATATGCAAAACTGAAAAATGTCGGAGTTGCAGGGTAGCAGCTGTAACTCAAGAACTGGATGGATATGGCTGAAGATGAAGCATAAGCTGAATTTTTAGACCTCCTCCAATGGATATTCCAAGTGAAAGGCTGATCCTAACACTGAAGACCTCACCCTCCAAACAAACACTCCAACCCACACTGCAAATACTCTTTGAAACTAACGCAGTCACTGAGGGATATTGCGTTGTAGGTGCAACAAAATAGGTTGGCCAAGTGACAAGATCTGAAATATGATCCAAGGGCTTCCCAAATAATCACCCAAAGGAAAGAAAGCTTCCTCCTCTGAAATATAATCTCAGGAAGTGGTGTTGTGTAACCTCCACTACAACACCTTGCAACACAGCTTAGCTCTAAACAGAAACTACATTGTAGTTGAAGGAGGATGCTTGGCTTGAAGCATAAATGTGGAGAAATGAATAGAAATACTCCTCCAAGAGGCCTCTCAAGGTAGGAGAAGTAATTCCTAAAAAGTAATGCCTTTATGCTAAGCAGCACAGCAACTCTGCTAAACAACAAGAGAATGCACAAAGTCTAAATAGAGCAATAAATCAATAATCCAAATCATGAATAGCAATGGCTACCTTGCCCTCCTTTTAAGCAATTGAAAGCCCTCTCACTATGGGTCCCACTCATTAGGTTTTCCTTCCCCAAAGAAACCTCCTCCCATTCTTACTGCACTATCTCTCAAAGTGTTCTCCACCTCCTATCCCATCGTTGTTGACTTGGTCAAACTTGACCTTGTCCACATGCAGATGACCCTGTTCACACATGAGGGTGTGAAATCCAGCTCCTATGATGATCTCTTTTCATATTATGGGGGATTTTATTCATGTTTTTAATATTCATGGGCTTCCTTACCCTTTTATTCAGCTGCTAGGTGATAAAAATTAAAATCAATATTCCAATTAGCTACGTGCTAATTTTGGAATATTACAATCCTCCCCTCCCAAATGTTGCTTGTCCTCAAGAAACTTCAAGGATAGAACTAAGAAGTGTCCCCTCCTCCTAATTTATCATCCACATATGATATGCTCCTCCAAGGAATGAGATGTTGTCTCATCAATAAATCTCCATATTTCCTCTCCCAAGCATGTAAGTTAGCTAAATAGCTATCGTCATGAACAAGTAGAGTAATCAATAAGGAAATAAGGTGTTGTCCATAGGTCCCCTTAAGGCATGGGATCTGAAATGCATTGGGAATCATCATTCCCATGTGGATCCTCCATCCCAAGCAATCATCCATACAAAATGAGTTACCGCCCAGCATGGCAACTCCTGAAAATCCTCTTCCACCTTTGGCTCCTGCAATGTAGGTGGGCTGAAAATCTGATCTTGGTAGACAAAATAGCCTACCCCACGCTATCCTCCTCTCCACTTAGGATAATTGTAGATTATATGCTGATCTTGGGATGCAATAATATTGCCCTCAAATGGCAAGAAGAAGACTAGATCCTCAAGGACCTTCTCTCCAACGTTATGAATCATGCTGGCCCAAACCATCTCATATGTGATGAGTTGGAAATCACCATCATATGGCATCCAATCAATCATATGGCTCACCTCAAAAGGAAATTTTTTTTTTCTATAGTGGCCACATACTCTCTCATTCTCCCATTAGAACATGCAATGTAAACAATGTGGGAAATATCTCCCCCAAGAGACACATTCAACCAATGTGCCACTCCCCCAATCATGCTCCCAATAAAAATAGGAACAATAGCAACATAAGGAATCATAATGAGAACCATAATTGTTGCCATATGTAGCAAGGGAGAAGGAAAATGGTCCCTCAAATGTAACCAACACAGTTTGACCCTCAACTGCAAAAGAGAGTGACAAAAAGTGTGTTTTCTCAACCACTTGCTTGCTGTCCCACTCTCCTCATATGTTTGGAGAAAGTGAATGGTGTATGGTAGAAAGTGAGCATGTTCTCCATAATACATCTCCTCCCCAAGTCCTCCTAGGGAGTGGTCATCAATAATGCTCATGGCCTCAAGTAAACCATGAGGTCTAGAAGAAATAATGCTCCTCCTTGGAGTAACATCTTGCACATATATGGTTAAGGGATGCATATATACATTATACAAGTCATCATGCAAACAAACAATACCCTTACCATATGTCTTGCTCATACAAATGGAGTGACTCATAGATGAGTCTCCTCTCATCCTCGAAGAGAAAAGAGGTGGTTGTGCTAACTCTTCCAAATATTTATGTATCTCTTCCATATCCACATAGTCCATGCATCTCCTCATATGCTGATACATCTCCTCCTCAAATCCTTCCCAAAAATACCCCTTCATGATGGTGTGGTATGCTCTCATAGAAAAAGTGTGGCTGAAAAGGAATTTTTTGTTTGCTACTTGTAGCAACTTCTCCTTGAGCTTGGAAGCTTTAGATAAGAATATCCTACTATGATAGTAGATGGCCCCATATCTAATTGAATATCCTCCCTCATGTAGTTGGTCATCCAATATCATACAAGTAAAAATATCCTTGGAATACTCCACCAAAAACTGGGAGTTCCAATATGGATCTATCCTCCATAGTGATAGCGTTGATGATCTCTCATGAAGAACATATTTCATATGGTGGTCCTCCTCTTTGACATCTCCCATGCCAAAGATGCAAGTTGGAAGGCTTCTATCCTTCCCCTGCTGCTTCTTCCACAACGTAGAATCTGAAATGAGACTGGGTAAAGATGATGTTGAGAGAATTCCTCTCTCCTCTTTGAGTCTACCCAAGACTCTCAACGTTGTACAATGACCTCCCAAGGTCTCCACTCCTCTGAAATCAATGAATGGTGCCATCAAAATTTGAAGCATCTCTCATCATCTGCTGATCTAGTGTTCTCCTTGGTGAAATGTCTCCATGCAATGAGACATCATCATCAAGAGTAGATTTCATGTATGAATGGACAATCTTGTTCCTTCCTTCACTGGGAAATCCAATCCTTCTCTTAGGTGCATCAACCTCATGAAATAGACAGGGGTGTGTGCTTCTCATCACATGATGCTGGTCATCCTCCCTATCTCCTCCTTTTAACTCCATAGTTTCATACCCTATCATCAATGGCATAGGTAAATCATGAGTTGTACCTTGATCTCCACATGTGAGATCCTGGGGAATTCCTTGCAATGATAAAAGAATCTCTCTAGTTGGAGCAAGAGCTCCCTATTCCTCTGCAGGAGGTGCTAGATAAACTGTAGACATGAAAACGTTGTTGCCCTCCTCTTCACCAACATGAATGGGCAACCTCCAAAGAATTGGATCCTCTTTTGAAAAAGAGATCTCCATGCCCTCCTGTTCAAGAATATGAGATAGAGGTATTTTTTGTAACAAGGTATGATGCAAGATTTCAGCCTCCCCCATGGTTTTATGAAGTGGATCTGAGTTCATAGTTTCCTCCATCACATGCAAGGTTTTTGTTTGCTTGGGTTTATTTGTTTCCACCACATGTGTTTCATAAATTTTTCCATTAAATATTTCCTCTAATGCCTTAGTGAACCTAGCATAAGAGGAAGTATTTTCATTCTTTAAAGAAAAGGACTCAAATATCCACCATGTATAGGCCTTACCTCCAAAATGCAGCGCTGCAACTCTGATGGCTTCATATTCAGAAATTTGGTGCTGCTGCAAAAAGGTGTCTAATTCTTCCACCCTAGCTCTGACTGAACATGTAGGTGAACCATCAAAAGTAGATAGAAGGAATCTAACCCTATCATGCTGCTTTCTTCTCTTCACCTTGATCTTGCAAAATTCTGGAAAAGTGATATGGTCTCTAAACTTCTGAGTTTTAGACTCACACTCTTGCAAAATATCACTAAGAGTTTCCCTTCTAGTCATTCCTCTTTCTTCCATCTCTCTCATGTAATTTCTGGGCATGTGACTGCGCTGTGCATCATTGTGTGTAGCTTCATGCTCACACTCATGATGTGAAATTCTACAGTTTGACTTGGATTCAAACCCTCTTGGATATTCTATACACATCTCCCTTCTGATCTGTTAGGTCTCTGTAATTTATTAGCAAGATTGGGAGAGTCCAATCACAGAGTTAACATCATTTCAACCAACTTTGGGATTCTAGGATCTAGCCCTCCTGAATCCGGAGAGGGATCTCTCCAATATGTACAAAGATGGATATTGTCTTTGAAAAGCTTAAGGTAATGATATTAGGCTAGTTATGAAGGCCAAGGGTTTTGTTTTGTTTTGGATGGTTGAGCATAAAATGTTACTTGAGGGGAAAGTCCTAAGTGCAAGGTTTCAAAAGTGAGAAGTTGCAAGCAAATAGAACAGTTTTGGCAGATAGATAGATATAACGCTGGTTTTTAGTCCATTGGGCTATGGAGTCATATCTGGGCTTTAATTGAACAACAACATCAAGTGTGATCCAAGGGGAAAGTCATCTATACCACAAGATTATTGAGATTTAAAATGATGAAATGGAAACATTAAAATGTTGGAGGGGTGGAAACTGATAATAATTTCTCAGAGGATTTATAGTCAGTCCAAACAAGAAAAGCCTCTTAAGTAACTGTTTTAAAACCAACCAAGGACAGGGCTAACCATATACTTCTTGGGAAAGTTCTTATTAAAGCAGCTTAATTGACAAACAATCCAGTAATCCACATAATTACCTTCAGAAAGTATGAAAACACATAAGAAAAACAGAGTGTAACTTAAGATCAGATAAAGTACTTTTAAACCTAGTCTGCTTTCAGTCAACACCAAGGGAAACTTTCAGAATCTGCCTTTGGAGAAAAGAATCTAGGAATCGGGGCAAACCATATCTTCTCTAGTCTAACTTTAATAGCAAATAATGGAAATAACATTCGAGAACAATGTTTGAGCAAACAGAAGGACGAGGGAACGCCAACATTCCTAACTGTTTAAACTGTATTGAATCATTCTTAAATAAACAAATCTGAAGAAAACATTAAGATAAAGATTTCTCAGCCAGAGAAGGTTACTGCTATACAGAAAATCCTAACCCTGTTTAAACTGTTCTTTACAGAGGGAAAATGAACAATATGGCATACATAGAAGGAAATGGATTAACAAAGAAAGAAGCACTTCACCAGTGATAAAGACGAGGATCCCAAGAAACAGCTTTTATATTGATGTCAAACCAGTTACAATCTTCAAGTCCAATGTTTCAGTTCAGCAATCATCTTCACTATTCAACCTAACTACTCTAGCACGAACAGAGCTTCAAGGGCCAGTGAACACTATGTACAAATAGAAGTCTCGAGCTCAAGTGTATTTCAAAGTTCTGCAACCAACAATTTCTCATCTTCTTCTGAGTCATTTATAGAAGAATGAGGAGGCGATCTGAGAAAAGATCTCTCAGGATAATTAATACAGTTTCAAGACTTCATGGCCTTTTGAGGGGCTTGATGAATAAATTCACAGGTGGAACACTGTATTAACTGTTTACAATAAATATCAAAGCTCGGTGGGAGCTTTATTTGACTTTGATGCTCTGTACGCTGTGTGGAGTAATTTCTTGGCTGTGCTGGAGGCGAATATCAGATTTTCTTCAATTACTTCGGCCTCTATTTGAATGCTTTGAGGCAACAGGTGGCTCGGTGGTAGCTGAGGAATCAATTTGCCTCAGATGTGGCAGTGGAGGCTTTCTGTCTGATAAAACACTTTAGGTTTTCTTTTAAACTATGTTTTAGATTGGGGATTAGGCTTTTAATAACTGTTTTAGCCGTAATCCCCATAAAAACCGTCTTCAATCTTCATCTGTTGTGCTCTGTCTTCAAAACTGATACTCTTTAACTGTGTTTGAATTAAAACAGTGTCTTGCCGATGTGCAGACCTGCACTGGGCTTTACGGCATCAATACTCATAGAGTACTGATGAAACATGGAATATAGCCCCGTGAATGGCTTCCCTGTAATGAAACGAGGGCATGAGAATCGTCATTCCCATCCCTTGGCATTTCTTTGTTATACAATGGAAAACCATTTAGAACACCTGCATCAAACATAAAACAATTAATAAATCCTGCGGAAAATAGGTTTAAACTGCTTCAGATGGCGGGGGAGGAGCGTAGCCATCGGATAAAAACATCTAACGGTGGAGATCGGTGCAAAACAGAAAAATGAGAGCGGGGAGAAGAAATAAGGCGGGGTGGTTTTGGACCATCTGATCTGGACACGTGGACGGTCCAGATCTAATCAGAGGATCTCAATCGGGCGTGGTAGAAAAGGGGATGCGACTGAAACGCAGCAATGCGATTAAGCACTGGCCGTTGATCTGCAGATCAGATCAACGGTGGAAAGTGAATCGGAGGGTTTTCGAAATGGGGACAAGACTTGTGATCGGAGGAAATAAGGACCGTCGGATCTTGGGGAGGATGGACGGCTAGGATTAAATTGGAGGACGGTGGAAAGGGCTTGCGATTAGCGTTCGGGCGACCAGTGCGATCAAGTGATGACCGTTGGATCATCGGGAAATGAACGGATAGGATGTAATCAGAGGGATCGCAAGGGTGTGCGATGGCCGTCAGATTGTGAAACAGATGGACGGTCGGGATTGAATCGGGGATTGGCAATCGGGGGTGAGACGGGAAGGTCTGCGATTGCGATCGGAGGGAACTTTTCGATTGAGCGCAGGCCGTCGATCTGAGAACAAGATCAACGGTCATGATTTAATTGGGGATCGGCAATCGGGATTGCAACAAAAACGCATTCGATTTGAAAGTTTGCGATGCGATTGAGCGCAGGCCATTGGATCAAAGGACTAGATCAACGATCAGGATTGCTTCGACCTACGCACCGACGGAAAAACCCTTTAAACATATGAAAACCAAAGTTTTTGCAAATAAAACAAGTTATAATGGATCGTGCGGAAAATATACATAAGTAAAGGAAATAGGCGCCCGATTGCGGGGCCGGTGGTTTTCACGGAATGCAATATGCCCAGGAGTATAAAGACAAGGGCCAATCGCAATCGGGCCATTGAGCCTAGTCTTTCTGATCAACCCATTTGTGTTGTTTCCGATTGCGATTGCGCGATCAGTTCTTTTCAATCAACCCATTTATATTCAGCACATGGTTTTAAGTTTTTAACTTAAAACTTTCGGAAAGTGGGTTTTTGGGTTTACAAAGGAAAATATTGATCAGAGAGGGATTTTTCAATGGTTTATGGCCCGATTGCGGGCTCTATGGTTATATGAGGAAATAATATGATCGGAGGGTTTTATATGAAAGGCTAATCACAATCGGAGCTTTGTAATGGTTCAAAGTCATGCACCCTTTGGATATTTGCGATGCGATTAGCGCCGAAAAGCTTTGGCGCTTGGTTTTAACACATGGGCATGTGGGGGGAAGTGGTTTAGGACTTAGCCCAAGGGGCTTAGGTCCATATCAATAAAAATTTGATTTTTTATGAGAAATTTTCAAGGATTTTAATGGATTTGGGGGTTCCGAAATAGTTAAAAACTGAGTTTTTAACTATGAAAGGGGAAATTTTCATAAATGGAAAGAAGAGGACTTATGAAAACAAGGTAGTTTTGATGGAGAAAAAGGGGATCAGATGAAAGGTTTTGAGAAGAGGAGAAATGGCGATCTTTCAGCAGTCTTTCAGTTGGAGTCAGCAGAAATTCCTGAGTATAAAAAATGGGACAGCAAATGAGGATTTTGGACAGAGGCATGAGACCTTAAAGAGACTTCAAGAGCCAACAATTTTTTAGTGATAAAATTTGTTCCTTGGAGGCTCAAAAAAGATCTTAGCCACCTTTTGGTATAACAAAATATTATAGGTGGCTAACATGATCTTCTAGAGATCTCCTTGAATGCTCTATATAGATTTAGGAAGAAGCTTTGAGAGCCTCTCCTCCTTCTTTCCTCTAGAGCATGGAGTCTTCATCTTCTCTTCTCTTGATAGCATATTGGTTGAGTTCCACAGGCTGGGCCAAGATTATGCTCTGATACCACTGTAATATCCAAAAATAGGGAAAATCTACAATATTGGGAATTTCTTAATATATTCCAAATGTGGAGCTACAGCAATCCATGAACATAATAATGAAAAATCAGTGTTACATCAAATCAAAAAATGCAAGAATAACATCTAGCCATCTTATTAGTCTTATAGCAGCAAATAGATACAGTATCTTGAGAAAATATTTACTCAAGATAGGCAAAATCAACCTCAAGAAACATGTACATAAAATACAAGCCCACTGCAACACATAAAAGTATACAAGGCTAGGACAACGCATTTTTATTCAGAGTAACTATTGTTGGAGTATGTAAATACATGGATATGGAATGATATGGCTCATACAATGCTGGGAGTGAATATCTAACCTCCCAAATACTATTTCAAGGTAATCCTGGAAGGATTAGCTGAAATATGCAAAACTGCAAAATGTCGAAGTTGCAGGGTAGCAACTCCAATTCAAGAACTGGATGGAGATGGCTGAAGATGATGCTTAAGCTAAATTTTTGGACCTCCTCCAATGGATATTCCAAGTGAAAGGCTGATCCTAACACTGAAGACCTCACCCTCCAAACAAACACTCCAACCCACACTGCAAATACTCTCTGAAAATAATGCAGTCACTGAGGGATACTGCATTGTAGGTGCAAGAAAATAGGTTGGCCAAGTGCCAAGATCTGAAATATGCTCCAAGGGCTTCCTAAATGATCACCCAAAGGAAAGAAAGCTTCCTCCTATGAAAGATAAGCTTAGGAAGTGATGTTGTGTAACCTCCAGTACAACACCTTGCAACACAACTCAGCTCTAAACAGAAACTGCACTATAGCTGAAGGAGGATGCCTAGCCTAAAGCCTGAATGTGGTGAAATGAAGAGAAATACTCCTCCAAGAGGCCTCTCAAGGTAGGAGAAGGAATTCCTAAATAGAAATTCCTTTGTGCTAAGCAGGACAACAACTCTTCTAAACAATAAGAGAATGCACAAAGTCTAAATAGACCAAGAAATCAATAATCCAAATCATGAATAACAATGGCTGCCTTGCCCTCCTTTTAAACAAGTGAAAGCCCTCTCATCATGGGTCCCACTCATTAGGGTTTCCTTCACCAAAGAAACCTCCTCCCATTCATACTATGATGTCTCTCAAAGTGTTCTCCACCTCCTATCCCAATGTTATTGACTTGGTCAAACTTTACCTTCTCCACATGCAAATGACCCTGTTCACACATGAGGGTGTGAAATCCAGCTCCTATGATGATCTCTTTTCAAATTATGGGTGATTTTATTCATGTTTTTAATGTGCATGGGCTTCCTTACCCATTTATTTAGTTGCTAGGTGATAAAAACAAAAATCAATATTCCAATTAGCTACATGCTAATCTTGAAATATTACAAATTCAAATATCCCAAGATTGGTCAAAAGCCCAGCGCCAACCTGAAAAATGAGGCAGAAAGGTGACGTTTTAGGTGTTTTTGGCCATTTCTCTTTGCCATAATGTCCAATTTTTGTGTGCCAATAGTAAAACGTCAATGTATAAGTACTTATGAATCCAATGGTGGTGGCCATTTCTCATTTGGAGGCTCCCATAAGAATCGCAATGCCTTAGGTGTTGTGCTTTTTATAAGTGGACTATGCTGAAAACTAGCCAAAATTTGTCAAAATGCCCAAAAATTCAAAAACTCACCCAAAAACTTTAAAATTGGTGGATAGAGTGCTGATGATTTGCCTCAAGCAACTAGGGAGGCATCTAAAAGCATCTCAAGTTTATCTTCCTTCTTTTTCTTAATTAGGGTTTTCTTGTGTTTTTCCTCCAACTCCTTGTGTTTTATGTTGAAGATCTTGTTTCTAGTGATGTACCTATTGGAAATGTTTCTAAGCATATTATTATCTTTTTTTTCCTTGTGGAGGATCTTCTAAAGGTGGAGTTTTACCCCATCTAGCCATACCTCTCTATCATCTTCAACATCCTTGGCAATCCTTTCTTCAAAACTAAGTTTCTCTGCCTCATGTTTTTCCTGTTGTAGAGCTCTCTTAACACCTCTTGTCTTTGGTGTTGTCTTGCAGGTTTGAGTGTCATCATGGTCAGAATCATCAAGTGTCATCATTTCCTTAACCTTAGTGTCATGCCTTTTTTCTTTAAGGATCTCAGATCCATGAGTATTTTCTTGTCTTCCAACTGCTTGTTCGCATGTTTAAGGAATGCTATGAAAAATTGAGCTATTTCCATGTTATCGTGTAATTATTTGATCATGGAATCCTTCTCTTTGATGATCAGCTTTAAGGCCTCCTGATCATCTTGATCATCCAAATCCATCAACTCAAAGTCTCTTTCTTCATCTTCATCGACAATTGTCTCTTCCTGTTGCTCATCCTAGTGTACCTACTTTGTTGATGAAGAAGGCAAGTCTGTTGCCAAAATCTATGGAGAAAACACTTGCCTAGGTCCCCTCTGATAGGTTTTGACCTCTTTGGCTCCTTTGACCTCTTTGATTGTAGCCTTGCTAGATGACCCTATCTGTTTTTGAGATACTGAAGCTGGTGGTGGAATTGGTCTAGCAGGCTGAGGTGGTGGAGTATTGAAGACATCATTCTCAATGAAGGTCTCCCATGCAATGTTTAACTGATTGAGGTGATGAAGGAAAATTATCTTTATTAGAGAGTGATGAAAAATTATTTTCATTTGATGTTCATACTCTCTATTTCTCACCATGTATGACATTTTATCAATACTCATGTACAAATAGTGAGGGATGTTGATAAATTTCACCCTTGTGAAATGCATGAGTAGTCTGATGTGGTAAGAATGTAGTCTAGAGAATCTGCCCTCACAGGTGAAATAATTCATGATGATCTTCATTGTTAGGAATCTGTAATTTTAGCAGATTGGTTAGACTAAAAATGCAAAAGCAACATTATTTCAACCAAATTTGGGATTCTAGGATCTAGCCCTCCTAAATCCAGAGAGGGATCACTCTATGAATGAGTTTAAAGATGTGATCCTTAATAGCTGAAATTGTGATATTAGGCTAGTTATGAAGAGCTTGGGTTTTTTTTGTTTTGGTTGGGCAAGGACATGATGAAGGCGAAGGCAGTTTCAAAAATGAAGGGTGAAGGTATCTGCAAGAAGGAATGATTTGGCTAATATAAAAGGCAAAGACAGTTTTAACCCATTGGGCTATGGAGTCATAGGAGGATTTTAATTGCACAGCAAGGTTCAAGCAGGATCCACGAGGCAAGTCACTTATGTCAAAGGATCTCTTAAGGTGATTTTATGGAATGAAACAGATAGGAAATGAAGAACAAACAAATGAAGATATAGTAAAACAGCCTAAGATCAAGTAAGTTCTTTTAAACTATCTTGCTTCAACATGTACTTAAAGAAAAACATAAGAGTATTCTAAGATCAGGTTAATACCTTTAAACTGGCCTTCTTTGAAGTACTTTCAGTTAGAAAACATTAAAATACATTTGAACAGCTTAAGATCAGGTAAATTCCTTTAAACTACCCTGCTTTCAGCATATTCAATGAGAGAACCATAAAAGTATTATGAGATCAGGCTAGTGCCTTTAAACCAGCCTACATTGAAGTAATTTTAATAAGAGAACATTTACAAAACAGTTGAAAAGCTTCAGATCAGGTAAGTGCCTTTAAACTACCCTGCTTTCATCATATTCAATAAGAAAAACATAAAAGTCAGGTTAGTGCCTTTAAACCAGCCTGCATTGAAATACTTTTAATTAGAAAACATTAGAAAAAACAGTTGAAAGCTTAAGATCAGGTAAGTGCCTTTAAACTATCCTGCTTTCAGCATATTCAATAAGAAAACCACAGATAACAGTGACAAAGAGCAATTTAGATAAGGCAAGTGCCTTTAAACCAACCTGCATTAATGTACTCTTCAAAGAGAATTTTCAAATGAAGAAAACATAGACAATAAAGCTTTCAGTAAGAGTAGGGTACTATTGAGAGTAAATCCTAGCTCTATGTTTGCTGCTCTTTATCAGAGAAAATGAAAAGAATGAAAACATTAAGAAAAATAACAATTGACAATGAGGAACACATCACCATTGACACAAATCAGGATCCCATAAATCAGTAGCTTGTATTTGATGTTCGAACCAGTTACAATCAGCAAGCCTGGTGGGTCTTTACAACTTCCAACTTCTCATATCAGCTTATGTATCTTCAAGTTGCAAACAGGGCATCAGTAGCTTCAGAAACTATTACATACATTCAGATGTCCAGAGACCAACATTTTCTCATCTTCTACAGAAGTATTTATAGAAGAATGAAGAGGTGGGAGGATTTCCCCGGGGTCAAGTATTATTAATTATGTAATCAATGCAATTCCTGGCCTTTGGGAACCAGGCAAGGCATAAGCTGGGAATGTAATCGTTCATAACTCTGCTTCATAACTCTGCTTGTGTCTTTCGAGGCCTAATTATTGAAAATAGATGCTTCTGGACTGTTCTTTAATCTTTAAAATAGTTTTGCCGACAATTTGGAGATAAGACCCTTGATTAGTATTTATTTGTTTGGCAGCCTTCGATTTTCTGTGAGGCTGTAGGTGCCTGATCAATAAATTCAGCTTTTGATTGAATATTTTGAGGCACAGGTGGCGTCGTGATAACTAAAGGGATCAATTTTCCTCATTTTGTGGCAGTGGAGGTGTCCCTGTTTACAAGACCCTTTATATCTTCTTTAACTTGTGTTTTGAATCGGGGATTAGGCTTTTGATAAGAATCTTAGATGTAATCCCCGTGAAATTGTTTCTAATCCTCTGTTTTGGTTCATCCTGGTCTTCAGCACCGATACTCTTTTCCTGTGCCAAATCCATGGTTTTCTTGTTGATGTGCAGGGCTGCGCAGGGTTTATAAGGCACCCATGTCTGAGGAAACACTGAGGAAATGGGTATTTCCACCCTGTGGATGATTTCCTTTGACGAATCGAAAACGGGAGGGTCGTCACCCTCCGCCTCTGAATCTTCTTTAAAAATCGCGAGAAAATGATTTAAAACCCTGCAAAATACAAAAACTATTATAAATTCCTGCTTTTATAGGTTAACTGCATCGGAAGGCGTGTGAAGACATCGAGGCTGTTGAATGGCATCATCCAATGGTCAGGATTGATCAGGAGAGATCGTAGAATGGGCAAAAGAAAAATTAGATCCGAGTCGTTGATCGTGCAGAGATCGATGGTCGAGATTGAACGAGGAGGCAGAGGAGTAGGATGAATCTGAGTCGTCGATCATGCAGAGATCGACGGTCGAGAGCGAAGGTGGAAAGTCAAACGAAGAGAATCTGGGTGATCAATTTTGGACCATCAATCTGCAGATCAGATCGACGGCGAAGATTTTGTTGCCACTGTACGATAGCCAGTTATTGTGTGTGTATCTTGGTTAACCATCAGACAGCTTCGGAAAGCGATCACCGTTGGATGAGTGGACCCAGATCGGATGGCGCACAGCAATATCACTAGGAATCCTGGTCCAAACGATAATGTGCGATGGACTATGGTTATGCGCTATGGACGGTGGTTTTGAAAAAGGTACAAGGGACGCATGTCAACCGTTGTATGGAATCGCTGGCCATCGGGAAAAAACCACCCTTGCCCTAAAGGCGGTGCGATAGATACTGCCGGTTTTGAACAATCAGCTTATGGGCAGTGGGGACCACGGGGAGATGAAATCTGCACCGTCGGATCTGCAGATCAGATCGACGGTGCGGAGTGGCTGAAAATTCGCGCTGGCGGAAATAATATAAAATAATTAAAAAACCCAAAGTTTCGAATAACATAAGGTTTTTAATATTTTTCGGGAGGGATATGTATTATGTGGCCGGGCGCTCGATTATGGGGCCAAAGGTTATATGAAGGATAATGTGATTGGGGGTTAAAGAGGAGGGAGCTAATCGCATATCGGGAGATCGAGTATGGACTTTTCAATCAACCCATTTGATTTATGTGATGTGATGGGCGCTGGGACTTTAGCTCTTGGTTTTTCTCAAAGAAAGCATGAAATCTGGAGTTTATAACAAAGGAGGCTGATCACATCGAGTTCTAAAGTATAAAGGCTCAACACATCGCAACTTTAGAATATGGCAAGACATGTGCACTTGGATATTTGCGATGCGATAAATGCCCTCAGAGTTGGCACTTGGTCCCAGGGTGTAGGCATATGATCGGAAGTGGTTAAAAACTTAGCCCAAAGGGGCTTAAGTCAAATTCATATGAAAAAATGAGTTTTTCAATGATTTTCATTGTTTTTCAAAGGTTTAGAGGGTTCCGGTAAGGCGGGGAAGGAGTCTTTGAACCTTACCAAAGGGTGTTGAAGGATGAGAAGGGGAAAAACATGATCATGAAGGTTTTTTCATGGGAAATGAAGGGGTAGAAAATAAGGTTAGTTTGGAAGCAGAAAGAGGAAAATGACATTTTGCAGTATTGTTTTTCCTTGGAAATCAGCAGGATTTCAAAGTTAAAAAATAGGCACAGTAGTGAAGATTTGGACAGAAGCAGGAGACCTTCAAGAGTATTTAAGAGCCAAAAAATTTTAGTAATAAAATTTGTTTCTTGAAAGCTCAAAAGTTTTAGCCACCTTTTGCTATAACAAATATCATAGGTGGCTAACAATGGCTCCACTTGGGGATGGTTCCTTCTTGAAGGCATCAAGAATTCAGACTTGCATTCTCTGGGAGGCTGACCTATGCCACATCCATTATGTTCCCTGGGAGGCTGACCTGTGCCACATCCATTATGTTCTCTGGGAGGCTGACCTGTGCCTGATCCATTGGGTTGTCCTTCCTTTGCTGGAATGATATTACTCTGCTCTGAAAACATGTTAGCAGCCACAAAAAACCATGGATCTTCATCAACAAGCTTTCTACCTACCCAATCCTACTGACCTAACATTTTTTCTTCATTTAGAGTGCACTTGGATTGGAAAACTCTTTCACAACATTTTATTCTTTTGAAAGTAGGCAATGTAATCTATTTCTACTCCTTATTTCTCCCTGAACTCAGATTTAACAGTTGAGTTCAGATGATTCTCTACCTAATCTACCATCTGTTGGGATTAAACTATCCAACAGATTTTCATTCTCTAAATTTCTAAAACATAAATTTAAAAACAGTCAAGTCAAGATTAAGCTATTTGACTTGCTGTGATCTATGGCATAAAGACAAGCTGCACATAGACATTTATTTTGCAGAAAAATAAATCAAAAATGGAAGGCTTAAGATCTAAAATTTGAGAGCACTTCCTTCATCTTTTTATAGCTCTGTTTTGACTTGGTTTGAGTTGTTCTTACTTTGTCCTCTGGTTCAGATTTTGAGCCAATTAGAACCATATTTACGTCATTTTGAATCAGAAAATAAAACAGATTTGAGTCATCTCTTTTGGGAACTGAGGTTCAGGTTTTGAACATGTTTGAACCTTTCATTTCTATCCTAATCTATTTACTGATAAGCCAAGATTAAACAGTTTGGAAAATCAAATTCACTATCCTATCAGCAGTAAATTTAAAACTGATTAGTCAAGATTAAATAGTTTGACTAATTAGAAGTGTGTTACTTCAGGAGTGGCATTTAAGCTTGCACACTTTCAGAATTTCTATCTCTTTTTTGGTATGGGGCTTAACCTTTCTTGTTTTCACAATCTGCCCTCTTTTCTTTTCTTTTTATTGTTTATGTACTTTTTCTTTTATGAGACTGAACAAAGAAAATGGTATTTATAATGGAAATGAGAGCTTTAAAATCAAACTCAGCAGTAGTAATGCTTAAGGACCCTGCCATTGATAGGACCCCCAAATAGATCTATGCCATCTAACTCTTGTAGAAAAAAGGCATTAGGACCAACAGTGGACTGGATGATGTAAGGACCTTGCCACAAACTGTCAAATTTACCATGTTTACCCTTATCCTCTCTTTTGGAATCCCATTTGAGTACCTTATCTCCAATTTTGAAAACACAAGCCTTTGTTCTTTTGTCAAACAACTTATTTATGTTTTCTTGCACCTTCTGAGCCCTATTGTAAACCTCTTCCCTTGTTTGCTGGAGATGTATTGTCTGACTGATCCTCCTAATCATGTTGTCCTCTTCTGACTGTATTTCTTGGATTAATTTTATTACTGGTACACCTAGGCTGGTGGGAAACACTGCATCTGCTCCATAGACAAGCTGGTAAGGGGAAATTCCAATGGACTTTTTTGTGGTCAATCTGTCTGCCCACAGAGCATGCACCAACTTGTTATGCCATGATTTTTTATTCTCTTCAAGCAGCTTCTTGATGATGGTCACCAAACTTTTATTCAAAGATTCTGCTAGCCCATTACCTTGAGGGTAGTAACCAGTGGAATGACCAAGTGTAATCTGATACCTGTGACAAAAATCAATCATCTTTTTGGAACAAAAAGTAGCAGCATTATCAGTAATAATCTTCCTAGGGCATACGAATCTAGACAAGATATGGTCTTCAAGGAATTTTATAATGACAGAATCTGTGGCATTCCTAGAAGGGATGGCTTCAATCCATTTTTTGAAGTAGTCAGTGGCTGTGAGAATCCATTTATGTTGGGCAGACGAAGCTGGATGGATTTCTCCTATGAAATCTAGGCCCCACTGTTGAAAAGGAGCTTCAACAGTGATAGGTTGTAATGGTAAAGGGAGAAGTTTTCTTTTGCCTTCAAAAATTTGGCATTTGTGATAGGCGACTATCATTTTATGGACATCCTGGAAGAGGGTGGGCCAGTAATAGCCAACTCTAAGGATTTTATTGGCTATGGTTTTCCAATAAATATGACCTCCACACTCTCCTTCATGGAATTCATGTTTGATCCTCTCTGCATCAACTTTAGGCAAACCTTTAATCAATAAACCATCAGCATTTTCCCAGTATAAAAATTCATTTAAAATGAAATAGTTCCTAGCTTTCAACTTTAAAAACCTTGCCTTTGTTTTTGATAAATCAGGAGGATCATTAAGATTTGCAAGCACATACAAGATATCAGTGTACTAAGGTGAGTTTTGAAACTGCTTTTCGATAGTGGGAGCAGGTAATTCTTCCTGTTCATCCAAGGCATCTACCATGTTAATGTCAAGGGCTTTTAGATTAAATTCAGCCATTATTTGAGCGAAGCCCTGACCTTTAATAAGTTTGGTTGGTCTAATTTCCAAATCATACTCTAATATAGCATCAATCCATTTACCTCTCTTTCCATCTGGGTCTTGTGACAATATGTCTTTTACCACTATATTAGGTACATAGGCAATGATGTGGGAATGTAGAATATACACCCTAAATTCCTTTAAGGCTTTTACCAAAGCATAGGCCTGTTTTTCCATTATGTTATATTTCAAGGGTGCATCCCTTAAAGCCTTGGTGAAAAAAGCAATGGGTTGTTCTTGTCCCTCTGGGTTTTTCTGCAACAGGACTGCAACCACAGTATTCTCTGAGGCAAAGGAGAAAATAAGGAACTCTTTTGAAAAGTATGGGATGATTAGGACCGGTGCCCGGGTGAGTGCATGTTTTACCAATTCGAAGGATTTTTTGTTTTCTACAGTCCACTTCACTCCTACTTCTTTCTTGAGCATATTAGTCATGTTTCTAAGGAGCTCTGCTAAGTTGGGAATAAACCTCCTCAAGAAGTTAATCTTTCCAATAAAGGACTGCAATTATTTTATGTTCCTTGGTTGGCTAATATGTAGTATTCCCTCAAATCTATTTGGATCTATTTTAATCCCTTCTTTTGAAATGATATGACCAAGGAGTTTACCTTCCTGAAGGCCAAACATTGTCTTTTTGGGATTTAAAGATAACCCAAACCTTCTGCACTTTTCAAGGACCTTTCTTAAATGTTTCAGATGCTCTTCATCGGATTTGGAATAAGTTGTTATGTCATCAAGGTAAATTACAATGAAGTGCCCTGTATCCTCTGAAAATGCAATGTCCATGGCCCTTTGGAAAGTGGCCCCAGCATTCATTAATTCAAAAGGAATTTTCACATACATGAAGTGCCCCAAGGAGTGGTGAAAGTTGTGTTGAGTTGGTCTTTTGGGAGTACTAAAACTTGGTTATACCCTGAAAAACCATCTAACAGAGAAATCCTCTTCGAACCAACTACCCTTTGTAGAATGTGTTCCATTTTGGGTAAAGGGTAATTGTCCTTTAGGGAGGATCTGTTAAGGTTTCTGAAATCAATGCATAATTTGATTTCTCCTGTCTTTTTCCTTACAGCTACAAGGTTAGAAACCCAATCTGAAAACCTCACAGGTACAATGATTCCTGCCTCATACATTTTCTTGATTTCATTTTCTACTAGAGGCAGTTGTATTGGATTAATTCGACACAGTTTTTGCTTAAAGGGTTTCTGGTTTTCTTTCAAAGGGATCTTATGCTGGATGATTTTTGTATCATAGGCTTTCAAGTCTTCATAGCTCCAGGAAAACACATCGACAAACTCTTTAAACAGGTCAACATATTTCATTTTCATGTCTGGTGGCAAGGACCTAGCTAATTTAATTATTTTAGACTGATCCTTGGTGCCTATGTTGCATTCCTCGACTTCAGGCTCTGTGTATTCTACGGTGGGCTTCTTTGCTACATCGTTAAAATAAAAGAGGTATTATAACGGTGCTAGCCCCCTAGGTATGTTCTTGTCTTTTGATGACAATACCTCAATGTCTTCGTTTTCTGTGTCCTTGTATTCTTCAGTATGAGTTTCAAGTTTTTTAGTTAACATGCTAATTTCTATGGGACCAGATGGTTTTTCTTTTTTAGGGGACTTTTTGTTTAGGAAATTTTCATCGGATTTAGAATCTGAATCAGATAACTTAAATTCATTCATGCCCAGCAGAAAATCTTCTATCTATTTGTCACCCTCAAAGACCTGCCAATATTTTTCATTATCTGGCACAACTGTTCTAAACTTAATTTGAGTTGTACAGTCTTTGGTTTCAAATTACAGTGATTATGTTCTAGCACTGCTTCCATGTGTCACGGAAATATTGCTTTTTCTTTCAGCATCATTTAGACTCACCAAAAGTTTTTAAATAGTCCCATGACATCGTTTTGATAAGCTCTCGACCTAGGATGATTTGCGTTATATTCCCCATTGACTTGTTTAATGACTGGGTGGAATCCCATACATTAAATTCTTGTAGCTTCTAGCTTTTTAATAGATGTAAGCCTAAGAAGAAGGATTCTCTTCATATATTAAGGAACAAGAAAGTTTGAAATGTTTACGACGCAGTTGTTTTCGGTGTTTAGTAATCTAGACACTTTTTTACATTGCTGTAGTGCATGACCCATCAAAATACATACTCCACAGAGGACTATTTTCGGTTTCATCTTGGTTATTGTCCCCTTCAACCAACGTGCTCAAGGGTTGTTGTGAAATCTCGGTACTTAGTTGTATTTGTTTCACCTTCTCAAGTTTGTCATGGAGCTGAGCGTGAGGGGCAGTCTGTTGTTTTCCATCTTGGCTTTGTTCACTCTGGTCCGTTGTTTCAACGCACTATTCCAAAATTTCTCTCTCATTTTCTTCCATATCCAGAACTACATTTATTTCTAGATTTGGGGTCTCTAACTGTTTATCTGAGTCACTTTGTTCTGGCTCTGACTATTTTGTGGATTCATTATTACAAAGAATGAGCGAATCCCAAATCGGGATGGACGGAATAATGAAGATGCCAGGCTTTTTGAGCTCACGAGCCCTTGAATTTCATGTGTGACTCTCTGTGGTCTTGGCTATTTCATGAGGAATAGTGGCATACATCGTCCCCTTCTTGTGTAACGTTACCTTGCTTATTTGTGATCTTCCAGCCAACATGCCTTTAACCTGCTGAGGCACCGCTAGCTTCCCTGCAACATCACTCCACCATGCACTTGGTTGAGTTTGGGTCCATAATATCACAAAAAGGTCTTTGATCGGGCCAGGCACTACTTTGTTAAGTCCGTAATAATATCAATATTGCTTCAGGTATGATTTATTTCTAATCCTAACATTTCCATTACCTTCTTACAACAAGGGATTATGAGAAGCTCCGGTGTCATGCATAGCATTGATGCATAGCATTATGCAAGATCTTGTCATGAACATTAAAACTCACATAAAAGGGAGGTACAGGTCCCTCTTGATATATACCTTTAATCTTAGGACCAAAAATGAGCTCTGGCTGGTCATCATTAAGATTGTTTGAGTCATTATTATCCTCAATATTTAAAGCCTTCAAAATTTGGGTCCTATATACATTCTGGGAAGCTAACTCAGTCAGAGGCTTGAGAGATTCTAATCTTTGAAATTTCTTGCTTTAAGTGAAAAGAATGCGGTTCTTTGATCAACTTTTCTACGTATACCAAGCTCTGAGTTTATAAGTAGGCATATCATTTGTTAATTTGTTCTACTTGTTTTGATAAAATTATTATTACTTGGTACTAGTTTGAGAAGTGGTAGTATGCCTAATGTCACTATTTTTCATTATTTTGAGGTATACCTTTCTCTCTATCTCTATCAGAATTCACAGCTACTGTTTTATCCTTTTGTTTGACAATTTTAGGCTTGGTTGTAGTGCTGTTTTGTGAAAATTTGTCAAATTTTTTGGTGTTGGGAGTTTGTTGACTGGTTTTGCTTCTAAGGTCATATTCTTTTTCAGGCTCTATGATGACATTTTTCATGTCATGACAACAACTTGCATTATCATCTTTTTTGTCATCATAAGGGGTATGAAAACCTTGTTCCCTATCAAAATGAATCTTAAAGTCATCATGATCTACTCCCAACATGTTGATATCATATTCCTCTGTTATCTCCTATGTTTCCTCAACCTCACTTATATAGTTTTGATGAAAGGGAGGAGTGATATGTTGATCATCTTCCCTAGGTTTGTTTGGAGGTTGGTTCCTTCTAAAATTCTGATTCTGGTTCTGGTTCTTGTTTTGAGGAGCAGGTTGGTTTTGACTTGCTTGTGATCTCTCAAGGATGCTCATTTTCTTCATCGTATCCTCCATCATTCTTTCCATCTTTGAGTTGGAAGTAGAAGGGACATTTTCCTCTCTGAAGGATACTCTCTTTTCAGTTTTCATTCTTGCTCTCTTCTCCATTAGGTTGACCTCCAGAGAAAGAGCGCCCTTTTGCATATCTTTAAGAGTTTCAAAATCTCTCTCCCTTAGCTGATAAGCCATCTCAGAATCAAACCCTTCAGAAAACTTGTTTAAAGCTGAGCCTTGTGGAGGTTTTAGTTCTGGTGAAAGTGCATTATACACACTATTGAATCTAGTGCAATAAGCTTGCACACTTTCCCTAGTGTCTCTATGGAGATTTTTATAGTCAGAAAGGACTTGGAGAGGGTTTTTATTTACTTCCCATTTGTTTAAGAATGTTTGATGGGAGGCTTGTAGATCCCGGATACTATGGGGGGTTAAACCTTTGAACCATTTCCTCACTTCTCCCGCTAAGCTCTGAGAAAATAACCTAAGTTTGACGGAATCATCATCAATTTCATTTCTATCAAAGTAGTCATTCATCTTATCCACATGTTGTGATGCAGTTGTAGCATTGTTAGCATCATATAATGGAATTTAGGACTGATAGTCCTGTGGAAGATTGACTAGTGGTACAGGAAGGACAGAGAACTTCTCTCTGACCATGGCTAGAGGAGATGGAGGTGGTTACAGAGGACGATGGACGTAAGTGGGGTGGTGCAGAAACAGTGGGTCTGAAGAGATGAGCGAAGTGGATGGAATGAGGCCAGAGATGAGGCTGAGGTTGATCTTCAGATGAGGAGCTTTTAGTTGGTGAAAATGGTGAGAGTGTTGTTTTCTCTCCTAAGAGTTTCATGAGATGATAGTGAAGACTACGGAATCCAGTGAATCCAATCACAGAGACTGAGTTCATCAGTTTACTAAGTCAACTTGAGATTGTTGTAGAGCTGAAAGATTTTCAGGGACAGAATTGGCTCTCAAGGGTGATCTGAAAACGATTGAAAAATTTATCTTAGGGGACTTCCTAAGGATACTTTCTGGGTTATCAACTATCTCAAGTGGATCAGGGTCATGATAGGCTCTAGTGTGAATCTTTCTAGAAGCCACTATGTTGTGTTTTTCAGACCCAAAAATAAGCAAGATAAGCTCAACCAGGTATGACAATCTTTAAGAGGTTAACTAGTCTTTTTTGGAAAAATTTCAGTCCTGCAGCCTTGTGACTGAGTTTGAAAGGTGTTACAATGATAAGGGTTCTTCCCAGTGGAGTCTTAAGGTCTGTTCAGGATTTTGGAGTCGCCAAGTGGAATTTTTTAGCTCTTTTCAGAGGTAAAAGGTCTTATGGTCCACCACCATGTTTATTGAATACCAATCTAAAATATTTTCAGGTTTTTCGAGTTATTTTTCAGTTGTGTGGTTTTTTAAGAATATCTTAACTCTATTTCAAAACTTAGCTATGGTTATGAGACAAAGACAGTTTACTCTTATGGCTAAGCCAACTGATTTTTCAAGGTTGGATAAAGTCCTAGGAGAATCCTAGGGTTTACCTAGTTTGTCACTGATTGAAATAAGTTTTATCATAATCACCATTCTTTGGCAGTGCTTGAAAAGGCTGATTTTTACTCACAAGTTTATGAAGTTTTTAAGGGAAGTAGTTCCCCAGTGGAGTCACCAGAAATGTTAGGAATCTATAATTTTAGCAGATTGGTAAGACTAAAACTGTAGAAGCAACATTATTTCAACCAACTTTGGGATTCTAGGATCTATCCCTCCTAAATCCAGAGAGGGATCTCTCTATGAATGAGTTTAAAGATGTGATCTTTAATAGCTAAAATTGTGATATTAGGCTAGTTATGAAGAGCTTGGGTTTTGTTTGTTTTGGTTGGGCAAGGACATGATGAAGGCGAAGGTAGTTTCAAAAATGAAGGGTGAAAGTATCTGCAAGAAGGAATGATTTGGCTGATAGAAAAGGCAAAGATAGTTTTAACCCATTGGGCTATGGAGTCATAGAAGGATTTTAATTGGACAGCAAGGTTCAAGCAAGATCCACGGGGCAAGTCACTTATGTCAAAGGATCTCTTAAGGTGATTTTATGGAATGAAACAGATAGGAAATGAAGAACAAACAAATGAAGATATAGTAAAACAACCTAAGATCAAGTAAGTTCTTTTAAACTATCTTGCTTCAGCATGTACTTAAAGAAAAACATAAGAGTATTCTAAGATCAGGTTAATGCCTTTAAACTGGCCTGCTTTGAAGTACTTTCAGTTAGAAAACATTAAAATACATTTGAACAGCTTAAGATCAGGTAAATGCCTTTAAACTACCCTGCTTTTAGCATATTCAATGAGAGAAAAATAAAAGTATTATGAGATCAGGTTAGTGCCTTTAAACCAGCCTGCATTAAAGTTATTTTAATAAGAGAACATTTACAAAACAGTTGAAAAGCTTAAGATCAGGTAAGTGCCTTTAAACTACCCTGCTTTCAGCATATTCAATAAGAAAAACATAAAAGTATTTTGAGATCAGGTTAGTGCCTTTAAACCAGCTTGCATTGAAATAAGTTTAATTAGAAAACATTAGAAAAAACAGTTTAAAGCTTAAGATCAGGTAAGTGCCTTTAAACTATCCTACTTTCAGCATATTCAATAAGAAAACCATAGATAACAATGACAAAGAGCAATTTAGATCAGGCAAGTGCCTTTAAACCAACCTGCATTAATGTACTCTTCAAAGAGAAATTTCAAATGAAGAAAACATAGAAAATAAAGCTTTCAGTAAGAGTAGGGTACTGTTGAGAGTAAATCCTAGCTCTATGTTTGCTGCTCTTTATCAGAGAAAATTAACAGAATGAAAACATTAAGCAAAATAACAATTGACAGTGAGGAACACATCACCATTGACACAAATCAAGATCCCATAAATCAGTAGATTGTATTTGATGTTCGAACCAGTTACAATCAGCAAGCCCGGTGGGTCTTTACAACTTCCAACTTCTCATATCAGCTTATGTATCTTCAAGTTGTAAATAGGGCATCAGTAGCTTCAGAAACTATTACATACATTCAGATGTCTAGAGACCAACATTTGCTCATCTTCTACAGAAGTATTTATAGAAGAATGAAGAGGTGGGAGGATTTCCCAGGGGTCAAGTATTATTAATTATGTAATCAATGCAATTCCTGGCCTTTGGGAACCAGGCAAGGCATAATAACTCTACTTCATAACTTTACTTGTGTCTTTCGAGGCCTAATGATTGAAAAGATCTACTTCTGGACTGTTCTTTAATCTTTAAAATAGTTTTGCCGACAATTTGGAGATAAGACCCTTGATTAGTATTTATTTGTTCGGCAGCCTTCGATTTTCTGTGAGGTTGTAGGTGCCTGATCAATAAATTCCTCTTCTGATTGATTATTTTGAGGCACAGGTGGCGTCGTGATAACTAAAGGGATAAATTTGCCTCATTTTGTGGCGGTGGAGGCATCCCTATCGACAAGACCCTTTAGATATTCTTTAACTTGTGTTTTGAATCGGGGATTAGGCTTTTGATAAGAATCTTAGACGTAATCCCTGTGAAACTATCTCTAATCCTCTGTTTTGGTTCATCCTGGTCTTGGGCACTGATACTCTTTGCTTGTGCCAAATCCATGGTTTTCTTGTTGATGTGCAGGGTTGCGTAGGGTTTATAAGGCACCCATGTCTAAGGAAACACTGAGGAAATGGGTATTTCCACCTTGTGGATGATTTCCTTCGACAAATCGAAAATGGGAGGGTTGTCACCCTCCACCTCTGAATCTTCTTTAAAAATCGCGAGAAAATGATTTAAAACCCTGCAAAATACAAAAACTATTATAAAATCCTGCTTTTATAGGTTAACTGCATCGGAAGGCATGTGAAGATAACGAGGTCGTTGGATGGCATCATCCAACGGTAAGGATTGATCAGGAGAGATCATAGAACGGGCGAAAGAAAAATTAGATCCGAGCCGTTGATCGTGCAGAGATCGACGGTCGAGATTGAACGAGGAGGCAGAGGAGTAGGATGAATCTGAGCCGTCGATCGCGCAAAGATCAACGGTCGAGAGCGGAGGTGGAAAGTCAAACGGAGAGAATCTAGGTGATGAATTTTGGACCGTTGATCTGCAGATCAGATCGACGGCGGAGATGTCTTTGCCACTGTACGATAGCCGGTTATCGTGTGTGTATCTTGGTTAACCATCAAACAGCTTCGGCAAGCGATCACCATTGGATGAGTGGGCCCAGATCGGACAGTGCACAGAAATATCGATGGGTGTCCTGGTCCGAATGATAATGCATGATGGACTGCGGTTATGCGCGATGTACGGCGGTTTTGAAAAAGGTACAAGGGATGCGTGTCAACCGTTGTATGGAATCGCTGGCCATCGGGAAAAAACCACCCTTTCCCCAAAGGCGGTGCGATAGATACTGTCAGTTTTGGGAAATCAGTTTATGGGTGGTGGGGACCACAGGGAGATGAACTCCGTACCGTCGGATCTGCGGATCAAATCGACGGTGCGGAGTGGCTGAATATTCGCACCGACGGAAATAATATAAAATAATTAAAAAACCCAAAGTTTCGAATAACGTAAGGTTTTTAATATTTTTCGGGCGGGATATGTATTATGTGGTTGGGCGCCCGATTGCAGGGCCAAAGGTTATATGCATGATAATGTGACTGGGGGTTAAAGAGGAGGGGGATAATCGCATATCGGGAGATCGGGTATGGACTTTTCAATCACCCCATTTGATTTATGCGATGCGATGGGCGCTGGGACATTAGCTCTTGGTTTTTCTCAAAGAAAGCATGAAATCTGGAATTTATAAGAAAGGAGGCTGATATCATCGGGTTCTAAAGTATAAAGGCTCATTGCATTGCAACTTTGGAATATGGCAAGACATGTGCACTTGGATATTTGCGATGCGATAAACGCCCCCAGAGTTGGCGCTTGGTCCCAGGGTGTAGGCATATGATCGGAAGTGGTTAAAAACTTAGCCGAAAGGGGCTTAATTCAAATTCATATGAAAAAATGAGCTTTTCAATTATTTTCATTGTTTTTCAAAGGTTTAGAGGGTTCCGGTAAGGCGGGGAAGGAGTCTTTGAACCTTACCAAAGGGTGTTGAAGGATGAGAAGGGGAAAAAAATGATCATGAATGTTTTTTCATGGGAAATGAAGGGGTATAAAATAAGGTTAGTTTGGAAGCGGAAAGAGGAAAATGACATTTTGCAGTATTGTTTTGCCTTGGAAATCAGCAGGATTTTAGAGTTAAAAGATAGGCACAGCAGTGAATATTTGGACAGAAGCAGGAGACCTTCAAGAGTCTTTAAGAGCCAAAAATTTTTAGTAATAAAATTTGTTTCTTGAAGGCTCAAAAGTTTTAGCCACCTTTTGCTACAACAAATATCATAGGTGGCAAACATTCATCATGGGAGAAAATCTGTCAAGTACATGGCTGAAAGGAAAGACTTTATTTTTATCATTTTTGTACCTTGGCTTGGGAAATGGTTCATAATGTTTAGTATCTATATCTTTGGCCTTAAACCACTTCTTACCCACATTAGTTATTCCTGTGGCTGCAGCAATATTATCTGCGGAGAGGGTGAAGTTTAATCCTACAATGGTCACTTTATTTTCTTTGAGGTTTGAGATAAAAAATCTTGTCAAAGCAGGGTGATGTTGTACTCTTTGGACCATTTCACAGAAGACAAAACAACCCACATGTTTGAAGAAATTTACTGTCATGGGTGAGGCCAACAGTTCCCTGGTGTTGGATGGTTCAAGCCTCAAAATCCTGCCTCCTTTGTGTGGTCTTATTTCCTATTCTATGTTCATCTCCACTTCCCTAATATGTCTTTCCTCCTGCATATTATTTGTTTTGTTTTAAAACACTCTATAAGCCTAAAGGAAAAGGGGTAGGATAGTATGTTTAGGGATTTGGGATTAGTGTAGGAAAATTTAGGGAATTGGGGAAGGGAATTAGGGAGCTTAGGGAAGTGGTAGGGGATGTAAAAAATTAGAGAAATATGGTAGGGAATTTTATTATAGGGATATGGTATGGATGCCTAGGAAAATGCAGCCTAGGATTAGGTTTTTAGGAAATGGTGTGAAATTTTGAAGACTGAAAATTATTACTGCAATACTTGGTTTATTTCTCCTACTTATGAGATAAGTTATTTATAGATGCTTCAGTAAATTTTGAAATAAACACATTTTCAGATCTTCACTTTAATAAAAAGCATAAGAACAAAAATTAAACAAGTAGCATAGCAAAAAAAACCATATGAACATAGTTATTTTTGAAAAATTGTCCCCAGAAAAACCCAATGTGGGAAAACCATTGTAGAAGATGAGGGTTTTGTATTTATCTTCATAAATGGAAAGTACATTAACAATAGTCTGATGAGCCAAGTAAAATTAGCATACACCTGGTTGAATTTTCTAGAACCTTCAGAATAATTTCATACCCTCGGGGTGACCTCCTTCACCCTCTCTATCATCCAACATGAGAGCTCCACGCAATCTCTCCCTAGACTACATAACTCTGCGTGGAGGGTATCTTTCTGCCAATTAGCTCACCCTTCCCTTCATCCTCTAGACTTCTACTTCTCCAATAACTAAATCCTCCCTCCTCCTTCTACTTCTGCAACCCTTACTCTACAAACTCACCCACTGAAATCAAATTATCTTGCTTCAGAATCGATTTCCTTCGGGTACTCAGAATGTCCCCGACTTGATTTCCAAATGACCCTCAAGTATATTCTTATAGTCTTCTCACTAATGAATCAACGAGCAAGATTATATTGTTAACCAATTCTCATATTAAAATATGACTTGATCTTCGTTTTCTAGAATATTCACACTCTACCTTATTAATACCCTTCAATTATTTAATTTCCCTATGTTTAAACTTAGGGTCGGCATTAAAATAATTAATTGTTTTAATAAAGTCATATCCCAGTGGATTTTCCACAAACGATTTATGGGTTCTTTGGATAACTATTGTCCAAGCCTCTCCATAAAAAATGAGACTTACAACACTTCTTAATGCTATAAAAATCAACACTTCCTCTTAGCAAGGAAAGTGTTCAAGCAATATGCCACTACACTGCTTTGACTTTATAACATTTGTTGCATTGATGCTTTCCTGGTTGCTGCCCCTCATCTATATGTTGCTACCTCCTGTACTTCTACCTTGTAACACTATCTCTGCCACTACCTCATCAGTACTACAACTCCCTCTGTTTCTGAAGACCACACTTCCCTCTAATGGAAAGGGTTCTCGACCATCCCCATATTCTCTCTGAAGTAAGTGAATTTAATCTTACTCAAAGCATTTGTGAGGATATCTGCCACCTGTTCCCCTGTAGGAGTGCATCGCAACTATACTTCTCCCCTTTGGACATAGTCCCTAATGAAGTGGCATTAAATATGTTTTGACCAATCATGAGACACATGATTTTCAGAGGGCTTAACGCAACTATGATTATCACACATAATCTTGGTCAGTTCCATCCTCTTCTTGAGTAGGTTCAAGAGTAACTTCTGGAGCCATATGGACTCGTACGAAGCCACGCTTACTGCCATGTACTCTGCCTTGATTGAACTTAGTGATATGGAATTTTGTTTCCCACTGCACCACTAGGTCATTCCTAATTCGAGACTGAAACAATACCAACTAGTACTTTTCTAATCCACTATGCTTCCAACTCAATCTCCATCTCTCAACCCACTCAACTGGACCTCATTGCCCTTGGTGTACTTCAACCCATACTCGACTATCCCCTTCAGATATGTGAGAACATGCTTGGCTGCTGCCTAGTGAGCCCTCCTTGGTTCCACCATGAATTGTCTGAGGGTATTCATTACATAACAGATGTCTAGTCTAGTATTGACCAGGAACATCAATGATCCGATTAGCTGCCTATACAAGGTGGGATCAATGTCATCATACTCTACTATGTTTATCTTCTTCCAATTAGCAATAATTGGCATGGCCATGGGTCTAGAGTCTTCCATCTGAAATCTTTTTAGGTTTCTTTCGTGTACCTTCCTTGCCCCAGGAAGATTTCCCCTTTATGTTGCCAGACTTATAATCCAATAAAATAGTGAATCTACCTGAGATTCTTCATGTTGAATGCTATAGCCAGATTCTCCTTGCAGTCCTTTATGAGCTTGGATGATCTAGTCAGAAACATATCATCCACATATAGTACCATAATTAGCAGCTCATCCCCTACTCTCAAGTAGTAGAGGTTGGGGTCTGCGTCACTCTTGACGAACCCCATCTTCTGCAATTATCTATCAATTCGCCCATACCATGCCCTAGGGGCTTGTTTTAAACCATATAAGGCTTTCTTATCCCTGCAAACATGAGTCTCTTTCTCATGTGTTTCGAAGCCCTATGGTTGTTCTATGTACACTTCCTCCTCTATCACCTCATTCAAGAATGTTGTCTTGACATCCATCTGGTGAATCTCACATCCCATCGGCGCAGACAGAGAGATGATGAATCTGATAGAAGTGTAACGTGCTATAGGGGTGAAGGTTTCCTCATAATCAATTTCTTCCATCTATGCATAACCTTTAGCTACAAATCTTTCCTTAAGCTTCTCTATGTTGCCATTTGCAGAATACTTGATCTTGTAAATCCACCTGGATCCTACAACTAATCTGTCTTGTGGTCTAGGGACTACTTCCCAGAAATAATTTTTCATGATGGAGCTATACTCGTCCACCATGGAATCCACCCACACTTGATGTTGAGAAAGGTGGAAGGTTTTCCAACCTGAGCTACCAGTGCCAGGCATCTGCCTGGATGCTTCCTTATCCTCTTCCATTCTCTAGGGGCTCCAACAAATTATTTTGCATCCTTTAGAATTTGTTGAAGTTCTCTGCTCAGTCTCCCATCAGTGGTGGGCGGTCTCCCCTCCTCTCCTTCCTGTTCTTCTTTAGATGAGCTCTCCTCAGAATCCTTATTCCTTGGAGAGGCACTTGACCCATCCTTTGTAGGTCTTTTAGGTTGTACTAGTGGATCCTCCTCAATCTGTGTATATGTGGCCATTTCTCAAGATTTCCTTAACGCTCTCTCCTCCATGAATTTCACATCCCTTCGTACCACGATTTTACTTCTCTGTTGAATATAGATGTGATATTCTTTCACATTCTCACTATAGCCCATAAGGAAACATTTTTTTGCAGTATGATCCAACTTCTCCCTCTTTTCTTCTAGAACGTGGCAGTACACCATGCTATAGAATATCCTTATGTGGTTCACCTCTGGTTTGTTGCCTGTGAACACACTCTCGGGAGTCACCTTCCCCAAGGCTCTATGGGGAACTATGTTCTGTACATATAATGTTGTATTGCATGCCTCTGCCCATAGGAATTTGGGCATATCTTGGCCATACAACATTGCCCTCGTAGCATCTATTATGGTCTAATTCTTGCATTTTCCAACTCCATTTTTCTCTGTATTGTATGAAGTTGTCCATTCTCTCTTGATGCCTTCCCTTGCACAGAAATTGGTGAATTCCTTATAGATATATTCTCCATCGTTATTTGATCACAGCTTCTTGATATTCTTTCATGTAGAGTTTTCCACGAAGGCTTTGAATTCTTTAATCGATCAAAGACTTAATATTTGGTTTTTAGAAAATAGAGCCAAGTTTTTCTGGAATGATCATCAATGAAGGTGGAAAAATACTTTGCACCACTAAGAGTGTTTTTGAAAATTGGACCAAAAATGTTCGAGTGTATTACTTCAAATACACCCTTGGCTCTGTTCTTGCTTCTTAGAAACACTTCCTTAGCATACTTCCCTAGTATGCACCCCCTGCAAACTTCATCTTTCTTCGTGCTATGTTCAAGAGCCCCTATGACGGTATTTTGAGAATCCTCAAGGCTCCATGATGTAGATGCCCCATCCTTCTGTGCCATAAAAAATTCATATATTTTTCATTTTTACTACCAATCACAACCACCAGAGATTCAAGCTGGAGTTTATATAGCTTGTGACACCTTACTCAAATTTGTGCCTTTTTGCTCCATCTTGGGTGTTTGACATACACTTTATCTCTAATAAAGTACACATCATAACCATTTTTCTGTAGTTGAGACACTAAGATTAAATTCATCCCCAACCCTAGTACATGAATAACATTCGTGGCTCGAATCTTGTAGCCATATTCGGTCTGAAATGTTATGGTACCTTTCCCAATGGCAGTACATTTTGCCTTGTTTCCCATAGTTATCTAGAAAATCATATTTTCTTCTTAGTAGCTCAAAAATCATTCTAGAAACCATGTCATGTCAGCAGATGTTCCACTGTCATTATACCAAACACTCAGAGGAGTTGTGCTCGACACATAATCAAGATCCTCCTCTAGTCTGGATGCCAACACTTTCATGTCATGTTCCCTCTGCATTTTTGCGTGCTCTGGAGGAATGTGTGAGTCCCTTTGATTTTGTGAACCCTTACATATGATGGATATCTGGTCCATGTCAGATCATCCCTTTCTATCTTTAGCCTTTACCTCTGATACCATGTGAAATTTTGAAGACTGAAAATAATTACTGCAATACTTGGCTTATTTCTCCTACTTGTGAGATAAGTTATTTACAGATGCTTCAGTAAATTCTAAAATAAACACATTTTCACATATTCAAATTAATAAAAAAATATAATAACAAAAAACTACACAAGTAGCACAATAGAAACAACCATATGAACACAACTATTTTTGGACAATTTTCCACAGAAAAACTCAATGTGGGAAAACCGGTGGAGCAGATGATGGTTTTGCATTTATCTTCAGAAATGGAAAATACATTTACAAGGGTCTGATGAGCATAGTAAAATTAGCATACACCTGGCTGAATTTTATGGAACCTTCAGAAGAATTTCAGACCCTCAAGGTGACCTCCTTCACCCTCTGCATCATTCAGCATGAGAGCTCTGCGAAGTCTCTCCCTGGTCTGCATAACTCTGTGTGGAGGGGATCTTTCTGCCAATCAAATCACCCTTCCCTTCATCCTCTAGAATTATTCTTCTCTGATAATTGAATCCTCCCTCCTCCTTCTGCTTCTGTAACCATACCTATACAAAATCACTACTGAAATTGAATTCTCTTGCTTTAGAATCGATTTCCTTTGGGTACTAATAATGTCCCCGTCTTGATTTCCAAATGAACCTCAAGTCTCTTCTTATAGTCTTCTTGCTGATGAATCAATGACCAAGATGATATCGTTAATCAATGTATCAGATTAAAATATGACTTGATCTTCATTTTCTAGAAGACTCACACTCTGCCTTATTAATACCCTTTAATTATTTAATTTCCCTAAGTTTAAACTTAGGTTCTACATTAAAATAATTAATTATTTTAATAAATTAATATCCGAGTGGAATTTCCACAAATGATTTCTGGGTTATCTATATAACTTTTGTCCAAGCCTCTACACCAAAAATGATACTTAGAACACTTCTTGATGCTATAAAAATAAACAAATGGGACTTGGGGATAAGGGATAGGGTAAGTTAGTGATAATGGGAGTGATTTTAGAGTGTGGGAAGGGAAAATAGGGTCTAGGGAAAACCACTTTAGCTTGCAATGGTAAAAACTAGGGTTTCTTTGCTCAAAACATGAAATGGTAAAATAGGAGGGTTTACACCATGAATTCAAATTATAAACTGAAGGGAGGATCAAAAAGAGGTGTAACCTACTTGCATTGGACTGAAGAAACCATTTTTTGATGGCTGGAGCAACTGCATTGAACATTTGGAGTTGTGGAAGAAAACTGACAAAAGCACAACACCTTGAGGATAAGCACAGCGCCTCCATGGTAAAAGTGCAACGCGTTAAGGAGAAGCACAACGTGTTGACTGTCAAAAGCATAGTGCCTTAAGGGAAAGCACAGTGCCTGTAAAAAAAAATTGATTTTCTCCTTCAAAATTTGATTTTTAACTTGGGAGTTCGAGAGCCCAATGCATAAGGATGAAAATGATTGCCTTTTTGGTCTTTGATGGCCTTTATACTTGTTGAATATTCATAATTTGTATTTGGGACCCACATTTCCTTTAAAATTCAAATTTTTACATTACACTTTACCTTTTGAACCCGATTCTTTGTATTTGATCTTTTTTTATCGATTTTTAACATTGTAGATTTTTAGAACATTTGACTTTTTGGCTGATTGGAACCTTGAGTATGCAGATTCTTGGAACCATGAGAAATTATTACATATTAGAAAACATAAAATTACATATTGAATAGAAATTTAATTTACAAATCGAACTTTAATAATGATTTTTTTATTTATTGTCACTCTCTTACTTGCTGGTCTTTTATGCATGCAAATGGTGATTTGATGGACCTTGAAAACTGTAAGACCTAATGGAGACTTTGAATTAATGAACTTCATGATGAAAGGAATGAAATTATTGTAACAAATCATGACTAATGTAAACTCAGCAAAGTGATGAAATGAGCCAGGAAGTAGTGAAATTTAAAAAAAAAGATAAACTTGACCTAAATCTTCACCAAGTGACCAAATTTTTGCATGATGACCTAATGGAAGGAAAAAAAATCCAGAATGGGACCCTTAACATGACATGAAAGAGTTTATTTGATCATTGGTGGAAGGATGCAAATACAGACACTAACACAAGGGATAGGAGGGTTCCTTCTTGATGATGAATATTTTCTAAATGAGGGAATTTATCCTTGAACTACCAAATTAATACTCCTTATCAGCTAGGGAGAAATATATGAATGTAACACATGACCCACCTCAAATATCTCATCATATCCAAATTTTGTCACTGCTCATCTCTGCTCATTTGTTGAACACTCTCAAATATAACAGAAGAATAATGTGACATTGTAGGGGAGCTCAAGATACCACCCTCTATCCATTGAGGAGCCTATGCAACCACCTAGAAGAATCACTATTAGGGAGTCAATTATACTGCATGGGAATAATTCTAGTGGAGAGCCAATGCTACCACCTAGAAAAAAACATACAATAGGATGGATGCCACATATCTATTGAGGTAAGGATCAAACCTATCCCACTTCCTATTGATAATAGGAGGGATACCACTTACTATAAATGGTAAGGATATCCTATTATCTGTTGATATTCCAAACATGACTCTCAAGAGTTAGTGGTAGGGAACCTACGTCTCTAGCTTGAGCGAGATGCTACTTGCCATAAATGGTAAGGATCACACCTAACTTAAGTAGCTAGCACCCATTGGCCAGATAAGTGGGAAGCTACATTCCAACTGTGGTATACTTGAAGAAGGATGATACACACTTACCATGAGGTAAGGATCATACACAACCATACACACTTACTATGAGGTAAGGATCAAACACAACCCTGAGATTAAAATAGGGGAGATACACATTTACTATGAGTTAAGGATCAAACAAACCTATTTTCCATGAGTTCCCTCAACCCCAGGAGCTCTTAGTCTCAATTACTCACCCTAGGATCTCAAGTAAGGGGCATAACACAGCTTAATGTCCTAGAACAACTGGGACCCTTATGAACAGGGTCACATTCATCAATATAAGCTACTCTCTAAGGACCAATAACTTCCCTTTCGGCAAAGCCTTAGTGAGTATCTTTGTTATCTACTCATCAGTAAAAATGTGATGGAGTCTCATGTCTCCTCTCTACACCATTTCTCGAATGTAGTGATATCCCATATCAATATGATTGGACTTATCATGAAATAAAATATTCTCTGCCAAATGAATCCCACTTGTGTTACTGCATTATATGAATTTCATATCCAAAACCATATGAAATAGATCTCCAAATATCTTCCTCAACCAGACTGCTTCACATCTAGCCATGCTAGTAGCAACACACTCTACCTCAACCATGCTTAGAGCTATGAACTTTGGATTCCTTCTCATCCAAGATATCATCACAATACCAAAACAAAAGCAACACCCTGATGTTATTTTCTTGTCAATAACAATTTCAACATAGTCAACTTCAATGTATTCATGAGGTCATACATCATCGACATAATATCTCAAACCAAGGTTGATTTTCCCATGAAAATATATGAATACATGTTTGGCAACTACCCAATGTGCATGAAGGGAGCTTAGTCATGAATTGAATAAAAGTGCTCACTACAAAGAATATATCTAGATGGGTGTTGACAAGTAACATCAATGCCCCAATCACATGTCGATACTCAGAGGAATTCACCAAATTAGGTCCACCAAAATCTCTGCATAAATTCTTCAAATTCATATCCATCGGTGTGGTCAGGGATTTGCATTCAGTCATTCCAAACCTTTCCAATAGATTCACAACATATTTTCCTTGAGAAAGTAAAATATCTCTAGGTCTCTACCAATTCTCTAGTCATAAAAGTAATGCATCATAATAAGATCCTTAATTTCAAATTTGGATACCAGTTCCTTAATGAGGGGCTCGCTACCTGTCAAGAATATATCATCTATGTATAAAACCAAAATCAAAGGCATACCTTGGACCACTTTAAGGTATAGGTTTGGATCAACACTGCTTGTTGTGAATCTAAGATTCATTAGGTAATTGTCACTACATGCATACCGATATCGAGGAGATTGATTCAAACCATATAATTCTTTCTTTAACCTATAAAAATGAGCATTATTTTCCTTCACTTCAAATACTTGAAGCTTCTCAACATATAATTATTCCTATAGTACTCTATGAAGAAGTGTTGTCTTTAGGTGGATATGGTGAAACAATCGATCTGATAGTAGTGTAGTGGGAAACAAGAGAAAATATATCGTCATACTATTCTCCCTCTTTCTAGGAGAAATATCAAGCCATGAACATTGATTTTTACCTCTCAATTCTTCCATTAGTTCCATGATTTATCTTAAATAGCCATTTTGAAGTTACGATAGAATTTTCCTTAGGTCTAGGAACAACCTCATTCTTCATAATTGATTCATATTCTTTAGCCATGTCATCCTTCCAAACCTGTTCTTTCAGAACTTATTCATTATGCTTGGGGTTGTAAGGTGTAATACCTTCCTTGTTGATTCGATCCTGCTTGAAAAATTAAACTAGCTCATTTGACGTACACTTTCCACCATTTTTAAACCTAAAGACCTTGATCTTTTTCCCAATTTTATTTTCTATTAGTGCCTTGAATTCCATAAACATATCAAAAATCTCATCCTTATGATTCAAGTATTATTTCCATGTCTTCCTGGAGAAGTCATCAATGAAGATTATGTAGTAGATATGTCCATCGATAGAGCGTATAGGAATGGGTCTACATAGATTGGAATGACTAAGTTGAAGAATATCATCAACCTTGTTGCTGTTAGAGGGGAATGGTCCCCTTGTTTTCTTACCACTGGCACATTCCAACCATAGTCCATCATGACTAGCTTGAACATCAGGCATCCCATAGAATAAGTTCTTCAATTTTGATAGAGATTTATAATGTATATGTGCTAACCTACAATACCAAAGATCACTTTGATGATTAGTGTCTTGGACCATTGTTATAATAGGTATTCCATTGACTCTATAGAGCCCTTCAACCCTATATCCCAAGGCAAAATAATCTCTCATGCGAGATTCAATATGCGAAGTGAGGACTTTACCTTATATGAAAGCTACTCTCATACCCTTGTCTTCCAAATAATAAATATATACAAATTATTCTTTAAACTAGGAATTTACAACACATCATGAAGAAGAATAGATTCACCAGATTCCAAATGAAATTTGACATAACCAAAACCATTCATAGAATTCTTAGAGTTATCTCCAAGAATGATTAGCAAACTTGTCTCCCTCTCAACTAGGTCAAATAAGACTTCCTTATACCCAAAGAAAATTCCAAAAGCCCCAATATATACCAACCAACTCATATAAATCTAGAGGGGAGGAAATAGAAAGAGTAGAAATAAGAATATATTCAAATTGACTAGCAGTTGCATTGTTTTCATACCTGTAATTTCTTGACCTCTTTTGAGGACAATGACCTTCTTCATAGTAATCTAGAGTATCTCTTCTCCTTATATCATCCCTTATTCTTATATAATCTCCTCTTCTTGTATCATAATTTTTTTTCATATAAGTGTCTATGTTCTTGTAGCCTCGATTAGATCTTGGAGCATCTCTATTATTTGGGTAGTCTCATACATAGTGACCATGCTTGACATAAATATCCTTGAAGAGGTAGACATCTTGAACAAATCAATTAGATTCCTTCATATTCTTTCAATGATGTTTTCTCTTGTATGTTCTCTCCTTGGGATTGTCTCCACCTTAGCTCTGATACCATGCTAGATTTCCATTGTTCTACATTGTTACAATCACATTAGCCCAATTATTTTCTTTAATTTTCAATATTTCAACACAATTTAATCTTCCAAATATCCAAATAAATTATATATAGAATAGTAAATTCAATAGACAGTAGAATAAAATCAAGATAAATAAGAAACACAAGGATTTTCTCAAAGACCAAGAAAAAACCCCAAAAGGGGGAAAACCCGTTCACATCCTTCTTCTTATTAGATTGTCATAAAATGTTTAGAAAATAGAGACTGCAATGTTAAAATTCACGAATCACAATACTATTAAGAAAATCCAACCAAACAACATCCAAGATATATGCCAATTAAACGAAACTAATCAAAATCAAAGATTCAAGCCTACGGTCAATGGTCAAAAGCCTATGGTCAACAATCAAAAGTATCTTAGGTCATAGCCTCACGGAGCTAATTATCATGTATCTGGTCATAGTAGTTTGGTTGTAGGGAGAACCCTATCAAGTGAGCGACTATAGCTGAGAATTCCATGCTACAACCCTAAAACTCGAGATCAATTTCTCCTTTTCACACATTTCAAGTGGAACACTACAATTTGGACTGGTACAAACCAAATTTCACAAAGCAATCTCAGACCTATGCAAGCCAATCCAAGGAGTAGATAGAAGAATATTCATGTTGATGATGTCCAAATGAGGTTCACTAGACCTATATTTATATTCTTCCAAGGATATCAAATTTATATTTAAAGCCCACCTATACATTTGCGCACATGTGGCGTTATCATTGGAAAATCGGACAAGAAAATATGACATTATTTAATGTCAGGAAAAAGGATTTACAGGGCTGAGAGACATTAGAGAAACTAAAGTATTTAAAAATATCTAAGGTTTAAGAGGAAAATAAAATTGCGCACTAAAGGAACTAGCTAAAAGTGCCTTTGCGCGCACTTTTCATTGATAAGTGCACCTTTGCACTGCTTTCCCTCAAAAAGCCGCGTGGTCCTGAAAGTGGTAGAAGTCACTTTTTGGGACCACAAGGCACACTTCAGGACATTGATCCCACACTTGAGGTCACCTAAGGGTAGCCACCAAAGCCTTCTTAGGACCTCAAGGGATAACACAATGGAATAAATGTGTCACACAATGGAATCACCCTCCTCTCTTGGGTCACCATCCACAATGTACCAAGAGAGGGAAGAAGAGTTTTAATTCTTCTGTAAAAGGCCACCAAGAGATGCACAATTTGAGAACACATTGTTATGTTGGCTAGAATTTCCATAAGAAATACCAGCAGTGTGTGATCCAGAGAAGAGATAGACGGGACTCAGTTGTTGGTAATCCAACAACTCTAGTCCACCATAGTCGAGAGAGGGATACTTTGCGCCAAGGTAGCTCGGAAGTAAAGACATCCTTGCATCGAGACTTAGAACTCCCTAGTTCTAAGGGTCCCTTGGAAAGTGGGTAAAAGTTTCATCCTTCATTCCTAAAAACACTCAATAAGGGGGACGTAAGTGCCACCATTTGGACTATTGAAGTTGTTTGACTCTATTTAGATATTTTGTGTTATTCTTTTTAGTTTAGTTTTTTATGTTTGAATATACATGCTATTTCTCTATCTAGTATGTTTATGTTTTAGAATGTGGCATTAACTTGCCTCACTCCATTTATTTTTTGACTGTGACCAAGAACTTAAGAGGGAAAAACCAACCCTCTTAAGTAGGTGTGATTTGGTACATTCGTGTGCCAAACATACAAACATAGGATTGGCGACTCCACTAAATTTTATTTACAAGTTTATGTGGTTGTGCTTTTTTTTGCAAAGACCTCTTTCTTTGCTGAGGAGTTGGGATAGAATTGCCCCCTTTCTCTCCTTCACTGCCTGACTCATCCTCAGTGACAGGCTGAAGCTAAAGAGATCCCAAAAAATTACTTTGCAGGAAATTGCCTGGCTTTTTTACATATAGATGTGCCCTAGTGCACGTGTTCAGAAGTGACCTGTGCATGGTCTTTGCGCATGTCTCAGCCTTTTGCGCATGGAAACTAGAAGTAGGATTTTTTCTACTATTTCCATTTTTTTTCCTTGCTTGTAAAATGACTGGCGGCCCATAATACATCTGCCAACACTATTTGAGTTTCCCTAAAACTTGTTAAATCTCACTTTTAGTTGGATTTAGTAGTTTAGGTGTTAGTTTTATTTCAAAGTTGATTTTCACAAAGTTCACACATAGTTTAAGTAGGAGGAAAATTAACTTGCATTCTAAATTAATTGATGTTTTGCCAATTTATGTAAGAAAAAACACTTAGATAATTAGCCAAAGTAGGTGGCCCAATTCCATGCATGCTTAGCTAAATATTTCCATTTTTCTAATGTAAAAGTCATTAGTTTAGTTCAATTTTTGCACTAGGATTTAGGAACAGGATCGAATTTTCGGTAGAGAGTAAGTAATCTATGTTGACTTTGCACCTTCGCGTGATCCTATGAAAGCATGAACACTCTCTATTTATAACTCACCATCTCCCTATATTTGATCATTTAGTTTAACTAGGAGAAATTGAAAGCGGCCCATATCTGCACATGTTTTTCTTTTGAGCAAGGAACAACAAAAAATAGTTTAAAATAGGGAATTTTGAAAAGGATTATCACATATCCACACGTTCAAAATATGTTCTTGTTCACCTTTTGTTCACACACATCCACACCCTACGTAAATTGAGCACACCTAAAACTAACTTAACAAAACTCACTAATTCTCCCCATAGGGCCCACAAAAGAATTTATAGTCAAAGTTAGGACCAAGGGGGTAGGCTTCCAATAAGCCACCTTGGTTAATCTTCATCTTGAAACATAGAATTTGATTGTTTATGGAACTTTCAAACCCATTTATCAGCCCACGGAAAAGAAAACTCGAGTGTGACAGAGACCCGATTCAGAGGGGGTTAGGCATAGGCCCAGTATGTGCGATATCATTTGGGGCTACCTGACTCGTCTGATACTCGGTACTAATAGTTGAACTACCAAGAAGCCCAAGACGTGAATGCTCACATGGGATGATAGTGCTTAGTGGAAAAAATTAGGGCATCCTTCCCTATAGGTGATGGTGCAAGCAGCACTAGATCTTCTACCCTTACCCTGGTGGATTTTCTTCGGTTAACTGGGGGCATCGCTAGTTCTTTCAGGAATTTGTGCTAGCATTGGCAAGATAGCTTCTCAAGGCCTAGTTACATTTGAGCATGTGAGGATGATTAGGTCTTATAGTATTTGAGTATCATACGCAAACAACAAAAAACCATATTTTTTGATTGAATGATCACATAGGATTAATCTAAAGGGAAAAATTATCTTCTATTTTCCCTTTGTTTTATGTATGAGATCAGATATTTTCTTTCATTATAATCTCTATCCTCTAAAATATTTCCAAAACCATACCTAGTCAACGCTAGAATGGACCTAATGGGATCTCGTCAATCTAGACGCCTTTTGGACCTCCCCCCATTACTGGGAGGGGTTCCATGTCTTTTTCCATTTTGGTGTTAAAGACGGAACACTACCACCATTATTGGTTCTTCCTTTATTGGGGCATCATTATTTGGGAACCCTAGTCCGTCTCCCAACACCACACCGGTGAACACCCCCACAGGGTCACCACACACCACTCCTCCCTCAACCCCTAGTGGGTAGAGGAGTGCTACCTATTCAGGAAGGCAGGTGAATGCGCAGTAGGGTACATCGTAGAAAAACCCTATTCCTAAGTAGAACATTTTGTTTTCACAAGTTGCAATAATGAAAAACTCGTAGTCACCTTTTCTAGCTTCGTTAAATGTACCAGATTTAACCAAGTTGACAAATTACCCCATTGCACACAACCTCGCATGGCCTCCCATGCCCACGAAGCTCCCTTAAAACATTCCAAAGTTCGAAGGAAAGAAAGCCAGAGACCTTGGAAATCATGTAATGACTTTCTACCTGTGGTGTTTGTTGAAAATAATTGTTGACGATACTATTCGACTAAGAATATTTCAACGCACACTGACCAGAATAGTCGCGAAATGGTATGTGGAGCATACCTATGCTACACATGGAAACTTTAGCGCTCTTAATACTATGTTCCTAACCTATTTTCAGTTACCCATCCACCATGATTCTGGAATGGAATTACTGACCCACTTTAGGCAAACAATCATCGTCCATATCTCAGACCATCTCCACGAATGGTGGCAACATCGCAATTTGTGCAAAGACAAACTCGATGATCGAGTTGTGTTAGACCTGTTCCTGAAATCTCTGCCTGAAAACTCTGACCGCAAATATTTCAAAGGATGTGGCACAGCAAAGGCCTGTATCCGAAGAGGATGCCACCAATAAGGCTATAATTACGGCATCCTTCCTAACACCCTGTGCCTACAAACTTACAAAGAATTTCTAGCCACGTCAAACTCCGTAAATGGTTTAATTGGGTAATTGACCCAAAATCACCTAAGAAACAACATAAAATACCCCAGTTATGCGTATTATTCTACCCATAACGTATGGCAACCCGGCTACCAAAGTCATCCCATGCCTCTGCAAAATTTGAGCAGTAGGGTGTCATCATAACACCATCAACATGGAGGACCCTATCCTCCGGCTCAAGGGACCCAGTACGTAGCTAGAAATGATTATAGAAGAACTCCCCCCCAACATCCATTTATAAACCAGGGACCGCGATACACCCAGTCCCCAACAAAAGACTCTTCCATGCAGAATAATGCATAGGTGAACTTTGTTCAACCTTCCCAAAGCCAACCTCACCAACCATACAATAAGGAAAAAGGAAAAAATAAGCCTAAAGGAAATCCTAGACATGGGGTCAAAAATGAACAATGCCCTCCACGATCTCAGGCTGGAGGAAACTCCAACTAAAATCAAAACCAAGAGCCAACCAACCCCCAAAGGCAGAAAAAGAGAGAAATTATTCGAATGAACCATGCTTGTTCAATCTGTGGTGAGTACAACCATTACACTCATCGTTGTCTCGACCTTCGTGAGCTGAAGAAGCTGTAGAGTAATCGTGGACAAGGCAGATCCTCCACACAGACAATAGTTATGTAGGAGCCTTTCCCCCACCAAGGGACAGTTATCACAGAGCAACAAAATCCCAACAATTTAGGATAAAATAGCCACAAAATCTACATGAATAGCGAAGAAATGTTTTTTTAGACACCAAACCGAAATCACAATACCCCACCAGACACCAATGCATCAGGGGCTAGTACAAGTGCACCAACAACACCTTTGACCATATCAAAGATGCCTATTGAACCTTTGCCAAAAATGGCTAAAGGACCAACTAGGCAAGTAGGAAACTATTCCAAAGCAACCCATAACTATAGCATTGTGGATGATCTATCTCAATCTCCCGTCACTATGTCAGCTTTTGAGGTATTACAATCATGCCCGAAGTAGTGGAAAGCTTTAATTTCTGCATTAGGTGCCATCGACCCTACCGATTCGTGCCTGCTGGCTTTTAATTTAGATAAAGCCACCCCTAGGCTTCCTTCGATGGTCACCTTTCAGATACCGGGGTCGGTCCAAAACTTCACCATTCACCGATTTATCAATGACGAGGGTGCATCCACATGCATCATGTCAAAGAACGTATGGAATAATTTAGGGTCTGCTGAACTAAAGCCATCAGACATCATGCTTAGAGAATACGACAGTCACCCTTTAGCCCCCATCGGTCTCTACCAAAACGTCCCGATCTGCTTAGCTGGAAAGACGGTCCTTATAGACATAGAATTCAAGGATGCTCAACTAGATTACAATATACTCCTTGGGCGGAGTTATATGTATGCCATGTCAGCCATAGCCTCCTCTGCCTTCCAAACTATGATGTTCCCCATGAGGACAACATCGTTACCTTTGACTAGTTGACACACAATGAAAAGTGGCCCCTAAAAAATACTGATGTCATTCTACCCTATGTAGACACATCTTTCGAGACACTTACACGGTACCAGGAATATGGCCCTAGCTAGTTCAAACCATCGTCCATCCTATGGTCATTCCTAGGAGATCCCCCTGTTATACCTGAGTCATCACCTAATGTCACAGGGGCTCCGGTGTGCATGATCTCCTCATCAAGCATTGAAGATATTCAAGACACAAAGATGAGTATTAATGACATCGATTCCTCGACCACAACAACCTCTCTAGCCTACATCGCCTCCCAAACTCCTTTCCTCTTCCCCCCAGCTAGTTTTGTGTCGTAGCAGGTCATGGCCACAAGGGTCCTACCAAACTTATCATTTGCAATACCAGTTTGGTACCTAGTCCCACCTACTACAATGGGAGTCACATACATCACCTCTACAGGGTTAATCCCTCTGAATCCTGAGTAGGACCCAATAGTTCAAGCAACTGTCACAAACATCCCTTCAAAGGAAATTCCCATCACAAAGTCGATGGTTATGACTAAGAAAATTGAGGGAAGAGGAAAGAAGGTGGAGAATATCACAACGCCACAATAATCACCATGCTGTGCCATATGTGACATGGTAGGTCACCCTACCCACATCTACCCAGAGCTGGACGAATTAAAACTACTCCTTATCTCTCCGGTAGACATCGCGGTAACAAGTTTTGGTAAAAAGGAACCTACCACCAAAATTCAAGGCAAAGCATTGCATACAAACAATGCATGCAATATCTGGAGAAATTATGGACACTATACCCATCATTTACCAGAGATCCCACGATATAGATATGCCTTACATGCCATCGAGAAATCCTATCAAGAGGATCCCTCCACCGAGTCATCTGGAGATGAACCGCATGCAATTCTATACCTTAAGGAGGAATGATAGTCACCTGAGAGACTCCCAGCCATCCCCCCTCCCCCCATCGAATTTTGTTTACTCTGTGATGAACATGATCATTTCATCATCGATTTCCCAACTCTGGAAATGTTCCAACGATGGTATCAAGTCCATGTAGTGAATCGCACTAACCCGGATACATAATATTCATGTCAGATATCTGGTGGAAATTATCTGTTATGCCATTGCCACTATATCCCTAGATTTCGTGCAGCACTAGCTTGTATGCAATCGACTATAGTTCGAATCTCCCAAGAAGATGGCTCTGAATCTGAATCTATGAACAGCTGGACAACCCAAGAAGATGTGATGAGTAGATCCATCCTCTTTCTGTCAGTTGGAAAACGACCAATTAGAGAACCCTTAGTTACCCCAAACCACCCTCTGCACAGAAGAACAATATTTATGTTGTGTAAAATGCACAATCATGTGTTCACCACTTTCCCTGACTTAGAAGCGCTACGCCACTGGTACCCAGTCACGCCATCAAGCGAGTAGGACGGGAACCCCATATCTAAGCTATTTTGCCTAGTGTGTCAAGGAAATCACCATAAGTAGAGTTTTTCTTCTATTTCACAAGTTCGTCCTCTAATTGATATGATACATACATTAGAGAAGAAACACGATGATATCCTCAACCGATATAGAAGGCAGAACACCCCCATTCCATCTACCCTGCACCCACATCGCCGTAAGGGGAAAGCTAGGATGGCACACCAACCAAGCATGACCCAGGTTCAACCTAGGATAACATGCAGACTATGTGACCTGATTGGCCACTAGGTCAACCAGTGCAAAGAACTGAAGCACCTCTCAAATAGTTTTCGCACAATATCTTCTCAACCTTAAATACTTCTCTCTAACCAAGATAAGATCACACACACTTATTTCCAGATTTGTTCACACTTTCACCATATGATAAAATGTGAGCATCTCCTAAATCTTAGAGCAGCAAGAGCAGCGTTAAGTCTACACTCCACAAAAGAGTTAGACATACCCAAGCCAAAAACTCAGAAATGGAAGCAGAAGATCTCATCTTCTACATCGGACCCTTTCTGAGCATTCACGTATGGGACGAAGAGTAGTGTTGATTTCCACAAAATCTACTCAGTTAGCACAGTGGAACTATGCAACATGTGCACTGGCCATAACCAAAAACTAGAGGCATGCCCATTAATGGGAACATTCAAGCACCCCTGCACCAAACAGAATTTCCACCCATAGGAAATTGACCATCCTAATGAGGGACCAAGACTTGCACTCATGAAAACTCCCATCACAAAGGTTATCCCCCCACCAAATGCTAACGACACAGTACACCATATATGATTCATATCATTGTGTATCAGAACTATGACTCAAGTTATCTGCTCATCTTCCATAGGTGTCGATCCAACAACAACTACAAGAGTAGCTGTACCTACGACAGTGCAAACCCAATATTTCTACACTCTGTTGACCACGTCTGGTTCCACCACGTTAATGATGGAATCGTTCTCATGTTTATCAACTAGATCCATCTGGACTGAACCTCTTCGGAACTGCCTTGTGTAGAGTCAATCCCCCTTAGGATCCCTATTCCATTCAGATGAGGACATCCTAAAGGCCATGACAGAGCCAGATTATCCATGGGATGCAATGCATCACCGTTCGCTTTTTCTCCCCAAACAAGTGTTCAATCCGGAAAAGACAAAAGAATAAGAGATCTACACGATCAGATCAAAAGACTTCCTCCCATTAGGGAAGGTCAATTGGTTCAAGAATCCTATCCCGACACCCGATACGTTCGAGGAAGGAAGCATGTCAAACATCTCACCTACCATCAAGGTGAATATATCCCAAAATCCTGTAAAGGTCGAAGAAATCTCACTAGGGGCAGTATGTAATCCAGAAGAAATAGACTCTTATACCCAATTTATATAAGAGTATAGAGATATCTTCGCATGGGACTACTCAGAAATGCCTGGGCTTTGTCCCACTATCATAGAGCACCATATTGACACCTGGCCTGACATACCTCCAATACACTAGAAATAGCATCAAGTGCACCCATCAAAGGCAGAAACAATAAAACAAGAAATCGATAAGCTTCACAAAGCCAGGTTTATCTACCCCATTGCTTACACATCTTGGGTTTCCAACCTTGTTACCGTCATGAAAACATAGGGAACCATACATTTTTGCACTGATTTTTGAGATTTCAACAAAGAATGTCCCAAGGAAAATTACCCGACCCCATTCATCGATCATGTCATCGATGCTTGTGTGGGTCATGAGGCCCTCTCCTTCATGGATGGATTCTCTAGGTACAATAAAATTCAAATCCACCACATAGACTGGTACAAAAATGCTTTTACCACCCCTTTGGGCACATTCGCATACAAGGTAATGTCATTTGGCCTAAAAAAATATAAAGCCACCTTCCAGAGGGCCATGAACTACATATTTCATGATTTGGGACACCTTATCCTCGCCTAGTTGGACGACCTAACCGTCCAGTCGAAGAAACATTCAGATCATCTCGAGAATCTGTGATTAGTATTCCAATGATGCCGAAAATACAACCTATGCTTGAACTCCCTCAAGTGTGTCTTCTGCATCATAGCAGGAGGACTCTTAGGTTTTATCGTGTCCCATCAAGGGATTTTCATGGACCCCCTCAAGGTCCAAACCATCAAAGAGGTACCTCCACCTCGAACCCTAAGGCAACTACAAAGCCTATAGAGGAAGGCCAATTTCCCAAGATGCTTTGTCCCAGATTATGATACTTGCGCTCAAGGGTTCCTTCGACTCCTTTGCCAGGACATCCCATTTAAATGGTATGATCATACCCAACAAGCATTTGATGCGCAGAAAAAAATATTGTCTTTAGCACCGCTCATCAGTCCCCCAGACTATGACAAAGACTACATCTGATATCTATTAGATTCGGAGACTGCCTTGGCCGGAGTATTGATCCAGGAAGGCCTAGATGGGAAGGAGCATGTAATCTACTACATCAGTAAAACCTTAGCAGGCCTAGCATTAAGATATGAACCCGAAGAAAACATTGCCCTAGCATTAATACATGTAGTCCAAAATATTTTCCACTACATCATCTTAAAGACCACTACGGTCATCGCAAATATTAACCCCATCAAATATCTTCTCATGTTCCGCCTAATGAAAAAAAATTATGCCTGCTGGATAGTCATTCTCCAACAATACGACTTATAGTTTCGCTCCCCTAAGAGAAAAAAGGTGATAATCTTAACAGAGTTCATTACGAACCTCCCAAGGCATACCAAGGGATCACCAGTGAATGATTCGTTACCAGATGAACATCTCTTCTTTGTAGCAACCGACGACCCTTGGTACAGAGATATTCTCCTCTTCTTACGAACCCAAAATTTCAAACTTCAATCACTCAAGATGACCATCAGCACATTTGCCGTCAGGCCCCCCTATATCTCCTTATGGGAGATGTCTTATATCGACGGGGAATCGACACCAGTTTGCATCGATGCCTTACTCACAAACAAGTGGAACAAGCCCTTAATGACTACCATGATAGAGCTTGCAACGGCCACCTCATTGGGATGGCCACTGCCCAAAAATTCCTACGGGCGGGATATTTCTGTCCCTCCCTATTTCACGATTGCATCACAACAGTCAAGAGATGTGAGCGATGCTAGTGCTTCGCTCATAAGGAAAGAGACCCTCCCACTCCTCTGCACCCTGTCATCACTGTTGAGCCCTTTTGGAAATGGGGAATCAACTTCATGACTTGCAACCCCACATCATTGGGCAATCATAAATACACCATAGTGGTTGTTGATTATTTCACCAATTGGGCAGAGGCTATGCCCACATACGACAACACTGAAGAAATCGCCGCACGATTTCTGTTTAACCATGTCATTGCCCTGTTCGGCATTCCCAAGGAGTTAGTTGTCAACCATGGGAAAAATTTCGAGAATGAAGTTTTCCATAAGCTATCTCACCACCTCGGATTCACCCATGAATTCAATTCACCATACTACCCCCAATCCAACCAACAGGTAATATATGTGAACAAAGTCCTCAAAACTATGTTACAATGCATCGTGAATAACCATAAAACCAACTGGCACCATATTCTTTTCTCCACCCTATGGGCATACTGCACGGCTGTGAAAACATCAACTGGTTTCACTCCCTTCCACTTGGTATACAGGGTCGAAGTCGTGATTTCCATAGAATGTGAGATCCCAAATTTACATGCCACCATTGAACTCCTCGATGATACCCAACCTCTAGAACAGTGTCTAGTACAACTAGAGTTCGTCGACGAACGCTGACGACAATTGTTGCAACACAAAGAGGCCCACAAGAAATGGGTAAAATCATCGTTCGACCACCGCATCACCCCCTGCTCATTCATCGAGGGAGAACTAGTCCTACACTACGATGTCGCAAAAGAAGCCCTAGGCCCAGGAAAGTTCCAAACTTTGTGGAAAGGGCCCTACATCATAAAACATTGCCTCCTCAAGGGGGCATATATCCTAACTAAGCCAGACGAAACATGCCTCAGCAACCCGTTCAACGACCTTTATCTCAATAAATTCTACCCATGAGGGCCGAGAAGGCCCTCCCCTACAGTCAATGTACACCAACCCAAACACTTTAAATTTTTTACCAAAATACTTGTCACAAAACGCGCTCTAGTGTCACAATGGACTACCAACCTGACCTTTACTTCAGATTTGTTGATGGAGCATCATGATGGTCTCGAAATTTAGCAGCAGTCGCGTGGCTTATCTATCACCCTGACCGATCACCACTCTGCACCAATGGTGTTTGTATCAGCTCAGCAACAAAATATCAGGCAGAATATGATGTCATCATCAGACTTATGAGTGACATCCTCAGTCAAGGCATACATTGTATACATATCTAACTTGATTCCCAATTAGTAGTGTCACAGTTAAACCAAACATTTGAGATAAGGGATTCTCATATGTTTAGAAAATAATTGCGTGCAAAAAGATGAAGAAGACAATTTGACTACATCACATTTACACATGTACAAAGAATTCAAAACCAAATAGATGATCACACAGCTAACAATATTCTAAACTGGAATGCATCTCGGATAAACCATCATACATAAAAATAAAAAAAACATAGAAAACATAGATATCCATCTGCATACCATAATCTATAAACAAAAACAGGGGGCACACCATGTAGAGCCACAAAAAATATCTCTCGCATATATACCAAAAATGTATGTGTCTAAGTACAAAAAATAGTATCTTTGACTCGTATGTCAGCCCAAAAAGATACAAATATACAAGTCAACAAAAATAGGGGAAGCATCCTCATAATGGGTGCTTTCTCCATGTACAATAAGACTATAGGGCGGTTCTCCCCCAGGTGGGGCACCTGGACCAACAACCACTCCTGGTACCAATACTGGAGCCGCCGGAAACCCGGCTGATAGCCGCTCTCCTGGGCCATCAAGGTCTCCAGCCACACATTCTCGAGGTCATCAGCAAAACCTTGGGTAGGCATCGCCTGGGTCAACCCGTCCACTTGACTCCATGCATCCTCTAAATAAGCCACCTCGTCGGTCAACTTAGCAACACGAGCCTCTACCACATCGACACGAGCTCGCTCAATGGCAATCTCGGCAATAGCCAAGCTGCTGCCCTTCCCCGAAGGGCTAGCCTCTCCTCCCGGTGCTCCACTGAGAGGCTGCGCAAGAGCTCCTCAAGGTCGCCGAATTAGATGGTGTCCCACTAACCAAGCCATAGGACGACCAACCTCACCAACATCTTCAAGAGTAACAAAGATTATGTCAGTGTCATCATAATACACATATAAAACATAAATACTCAAGGAAATGCAGAAAACACAAAAACATACTTGCTGGCCCCCAAGCATATCTAGTAGGAAGAACCATGTCTGGGTCTCCTTGGAAGTCCATCCCTACATAAGAAAATGATACGAACATCTGAGGATTGGCCTCAAACCAAGCCTCCATGGTGGCATTCCAATAATGCCCCACCGTACCTCCACCTCCTCGAGGCATCACAGGGGCCCACCTCCTCATGTGAGGCTCCTATGGCCCCCTAGCTGGGACCGCCACCGTAGGCCTCAACAACAACACCCGCTCATACATGGTACTGCATAATATTCTAGCATAAGTAAAAAACTTCGATCCATCCCATACCTTGGAAAGTTGTGATAGCATCCTGTCATAACAGAAACAAACAAAGTAAAAAAAGTGCTCGACCCTCAACTGGCACAAGACACCAATCTGCGGACTCGATACCCAATGAGGAGTAGACGACCCTGCTAGTCGCACAATGGCCACTAGAGCACACTGCTTGGCCAATTATACCATTGTAGCAATCGTTATACACCCCTCTGTAATGGGCACCCCACCACAATGGCCTGCTAAGAGTCTCTCAAGATCCACTCTCTCAGAAGGAAGGGGATATCGAAGTGCATCAACCTAAGGCAGTAGCCCGGTCAAAAAACAGATATTTGTCTCAGGACTGATAACTAGGTCACACCCCCACAACACCATCGCCTTATGCCACCTGTTCCAGCATCAGACCAAGTAGCGCATAACATGATCCTGTGATCGTAGCAATTCATTCTCCATGAACTTGAGAAGACTCCAGCGCACCAACTATTTGCATGCGTGACCATTAGTATCTAAGGCAGCACGGAGATCAGGCCAATCCCTCTCCCTCTACAACATCCTGTCATAAAAATAGGAACACATCAACCACACTGAAAACACTGAAAAACAGACAAAATTTCCAAAATTTTGGCAAAAATAGCTTCGGCTCTCTGCACGCCTGTTCCTCATATAGGCGCGAGGAGAGCGCATATTCCCTTCTCACAGATGCACCAAAGGCGCACCTAAAGCTATGAAAGCTGCGCTAAATGTGCGCAAAACCTTATTTTTGTGCACAAGGTGTGCGCCTGTACCTTGATCACTGACACAGTTAAGGTAAAAACTAGCCTAGGATCTATACAAACCCACCTTGTATGGACCCTCACACCGAAACACTGAAAAAAATAAAGTGCAGGACATCATGGAGTTTACCTGACTCAAAAATCGCTAATATTGGGTGATCAGGTTGATCGCAACGACAAGAACTGTTCAGCAAAAGCCTCTGACTTCTCAAAACCTCGAATGCTCAACTGACACAAATGAACTGAATTGAGCCATATTCGCCTATATGTCGCCCTTTTCAGAAACTTTTGAGGACCATAACGAGAGCTCAGAAGGCCCAATTACTGGACTAAAAGCAGCATTGTGGTCAACACTCTATAACTCTCAAGGGCGGTGCCACACATTGGCACCCCCGGAAAAATATTTTTTCAGTGCCGACATGTATGCCCTCTCATATATTCTTTTTTAAATGTGAGATGTCTTTCAAATAATATTTGAATAAAGAAGATGCTCTCACTTGGGGTATTTGTTTCTGCAGGTAGTGTGCAAACCATCCACAACTCCATCCACTGAAAGTTCCAGAGAAGGTATCATTCTACCCTCAACATGATAGAGTCCCAGAAAAACTCTGCATATCCTGATATCATTTCTCCATCAGAAATTAACCATAGGTTCTAAACATCCTACCATGTTTATCATCACCCCACTTTTTCACATGATAAGCATCCTCATTGGTTGATAGAACCTCCCCTCCATGGCTCCTGTCACCTAAATTAGACCTTATATCACAAAAATAGTGATGCCATGGCCATACCACTTTAGTCCAGGAGGCGACTTATGCCCATTCACCCGCCATGCATTATGTCAAGTTTTACCATATCAAAATAAAACCCTTTTCTTGGATGACCAGGTTTTGCAAGCAAATCGAAAGTGCACTACAGTGCCTCACATTTGGCCTACCACACCTCCATCATCATAGCCCATCTGTGAAATTTTCCATCCACTTTGTCAACCCACACATGAGACCAACCAATGGGGTCCCCACCCTAAAAAAAAAAACCTTCCTCACATCATTAGTGAGCAAACACTTTCATGTTTTGGGGCACTCGTCTCTGTGTTTTGTACATATCAAGCCCCATTATTTTATTCTTTTGGTAAGTGTACAAAGACCGCAAACGGTGCACTATGTCCCCCACCCACCCATTCATTTTTTCTCCCATGGCAGTAGTCCCTCGTCACCCTTGCTCAGAGTATCACACCCTCGCGCACAAGCTACCATGACATTCATAACCAATATATACCCACCCTGGATGTCCTACCGACTCCAGGGATTTCCTCATCAGAAATAGTTATGACTGCCACCAAGCTGCTTTTTCTACTTTTCCATTGGGCCACTGATTCCCCATCATCAGTGTTCAGTCATCCCTCGCCATAATGCCTACGTTAAACCTATCACATCCAGGATCCTGATCCCCTACAACAGTGACTCTCTCGTTCGATTGAGGATTCCTTTTTGTCGACATCAACACCTATTTTCCAAAAAGGAAGTGGTACCTTGGATTTCCCCTCTCCACAAAAGGGACATCCTCAGGTGGCACTGTGAGAGACATCGTTGTCTACAAATGTCATTGATACTCCTAAAATTCGACTACAACACAAGGTTTCATGTCAAGATGTTATCGTACCTTACAACCATTTCAATTTGATCAAATTCATCGAAGACCCGTTCCTTTATAAGCGTCTCTTTCAGCAATGCTTATACAAGAAGGTCCTAGCCATCACCTATGCGTACAATGCACATTGATATGCCATACCATGTTTTACGCATATGGGTACCACATTCCACCTATTGTCAAAGAAACAATTCCCTTGAGGGCGTTAGTAGTTGTCATCATCAACCAACAAATCACTACCATACTAGTGACATAGACATAATTTATATCTTTCAAGTAGATTTGTTTAAATAGCCAAAGCATCACGAGCATGGGACATGCCTGCCTCATAGAAAATTTTTATATATTGTAGTATACCATTGTTTGCAGGGATCCCAGAGGACATGGTCGCTCTTCGATCCGGTGCAGGGTGTCTCCAACTCCGGGCTACACGCAGGTCTCTCTTTCTCTCTCGCCACAGTACACAGAAAAGAAACTATAATGTATTTCAGCTATACAGTTCTTCCTAGACCTCACACATTAGGGGGCATCTGTTATCACTCGAAATCTGGACAAGCAAAGATGACATTATTTAATGTCAGGCACAAGGATTTATAGGGTTGAAAGACATTAGAGAATCTGAAGTATTTAAAAATATCTAAGGTATAAGAGGAAAATCAAATTGCGCATTGAAGAAACTAGCTAAAAGTGCCTTTGTGCGCACTTTTCTTCGATAAGAGCACCTTTGCGTGACTTTCCCTCAAAAATCTGCGGTGTCCTGAGAGTGGCGGAATTCACTTCTCGACACCACAACGAACACTCCAAGACATTGATCCCACACTTGAGGCCTCCTAAGGACAATATCCCAAGCCTCCTTAGGACCTCAAGGGAGCACACAATAGAATCACCCTCCTCTCTTGGGTCACCATCCAAAATGTACCAAGAGAGGGAAGGAGAGTTTGAATTCTCCTATAAAAGGCCACTAAGAGATGAAAAATGTGAGAACATATTGTTATGCTGGCCAACATTTCCCCGAGCAATACTAGCAGTGTGTGACCGGGAGCAGAGATAGAGGGGACTCAGTTGTTGGCCATCCAACAACTCCAGTTCACCATAGTAGAGAGAGGGAGACTTTGCGCCAAGGTAGCTCAGAATTAAATACATACTTGCATCGGGACTTAGAACTCCGTAGTTCTAAGGGCCCCTTGGTAAGTGGGTAAAATTTTCATCCTTCATTCCTACCAGCACTCAAAAAGAGGGGACATAAGTGCCACCATTTGGATTATTGAAGTTGTTTGACTCTATTTGTAGCTTTTGTATTATTCGTTTTAGTTTAGTTTTTTATGTTGGAATATTCATGCAATTTCTATTTCTAGTATGTTTATGTTTTAGCATGTTCTAATAACTGGCTTGACTCCATTTATTTTCTACCTGTGACCAAGAACTTAAGAGGGAAAAACCACCCCTCTTAATTAGGTGTGATTTGGTACATTTGTGCGCCAAACACACAAACACATGTGGGTTTCCTCTTCAAAAATAATTTTTACTTAACCAATTTTTTTTTCCAAGGGCTAGGAGTAGTATTTCTTGATCAGGAAGATTGTCGAAAGGAGGGAGTTTATCCTTGAGCTGCTAAATTAAGAACATCAACTTCATATGTGTCAGGTAAATGATGAAGAATAACTCAATCATCTCTCACATGCTCTTTAACTTTCTAACCATACAACCCTCCAACCTAACACCATTTTATAAATATACTTTTACCGTTCTTATTATTCCACACACACGAATATGAAATGACAAAATTTGTCTCTTTGCATTCCAAGGGTGTCTTTTCAATTCCAAAATTGTTTCAACTCTTGAATATTAAAATACATAAAATTAATTTAACCACATCCAAACGGCATGCATTCATATTCTTCATGCCAATAAAATAAATTTCAACATATTCACATAGAATGCATTAATATAGTCCACCTTTAAATATTACAACAACTTAGCTTTTAATGGTTTATACAGAAAACATATGCAAGCCAGCATCTATGCAACTTTTTTTTTCACACATTTTCCTTTTTCATAGGCTTGCGTCACAATAATCTCCTCAAACAAACTACTCTTCAAATCATCCTTCCACACAAAACATATGCAATCATTTATATTGCAATAACTATAATGCATTCATTCTCCAATCTCATACCCTTGTTCTCTACAACTTGCTAGCTTAGCATACCAAGCATCACAAACATATCATACCAAGCATCACCAACATATCATTATACTTAGATATAACAAGTATATGTTGGTGCACACAAGATTAAACCACATTTCTATTTAACGAAACATAACAACAAGCATCAAAACATCAACTATGCATACAATCTTGCATCTCCTTTGTCACTCCTTTTCCATCATCCTTTGCATCACATATTTGTCTTGAATTTTCATTCTCATTGTCTTTTCGTGTACCTCTTCAACATCGGTCTCTGCTACATAATGCATCTCGCATAACCATAACACATCAAGATATAACAAGCGTCGACATCATCAAGCATCAACATGCATACTTTTGTCACGCTTCACTTAAGCACCATAAGAATCAAGCATCACTAGCACCAAACATACCTTGTACACAAGCATAAGAACATATTTTTTTACTCCCTTTGTATCACAACTTCTTCAACATCTGCAACATAACCTCTGCAACAACATGACATATCAAGCATATACCTTGCAAACCTCCTCAATTGCTTCAATAACATGGCATACCAAGAATATACCATGAAAACCTCCTCATCTACTTTAACAACATAACATATTGAGCATATACCTTGCAAACCTCTCCAACTACTTCAACAATCTGACACATCAAGCATATATGTTGAAAACCTCCTTAGTTGCTTCAACAACATGACATGTAAAGCATATACCTTGCTATCAAACATCAACTGCAACATACCTTACTTCTCATGCTATTCCTTTGCCATCAATGAAAACAATGCCAACATGTCAAACATTTAAGATTAAGTGTCAAATTTATTCCCGATTGAGTAAATGTATTTTTACTCCCACTAAATGACTTTTTCAATTTACAAAGTAGATACTTGATTTTATTGAATTAAGAAGAAAATAATTTTATATCATCTATTTGTAATTAAGGTTGAAAATATTACAAACATGGAAGTTAGAAGGGTAAAAAGGAGTAGGTGGAAAATGCTTACAATAGAAACAAGGAAAAGCCATATACGAAGTAAGGAGTAGTCCAATATACTAGCACAAGGACAAGATAAAGTGTTAAGGATATATAATGTTAACTTAGGATATAAACTTATGGTTGCATGTGACAAACATGCATGAGCTTATTGGTGATAAGCAAATATAATACATTAAGACATCTCTTAAAATTAGGATTTTTTTATGGTTATTTTTTTTTAAGGTGGATAATAAAATATGATTTAATCTGGAAAATCCTTATATTAGTTATAAAATAACAAGGTATACAAACAAATATAAATTATTTAATAATTACATTTTAATATATAAAAAGGATGTGAGTATCTCAAATGTATAGAAAAGATGTGTATCTCAAATATATTGAATGGTAGACAACTAGGGAAGTGGCCTACGAAGCATGATTTAAAAACATTGAGAGATGTGCATATGAGGAATGATTAAATGATAGAGACCTTTAGTATTATATGATTCCAAATGTTGCATTTTCTTTTCTAACCTTTGACAATGAGGTGGTCATATGTTACGCGAGGTTCAACAACATCTCAATACAAATAAAGCAAGTAGGGGAAAAGCAATGGGATGGCCTTAAAATAACACTTGAGACAATAATTGGTCTTAGTCAAATACAAGAACTTTTCTAAAATTCCATATCAGGAATAATTAAATGAGACATTTAACATATGTGATTGTCCTATGCTATGCGCAAGGTTGATGATGGGTTTGTTTTTCTAACCTCACCATTAGGTAATCACATGGTACATGAGGGGTCCCAACATTGGAATGGCTGACAGCTAATTTATTTATTTATTTTTTAACTGAAGACTTAAGTGTCAATTATTATTATTTTTTTAATTAGATGAAGACTTGAGTGTATTGTACGTACTAGGAGATGTAAGTTGCTTCATGTACTTGAATTTTAAAATCAAATAAATGAAGTACAATCTTAGATGTGATTATTCAAGGCATAAGTAACATCACTGTGCTTCTTATAGTACAATTCATAATTCAAAGAAAGATTGTGGGGTTTTTCCAATAGTCTCACACAATTATTAGGATTATTGATTGAATTAATCTTAGATGTATTCAAGAGTATTTTTTTGGGATAGTTCTTTCACTTGCATTTAAAAGGGTCATAATCTTAGATGTATTCAAGAGTATTTTTTTGGGATAGTTCTTTCACTTGCATTTAAAAGGGTCAGTTTTCAGAAGCTATTTCAATTTTCAAATAAAATAGTAAGAGTTGAATGGTAGGTGTTATGTTATTATGGGTTTAAGATAACCAAATGAGTAAACAGAAAAAATATTTAATAATAAATAATAAAGATAATACAAAGAAGTTAATAATAAATAAATATTTAATAATTCATAGATTGAAATTAATTTTGTAAAACCATTAAAATTTATAATTAATATGGATTTAAAATTAACATATTGAAATTAATTTGATAAAATCATTAAAATGGAAAACATCCTCTAAGCAATAGAAATGGTGTATCTCTATTACCCACTAGTTAACATCATCGGAGATTAATTAAATTTACATATTAAATTAAAGTTTTTTTATTATAAATATTTTTATTAAATAAAATTTTAAAAATAAAATTATATATATATATATATATATATATATATAATTGTTAGAGTTTTTGTGGCATTTTATATATAGATTTTTTAATTAGATATAAAAATAGAAATGGAAAGAAAAATATGTCTATTAAAATTTAGAATTGATACTTTGTTTATGAAACTTTTTTTTAATATTTATGATTGTGCAAAGAGGCATATTTACTAGCAAAAAAAGAGGGAAATGCGTAATTCTTTTCATGCTCAATTTGTGGTTGGCATATGCCATTTTTTAAATAAAATAAAATATTCACTAAATAAAAAAACTATATTGACTATAATAAAAACAAAAATAAATATACATATTTTGTTAGTTTTAATTGAAAGTATTATAAAATATCATTATTCTCGCTTTCACTATGCTCATTGAGTTCATTGTGCTTCCTCGGTTTGTTTACTTGTTAGTTTTTTCGTACTTCCTAGGAGCTGCGCTATATGCAAAAGTGAGTTTTACATAATTTAGCATTTTTTAAAAACTTAGGATAATATGTTAGCCTATATTCTACAATGCACAATTTCTAACATAATAGTTTTTCTATGATAGATATTGATAAAATTAATTAAGTTGAAATGGATTGGTAGAAATACACAATTAATCTCAACATAAACCTATAGTCCCCTAGTTTTAATACATTTTCTGTTAGAATATCAAGCCACTACTTGTCATTTATTTATGTATAAGCATTGTTGTTGAATATATTCGTCATTACTAGTCTAGGATCTATGAAAAGGAGTTTGTTTATATTGTTTATGAGTTAATTTAGGCCTATTTGGATGACAGATCCTCTCCAACTAGTTAGCCTCCTGGTTTAGAGTGTGGTTGAGATATTTTCTCAATAGAGTGATTGGGTCCAAGATAGTTATCCAATCTTGGGACTGAGATTCTTGTATTAATATTTGTAACATTATTTGATTAGATTAGAGTGTGCTCAAAAAATTAATTTTGGCATCAAAAAAGGTCTATTCCTACTCCCTCACAGGAAGGTCTACGGGCACGAAGGACTAGAGTAATAGGTTATGAGTGTTTTTTTTTGTTCATCAAATTATTGTGTTTACTATTGTTGTTCATTAAAGGTTGTGTTAATTTACTAAACATTGAGAGAATCAAAGAGGCTTTCCAGATTTTGTAGAGTCAGACTAATTGAAGAGATTCACACTAGTTGAGTTAAGGGAACTAGTGATTTTTTCATCCCTAATGCCCTATTCCAAATATATTAGGGTAAATAATGAATGTAATTTAAAGTGTAGCTTGAGAGTGTGATCTTCAATGTGTTATTTAGTCTGACATTTCACATTTCATCCCCAAATCCCGTTGATTTTCCATTTTTGGTGTTCCACATTATGTAGCACTAAGCTTTTTTAAGCATGTGATGCGGTAGGAGACATAGAAAAATGGTTTTATGTGAGTGAGTTTGATCTATAAAATATATGGCAAGTGTATGACCCTCTCAATGATATTTGGATCATTCTTCCTCCATTGCCATTTGAAATCAAGCACTTGAGAAACTTTGGTCTTGTGTGTGTAGCTTGGAAGGTCTTTGTTCCCGGTGGGCGTAGTGATGATGCTAATCTAGGAACACGTGATAATGGAAGAATATCAAAACAAACGAGGTGCAAGATTATGATCTTGTATGAAAAAAGTGGGTTGGATGAGCATCAATGTTAGTGTCTCGTAAATTGTTCTCTTGTTGTGTATTAGATAAGAGGAATATTATTATAGGTATGTTCACCAATTATAGAAAGCTTATTTCCAATTCCAAAGTATATGATCTAGAGAAATATATATGGGAACATATGGAGAAACTTCAACATTCTCAAAATTCTACATGTTGTGGTAAATTATTATTTGAAGGGAAATTACATGTATTACATAACATCCTTTTGAAAGTTCTTGGTATTTGAGTTCGCTAAGTAGAGGTGGAGAGAGGAATATTATGTTTGGCCACCAAGGCCAATGGAAAAGGTGAAAGAATAATTATTTATAGCCAATAATTGTTTCAGTATTCGGTAAGATAAACGACCAAATCTAAGAAAAGTCATCTATACTACACCTTCTTGCTTGTATAAAACAGGATTTGAGTGATAGGATTGGGAAATGAAATTTATGTGATTGGTGGGGTCATTGGACAAGTTCAATATAATATTGATATACAATGTATATCTTATGTTGAACCAAAATATGAAGTTTAATGTGGAAGCATTTCTAGAACAAGCTCGCTTTGAGAAACATCGCTTTAATTTTTGGGTTCCAATAGATGTGTAGTATTTATTAAAGGTTGAGTAGAGTTAGCCATGAGAAGAAGTATTTTTTTAGTCCTCATGATGACCTACAATTTTTCCAATCATTTGGGCATGATCCTAAAGATCTGGACTCAAATGATAAATTTAGTTTGGGGATGTATGGAATCATATTTTGATAGTTGCAATGTGTGGTGTGAGGCATGAGATTGGTACACGATTATGTTATTCATTTCTTCTCACATATGAAGGTGTTTCAACCTATTTTACTCATTATATTTGTCGTTATTTTTCCCATGTTTGAATTATATCAATTTGGAAGCATCTAGTTGTGATTTATAGAAACTGTTGGTTCAAGAAATCCCTCTCCATGGTAAAAATGTTTGTGTAGCTTCGTGAAATTTCAGAACCATGTGAGCCATTTTGGAGCTATATGAACTATGGTAGAATTTATGCATGTGGAGCTACAGTAACTTAGCTTCAATAAGTGAAAATAATGTAGCCAATACATATTGAGTTTCATGTGTACTATTGTAAGGAGTTGTGACTATATCATTGGGTTGCTGTGGCTTTGGTGCAATGGAAATGAATGGGTGAAGCAAGCTAGGGATCCACACAAAATCCGATTAGCATCACGAAGTAAGTGAAGGAAGGTGTGGACTCCCACGAAGGTTTCTTGGCATCATTTTTTAGGTGAAGGAAGGTGGGGACACCCATGAAGGTGTGTTGGCATCATTGAGTAGGTGAAGGAAGGTGAAAACTCAAGAACCACAAAGGTATGTTGGCATCATAGTGTAGGTGAAGGAAAGTGGGGACTCCTGTGAAGTTATATGGGCATCACAAAGTAGGTGAAGGAAGGTTAGGATTCCCATGAAGGTATCATAGAATCACTATGTAGGTGAAGGAAGGCGAGGAGTCCCATAATACAAACATCTACAAAATAACAACATGCAAACCTAAAAATGTAGGACTTGTGTAATCATTAAAACTCAAGATGCATACTAGATGAGAAACGCCAAAGATTTAATTTTTTTAAAGTAAAATTCTATGAATATGTGAAGCATATTAATGGTAGTGTAAAGGTTGTAGGAATGGTAATATGGTCCTTGTTAATGATATAGCTTATTGGAGTTATGACAATATGTGGACAACATGGTGAGAATTATTTTTATGTATTTTGAATGTTGGATGTGTTGATCCTTATTAGCTAACCCAATATAGGTATAGTTATTTTGTTAGAAATAACTACTCTAACAAATTATAGGTGGAGTAAAGATATCCAAGACAATCATTAATCAGGATGACGAAGATGGAGACAATTATTTCTAGTATGTGAGAAATTATGAAGGAAGATCATGTGTCATTTATCTCCTACTACTACTATATGATGGAAAAATGTAGGTAAAGTTGTATGAAATAAAGTGAACACATGACCATGAATCACATGTTTTAGTCATATAAAGTCTACATTTCATGTGTCAATATCATGTTTAATATTGGTCCTTGAAATGCTTGATGAACCTAGAATCCTCATAAGTTGGAATGCACTGTATTCGGATCTACGTAACATGAAAAGAGCATACTTATATAAGAGCTAGATAACCATCCATACCACTTTGTCATGTGTTCCCGAGTGACATGATGTTTCTTGTCTAGTCTAGTTTAGAAACCTCTATTAGGGATTTATTTAACACTCGAATGAGGTTGAAATGTATCTAATGGATATACTTTAGTGGACCATACTTCTTTTAGAATATGTAAGGTGAGTTGGTACCTGGTGTTGATCATTTCAGCCCCCATTGAATCTTTGACAAGAAATCCCTTTTTGGTGGGCCTGAAAAACCCATTATCCGCCTATCGTTTCCTTCTCCCAGCCTCAGAATTTCATAAAAAGGCCGAGAAACCCACCTTTGAAAATATATCAGGCCTCAGCCCCTTTTCGGCCTAGCCCTTCTGCTCCTTTTCCTCCACGTAACCCAGCGCTGGAACCAGGCGCAAAAACACTAGGCGCTTATCGCATGTGAATATCGGGCGCGCCCTCGGTCGTTGATCTGTACAGATCGAACGACATTCGCAATGTTCCACTATGCCCGTGGCCCACTCCATTCATCGCCCAAACTGCATCTCAGTCGTCCTTTCACCCGTAAATCCGACGGTCCGTATCTCACTTGCCCCGGTGGTCCCCGCAACGCGATACTCCAAAACCAGGTGGTATCTATCGCACCGCCTTTCGGCGGTGAGCGATAATTCTTGTTTGGCCAGCGATTCCATACAGTGTTTGCCACGTGTCCCAGAGTACGGCTAAAAAACCGTCGTTCATCGCGCATTATTGTTCGATCAAAGTCACGACGCGATATTTATGATAGTCATCCGATCTGAAGGTCTTCATCCAACAGTTGTCATACTCCGAAGCTGCACGAGGGTTAGTCCATGCCAACAGTGCCCCTGGCCCACCGTCTCATTGTCCTCCGATGCATTTTCAACCGTCGATCTCGTCTTGTGATCGAACGGTCCAGATCATCTGCATATCCTGCCATTGACTCGGTCCTCCTCCACGTCATCATCCCACATGTTTATCACATTTTTCTCTCCGCCAATTATATATCCTATTCATATGTTATATTTTAATGTTTTTCATTTTAGCTCTGGCCAGCCAGTCCGCCATTTCCCCACTGCATTTTTCACCGTCACCTCTCGTCCTTCCACCATCTCGTCACACGCGCGCTGTCTTGCCATTATCCCTCCTATGTTCACCTTCCCGTGCATGGATTTCTTTAACGAGTTTACAGATTTTGCAGGTTTATAGCAGCAGAGAACTATTACGATTCACAGTCTCAATTACTGTGATAGAGAGCACGTCAAAGGATCAGTTTTCAGAACTGAGTTATGAAGAAAGCCCTGGGAAGGAAAATCGATAAGACTTCCATTAAAGAAGCGGGGTTAAAATCTGTCAAACCTTGCAGGGACATTCAAGGCGCCGATTTCACAGATGAAAACATTAATGAAGCAGTAGAGGAAGATCAGTGGATGATTGAGGAATTCAGCGTTCGGCGTTGAATATTTTAAATCTTAATTCAGGATTGGGAAGGCAGAGGGTACAATGCACAGAAAACAATGCCCTCAAGGTTTTATTTTAGCAGAATTTTCTCTCCAGGAAGGATAGACCGCCCATAAGCTATCTATTTCTCTACCGTGTTCCTGAAGATATTTTCACCCAGAACATTTATTTCAGGACGAAGATCACAGAGTACATACAACATTACAAAGTCATCGAGCAGTATGGGCATGCCCGTTTCCGCCATCTTGTCTTTATGAAGAAAATTAATGGTTCATCACCTACTTCATTTATTAGGTTTTCTTTTTCTCTATAAAAATCCCGAAGAACAGATTATTGAGGGTTCCAGATTTTATCAGAAAATTATGCAATGAAAGGCTTTTTGTATACATTTTGTAAATCTCTTGTATGAAGGCTCAGAGCCCATAGGGTCTCAGTGAGGAGGAGTTCTATCTGTTAAAGAGGATTTTGGTCTTTGGTATTTCACAATGTGTAACCTTTTCTCTTATGTGTTATATTAATAGATCATTTCATTTCATCCATCTTTCTTGTATCATGTTTTGGAATGCGAGTGGCTCACTGGTTTCTGGTATGGATTCATCCTAGTTGATGCCCATGCTCGGATCAGTCAAGCGCTTTAAATATGGCTCATGCATAATATTATGTTCCATCATTCAGCGAAACCGTATTTCTACTATATTAGTTTCTTTGGGAGGGTGCTTTTAAAATGCTATTATCATGTATGGATTCTTAGATTGGTAAGCCCATGCATGGTGGTATTGTATATCTGGGTATCATCTCAATGTTAACTAATATCTCCTCTACATTTCATTCACTACATACACCTTCTGATAATTGATTTATGTGATATATTACTTGAACCGGCCCGCTTTGCAGTAAACTGTCTCTAAATTTTCTGATGCTTTATATTAGAGTTTTACACCTTGCCTCTGCAGTATTTCTTTTCCTATATCAGTTTTTGAGAGTTTGGTCCCATTCTATTTTATTTCCCTGTTTACAGAAGATAGCATGTGAGTTGAATTTGACAACTTCATACATTATATTATATGCTCCTTGCTATGCTAAGATGTCCTAGGAACTGGTCTATCACAACTCTAGGCTGTATCTAGGAGCAACAACATCTTTCTGGCACCGTTGCCGGGGAACGAAATTGAGAAGTTTAAATCCCTGAGCCTCGACAAAATCAAATTCACTCTTCAAGTAGGTGAGTATGGAGAGTTGAGAGTTGTAGATCCCTCACCTTGGCAACTCCACGTTTGTTCATTTGATAAATCTATTTGCAGTCCTGGCTCCTCGTAAGCCACACCTGAGGTCAGATACGTCTAAGCCAAAGACACCTTCAGTGTCTGACCCTGAAAAGATCATACATAGAAGAAATTGGAGGGAAAGAAAATCAGTCCGTTATGAGATTCCCGAATCCTCTCAAGAAGACTTTCCGTCATCCTCCTCTCAAGATTCTCAATTGCAAATTCCCAACTCCACTGTTGGAGATACTGATTACTATTCAGATAGTCCACCCCGAGGAGGTGTCCAATTTAAAGACAGTCTTCATCCTACTCCTGAGGTTGAAGAGGTCAAGGAAGTAACCGAAGTATCTGCTGTTAACATACCATTATTCCCCTCAACACCTCAAGCTGCAGTTGAGTATATTCCTATTATTATTCATACTCCACTTCCACCTCCTCCTCCTCCTCTTACTCATCAAAATATTGCACTACCTCCACCTCCTCCAATGGCCAATGTTCCGGCCTTCTTGATGAATAAATATGCTCCCCTGGCATTACCCCAAGTGTTGAATGATATGCCCCACGATTATCTGAAGATCTTGCCCAGATTCAAAGGGGAAAACGAGATTGATGCTCAAAAACATCTTGAGACTTTCTGCTCCTTTGAAGAGAACTTTAATGTTGAACATTTAGATGTGGTCTTAAGACTGTTTGTGCAATATCTTGATGGTGAAGCTCGAAAATGGTTTAAGACACTGGCTGGTCGTTCTATTACCACTTGGGATAACATGGAAGACACTTTTCTCAGGAAATGGGGAGAGAAGAAAGATCATGGAAATTGTCTCATTGAGTTCAATACACTAAAGAAGAGACACAATGAAGGAGTGTTAGAATTTATCAAGAGATTTAATAAATTGTATCTAAGTCTCCCTGCTGATATGAAACCCCATCAAACTGCTGCTAAAGTTGTTTTTGTAGCAGCCTTTGATTCAGAATTTGGTTTCTCTCTCAGAGAAAGAAAGCCTGCTACTCTGGATGATGCTCAGGCAGATGCACTAGAGTTGGAAGCAAACTTTGCCTCCACTGGAAAATCAAAAGGAAGAACTGAACAAGATACCATAAGAAGGGGCAAAGAGGAGGTATCCACTTCTAGTGAGGACAGAGACTCAAAAAAAATGGAAGAAATGAGAAAATTAGTTAAGAAAATGGTCAAGCTTGAATTGGAGGCCAAGAAATCAGCCTTCAAGAATTTCCAGAATGCTCCAAATAGAGGTTACAATCCTCAGTACAGAAGACCACCCCTGCAAATATTTCCAAGGGAATCAAAAGAACAACAAGATCAAGTACCACACCCATTGTACTTGGAAGGTCCAGTAGATGAATCCACTGAAGATGTTGCCTATGGGCTGGAGGATGCAAATCTTTCTTTCTCGGATAGAGATGAAGAAGAATTCCCTTTACAGGGAAATGAAGGAGCCGAGTGCCCATTGCAAGAAGAAGAAAAGAACAGAGACACAGAAGAAGCATAAATTGATCATTATTGTAAACAATTTACTGATTTCATGCAAGCACACTTCAATAGAAGATATTATCTCAGATCTTCTAGGAAGAGGACTCGTACTCAAGAGCAAGAAGAAGAATTACCCCAGAAGGAAGCACCTGCTCAAGAGGATTCAACAATGCGGAAAGCCACAGACAAATATAAGCAACCTCTAAACAAACCTTTGCAGTCTAATGATCAAATTCCTTCTTCTTCAAAAGTAGTCACTTCCCCTAATGCCAAATCTGTGTCAAAAGAAGTCAAGCCCCCAGCTGAAAATAAAGAGTCAAAAGAGGTTGTGATAGAAAAGTCCCCTCCTTCTTTCAGTCTGCAAAAGGAACTTGAAAAGGTCAAAATCCCAGTCCCCTTGACTGAACTGTTGAAACAACCAGCATATCAATCTCAAGTCACCTCTTTCATGCTCCCTCCATAAGCACCAATCATCCCAGATAGTCTCAACCTTCAAGAAGAAAGACCCATGGTAGTTTTTGGCCCACATGTTGAGGAGTTAGATCCCTCTACTCCTCCCTTCTATGGGTCTCTAGTGATTCATGACCTACTACTACATAACTGTATGCTAGATTCTGGAGCTTCCCACAATCTTATGCCTCTGTCAGTCATGGAACAACTAGGATTACAAATCACACGTCCATATAAGGACCTCTATTCATTTGACTCCAAAAGAGTTAAATGCTTGGGGATGATCAAGGATTTGGTGGTCAATTTGGCCCAAATCCCAGCAAAAAGTGTGGTAATGGACATCGTGGTGGCTGACATCCCAACTTGTTTTGGTATGTTGCTGTCAATGTCCTGGGGAAAAAAAATCGGTGGATCTCTCAAGATGGATTTAACATATGCCACTATCCCGATTTTTGGTGGCCAAGAGAGGAGGCTGTACAGGGAGACTAGATTTGTCAAGATGGTGACTAAGGCTGACAGCTCTGTAAATTCACCAGTTTACAGTAAAGAAGGATATTTCTCATGATTGATGCTGGAAGAAGACCAATACTTCGCTCATGAACCATCCTTCTGTCAAATCAAGACTGAACAACCCGCAGAGAACCATGAAGCAGGAATCTGGACACTCCATTTTGATGGGGCAAATTGAAAGGAAGGTAATGGGGATGGAATATTATTGATTTCTCCTACAGGAAGGTGGGTTCCATTGTCCTTCAAGCTAGAATATGAAGCCACTAATAATGTGGCTGAATATGAAGCACTTCTGTTAGGATTGTAGACAGCCAGGAACATGAACATACAAATCTTAAAAGTTCTGGGAGACTCAAAACTAGTGGTCAGAAAAGTCAGAAATCAGTGTCAGACCAAACATCCTAGGCTAAGGGCTTATAGGAATGAAGTTTGGGACATGGTAGAAAATTTATTCTTGGCATTTAATATCCAGTTCATGCCCCGAGAGCAGAATAGGATGGCTGATTCCCTTGTTGTAGCTGCTAGCACATTCCGCCCACCTCAAAACCCTCTTTTAAGGTATGAAGTTGAGGTGCTCTATTGGCCTTCAATCCCAGATAACATCAAACACTGGCAGGTATTTGAAGATGAAGAACAGATGAAGAGATTCCTGGAAACAGTGGGAGAATTCTCCAATATGGAGATTGATGCTGAAGAAGAGATTGAGTCTGAAAATAATTCAGAAAGAAATTGGGAGGAGAAAGTGGCAGGTAATAAAGTGTTGCAATTGAAGGGAAACGTGATACCTAGAGGGTTGGTGCCTCTAGAAAGATTATTTGGCAATAATGATGTCCCATTGCAACCAAGAAAAGTGGTAGAAGAAAATCAGGTAGAAGACCTGAACCTTGGTACTGAGGCTGATCCCAAAATTGTAAAACTGTCCAGGAAGATCCCTGGAGAATATAAAAAGCTATATCAGAAATTATTTCAGTCTTACAAAGATGTGTTTGCATGGTCCTATCAAGACTTGAAAACTTTTGATATCAGTATTATGCAGCACAAAATTCCACTGAAGGGAGATGCAAAGCCCCATAAGCAGAAGTTCAGACAAATTAATTCCCTGCTGTTTCCTTCTATTGAGAAGGAAATCAAGAAGCTGCTAAAAGCCAAAATAATTGTACCATTGAGGTACTCTGAATGGGGGGCAAACCTAGTCTTTGTCCAGAAGAAGAATGGAGAAATAAGGCTGTGTGTGGATTTCAAAAATTTAAAAAGGGCATCCTTAAAGGACAATTATCCACTGCCTAAGATGGATCACATCTTGCAGAGGGTGGTTGGAGCTACCAGAATGTCAATGATGGATGGATTCTCTGGTTATAATCAAGTGGCTGTACTTCCAGAAGACCAAAAGAAGACTGCTTTCACCACACCATGGGGGACATTTATGTATGCCAGGATGCCTTTTGGATTGATTAATGCAGGGGCCACTTTTCAGAGGGCCATGGACATTGCTTTTGTTGGGGAGCTAGACAAATTCTTGGTAGTCTACCTCGATGATATCACTGTATTTTCAAAAAATGATGCTGAGCACATTGAACATCTGCGGAGAACTTTTGAGAAATGCAGAAGGTATGGTCTCTCTCTGAATCCTCAAAAGTCTTTATTTGCATTAGAAGAGGGAAAGCTTTTGGGCCATATTGTGACCAAAGATGGGGTGAAGATAGATCCTAAGAGGGTAGCGGTTATAAACGGTATTGCTTTTCCCATAAATAAGAAAGAGGTACAAGTATTCCTAGGGCGTATTAATTTCTTGAGGAGGTTTATTCCTAACTATGCTTAAATAGTTAGACACATAACTGACATGCTGAAGAAGAATAATGAAGTTAAATGGTCCCAGGAATCACGAGAGGCATTTACCAGAATAAAAAATGCTTTTGCAGAAGCTCCTGTGCTAGCTGGACCAGATTATGATAAACCTTTCATGATATTTTCTTTTGCATCACCTCGTACAATAGCAGGAGTTTTATTACAGAAAAATGAGGAGGGGTATGAGCAGCCTATTGCCTTTTTTCAGTCAGGCGCTCCGTGATGCAGAATTAAAGTACAAAATATTGGAAAAGCAAGCATACACCCTAGTGAAATCCCTCAAAGCATTCCGGGTATATATCTTACAGTCCCACATCACAGCATTTGTGCCTGCAGCTGCTGTAAAAGATATCCTTATTCAGGGGGATAGTGAAGGAAAAAGGGGGAAGTGGATTGCTAAAATACAGGAGTATGACTTAGACATCCGTCCCACTAAGCTGATCAAAGGACAGGGGCTTGCCAAAATGCTATCTGAATCGAACTATCAAGCTCTGGGCATAAATTTGTCCATTATGGCAGGTGAGGAATCTGAGGAGAAAGAAGAACGACATGGAATTGGGGTAGCTACTCCAGAAACACATATGAAGTACCTCACCAATCAGTGGTACAAAGAGATAGTAGAATATCTCCTTACACTCAGCTGCCTTCCAAGTTATGATAAAACTAAATACAGAGCGCTGAGATTGAAATCACAGAAGTAGATAGTCGCTAATGGCCGGCTATACTGGCGAGATCCCTCAGGTATCTTACTGCTATCTCACAGAGGACGAGGTAGGGAGTATTATAGCTAAATTTCATGAAGGAATCTGTGGGGGTCACTACAGCTGGAAGGCCACTGCTCATAAAATCCTGAAGGCCGGTTTCTATTGGCCCAAGCTTTTTGGAGATGTTTTTGCCTAGGTTAGAGCATGTGAGAAATGTAAGAAATTTGCTGAAAGGCAGAAGTTGGCACCTCTGCCCATGATTCCCGTGCACGTAGATGAACCATTCAGAAAATGGGGAATCAATTTTATAGGTGAAATACATCCCCCATCAAGTGGTCAACATAAGTAGATTTTAACGGCCACTGATTATTTCACAAAATGGGTGGAAGCCATACCTGCAAGGAATGCTACAGACACTGTGATCATAAAGTTCTTGGAAGAAAACATCATATCCAGGTTTGGTTGCCCTGCCAGAATAGTGACTGATAATGCACAGGATTTCAAGTCTGCAAAGTTTGTGAGCTCCTATCAGCAATATAACATCACTCTGAGTCACTCCACAACATAATATCCACAAGGAAATGGTTTGGTAGAGTCTTCCAATAAAACCCTGGTGAGGGCTTTGAAGAAGGCTATAAATGAGAATCATAAGAATTGGGATTCCCAATTGAAATTTGCTCTGTGGGCCAACAGAATTACCAGCAAGAGAGCAACTGAGAAATCTCCATACGAATTGGTGTATGGGAGGGTAGCAGTATTCCCTATTCAATTAGCCCTACCAGTAGCTCGATTCATGCAGGAAAGTCAAGAAGAGCCAGATGATATGATCAGGAGAATAAACTAGTTGGTGGAATTGGAAGAAACACACAATCAGGTAAATCAAAGGCTGACGGAATATCAAGAAAATATGAAATACCTTTTTGATCAGCATGCTAAAGACAGGAATCTACAAATTGGTGATCTAGTGCTCAGATGGGACATCCGGAGAGCTGAGAAGGGAAAACATGGTAAATTCGACCCCCTCTGGTTTGGCCCTTTGAAAATTGTGGAACAGGGGGGAAATAATACTTTCAGGTTGGAGAATTTACAGGGCGACTTGCTGGATGCCCTTGTAAATGGTCAATTCCTTAAACCCTATTTCCAGTTCTGACTCAGGCCAAGAAAGTGTGGTGTATTATATTGTATATTAGTTTGCTGATTCATTTTTGTTTGAATGATGTGGTTGTCGTGATGAATCATGAAGTAAAAAGTAGAGGTGTCAAAGGGCAGAGTTCACACAGAAGAGTATCTGATGGTCTGCGAAGTTCTCGACATGTTCAGGGATGAACGTGCCATCCCCAGATGGAGCCGATGTTGATCATTTCAGCACCCATTGAATCTTTGACAAGCAATCCCTTTTTGGTGGGCCTGAAAAACCCATTATCTGCCTATCGTTTCCTTCTCCCAGCCTCAGAATTGCATAAAAAGGCCGAGAAACCCACCTTTGAAAATATATCAGGCCTCAGCCCCTTTTCAGCCTAGCCCCTCTGCTCCTTTTCCTCCACATAACCCAGCACTGGAACCAGGCACAAAAACACTAGGCACTTATCGCATGTGAATATCGGGCGTGCCCTCAGTCGTTAATTTGTACAGATCGAACGGCATTCGCAATGTTCCACTAAGCCCGTGGCCCACTCCATTCATCGCCCAAACCGCATCTCAGCCGTCCTTTCGCCCATAAATCTGACGGTCCGTATCTCACTTACCCCGGTGGTCCCTGCAACGTGATACTCCAAAACCAGGTGGTATCTATCACACCACCTTTTGGCGGTGAGCGGTAATTCTCGTTTGGCCAGCGATTCCATATAGTGTTTGCCATGCGTCCTAACGTACGGCTCCAAAACCGCCGTTCATCGCGCATTATTGTTCGATCAAAGTCACAGCGCGATATTCATGATAGCCGTCCGATCTGAAGGTCTTCATCCAACGGTTGTCATACTCCGAAGCTGCACGAGGGTTAGTCCATGCCAACAGTTCCCCTGGCCCACCGTCTCATTGTCCTCCGATGCGTTTTCAACTGTCGATCTCGTCTTGAGATCGAATGGTCCAGATCATCTGCATATCCTGCCATTGACTTGGTCCTCCTCCATGTCATCATCCCACGTGTTTATTGCATTTTTCTCTCCGCCAATTATATATCCTATTCATATGTTATATTTTAATGTTTTTCATTTTAGCTCTGGCCAGCCCGTCCACATTGCCCCACTGCATTTTTCACCGTCACCTCTCGTCCTTCCACCATCTCGTCATGCCGCGCTGTCTCGACATTATCCCTCCTGTGTTCAACTTCCCATGCATGGCTTTCTTTAACGAGTTTACGGATTTTGCAGGTTTACAGCGGCGGAGAACTATTACGATTCACAGTCTCAATTACTGTGATAGAGAGCACGTCAAAGGATCAGTTTTTAGAACTGAATTATGAAGAAAGCCCTGGGAAGGAAAATCGATAAGACTTCCATTAAATAAGTAGGGTTAAAATCTGTCAAACCCTGCAAGGACATTCAAGGCGGCGATTTCACAGATGAAAACATTAATGAAGCAGCAGAGGAAGATCAGTGGATGATTGAGGAATTCAACGTTCGACGTTGAAGATTTTAAAGCTTAATTCAGGATTGGGAAGGCAGAGGGTACAATGCATAGAAAAAAATGCCCTCAAGGTTTTATTTTAGCAGAATTTTCTCTCCAGGAAGGACAGACCGCCCATAAAGTGTCTATTTCTCTACCATGTTCCTGAAGAGATTTTCACCCAGAAAATTTATTTCAAGAAGAAGATCACATAGTACATACAACATTACAAAGTCATCGAGCAGTATGGGCATGCCCGTTTCCGCCATCTTGTCTTTATGAAGCAAATTAATGGTTCATCACCTACTTCATTTATTAAGTTTTCTTTTTCTCTATAAAACCCCCGAAGAACAGATTATTGAGGGTTCCATATTTTATCAGAAAATTATGCAGTGAAAGGATTTTTGTATACATTTTGTAAAGCTCTTGTATGAAGGCTTAGAGCCCATAGGGTCTCAGTGAGGAGGAGTTCTATCTGTTAAAGAGGATTACGGTCTTTGGTATTTCACAGTATGTAACCTTTTCTCTTATGTGCTATATTAATAGATCATTTCATTTCATCCATCTTTCTTGTATCATGTTTTGGAATGCGAGTGGCTCACTGGTTTCTGGTATGGATTCATCCTAGTTGATGCCCATGCTCGGATCAGTCAAGTGCTTTAAATATGGCTCATGCATGATATTCTGTTCCATCATTCAGCTAAACCGTATTTCTACTATATTAGTTTCTTTGGGAGGGTGCTTTTAAAATGCTATTATCATGTATGGATTCTTAGATTGGTAAGCCCATGCATGGTGGTATTATATATCTGGGTATCATCTCAATGTTAACTAATATCTCCTCTACATTTCATTCACTACATACACCTTCTGATAATTGATTTATGTGATATATTACTTGAACCGGCCCGCTTTGCAGTAAACTGTCTCTGAATTGTCTGATGCTTTATATTAGAGTTTTACACCTTGCCTCTGCAGTATTTATTTTCCTGTATCAGTTTCTAAGAGTTTGGTCCCATTCTAGTTTATTTCCCTATTTACAGGAGATAGCATGTGAGCTGAAGTTGACAACTTCATACATTATATTATACGCTCCTTGCTATGCTAAGATGTCCTAGGCACTGTTCTATCACAACTCTAGGCTGTCTCTAGGAGCAACAACACCTGGATGGAAATTTTCGTCGAGGAATTGTCTTCCAAGGTTGTTCTTGCAAATCTTGTCCAATGAAGTCTACATGCATGTCAGATCTCATAGGTTCATTGTATTTTGTTGTAGAAGGTCTTGCTTCTTCTTCTTTGTAACCAATGCCAGTTTTGTCGTTGTAAGATCGTTGATCGTTGATGAGTTCTTCCAATTCCCTTGAGCTGTCAACATTGTTTTGGATATTTTTTCCTTTCTTCACTTCCTCACACAACGAGACTACTTCGGCTTCTAATTCTTCCCTTTCTTGGTTGCTTTCTTCCAACTTATTTTTAAGTGACTCTTCAATGCATTTGTGTTCTTCAACTTCAATTTTGAGACCTTGAACTTGTTCTTCAAGAGTATTGGAACGGATCTTCTCCGCCTTGAGATCTTTTATAAGCTTGATTGCTTCCTCATAAAATTCTTCTATGGTCCATCCTTCTTCTTCGTTGTTTTATACCTCTTGTTTATTGTGCTTGGCTAGAAACAATACTCTCTCATTGGCTTCTTCCTCATTTTCATTGTCTTCATCGGATGATGAGCTATCTTCTTTAGAGAGAAAGTTCCTTTTGGATCCTTGCTTGTTGAATTTCTTAAAGAATTTCTTTCCTTTTGAGTTTCCATTACTTCTATTTGGACATTTTGCTGCAAAATGCCCAACCTCATTACAGCTGAAACATATCAATGGAAGTTTACCTTTGAATTGTCCCTTACCAATTTTTAGTTTTCTCGTGAAGTAAGCATATTCTTCATCTGAAAGACCTTCTTCATCATATCCCTTTTCTTCACACTTGAAGGTACATGTCTTTTCAATTGAAGGTTGTTTATCCTTATTGGTTTTCTTAGATGCAACGAACGCAGTTTCTAGATGCGAAGTACCCTCTTCTTCATCAAGTCTCATTTCATATGATATGAGAACTCCATGTAATTCCTCTTTGCTGACTTTGTCAAGATTTGCACTGTATTCTAAGACTGATACCTTTGGGTTGAATCTCCCTGGTAACGTTCTAAGAATATTCCATATAATAGTATTCTTGTCAACTGGATCTTCCAATCCTTCCAGAGTATTGGTTATTTCATCAACGTATTGGAATTATGTAGCAATGTTGCAATCTTATTTCATTCTGAGTTGCTCAAATTTTTCTCTATAGATTTGAAGCTTTTCTTCTTTGACATTTGAGTCACCTGCATATATATTCTCAAGCTTGTCCCATACATTTTTGGCAGTTTTACAACCCAACACCTTATGATAGGCAGATTCAATAAGTCCACTGATAATAATATTCTTTGCTTTTGCATTATTTACCAAATTCTTCTTACCTTGTTCATCCGTAGTTGATGTAAATCCATTTTGAACAGTGTCCCATACTTCATAACCTTGCACCAAGAGATAGACCTCCATTCTTCCTTTACAGAGTGCATAATTATTTTCATTGAATAGAGGTACACCATTCTTGGTATGCTCCATGACCTCCTTCCAACTGTTAAACTACCTTTCCAGAGTGCATAATTATTTTCATTGAATAGAGGTACACCATTCTTGGTATGCTCCATGACCTCCTTCCAACTGTTAAACTTCTATTGAAGGAACCAAGCTCTGACACCAGTTGTTGGAAATACTGAGAGGGGGGGGGGGATGAATCAGTATTCCTTTCAATTAGAGCATTAGTTAATCTTCAATTATTATCAGTGTTTGTACAATGATAGCAACAAACAAGAGGAACACAAATGCACACAGTTTTTAAGGTGGAAACCCACTATGGGACAAAAACCACCTAATTCTTTTGTAATAATTCTTTGATATTCAACTCCAATTAAAAATAAAGCTCCAACTTCCTAGCATCTAGAAAAGCATTCTTCTCCAACTCCCACTGGATGGACACTCCAACACCCGATATTCTTCAGTTGTCAACTGAACGGATGCCCCAACACCTAATGAACTACAACTCACCGTAGCACCACCCTACCACCCTATAGAAGAATAAAATAAGAATGGACTCCCGTACCAGGGAAAATGGTCCACTTTACAATGATATAGAATGATGTAGAAGAAGAAGATATACTAGACCATAACCCCAACTTTGACACAACCACCTAATGATGATCCTAGACCTCCCAACACTGCCCCTTCAACCCTTGGTAGATAGATACTAGTACAATTTGTACAATAATGTATTTACAATAACTAAGTACAATTATACCTTTACAATGATTGTATGCAGTGCTGCCCACTTGAAGACTTGATATGATGAAATTCTTTCTGCTATTATGGACCTTCGTTGCTGCTCTTGTCATGCTACCCTCTAATGCACCTTGCTTTGCTTTTCTACCGTAGAAAGTATGGTCCTTTGCAATCCTTGACAACACATGATCTAGCTTTTTCTTGCCTTCTAGGAGCTCGATATTGAATCTGGTGTACCTCTATTATTTTAGATCCTCAATATCTGATTTCTAGTACTTTAGTATTTATCTGAGTCAAATTTCCAATACCATAGGTCTAACCCAATTTGGATTCTTCAAGGGAGAGTTATACCCAATCTCTCACAATGCCCTAATTATGGTCTGTTTCAGCAGAGCGCACTTGTATGGTGTTCCACGTGTCACTGTTTCCTCATTTGGCTCTGAAATTTATAGAGAGAAAACTACAGACTATGCACTATCTGCCACTTTTTACGAAATTCCAATCTAATACTCAAAGAGAGAGTTATGATGATTTTACCAAGGTCACTTCTTTGAGATGAGTTTCAGGAGCCTGCAAAAACCCTGACTTCCACAGATCATATCTCCAAAAATATTGTGCACCTTGATCTGAAATTTTTATAGCAGCTTCCTCAGGATTTTGGCTTCTCCTCAAATATTTTAGCTTCTAAACATTCATAGAAAAACATTTAGAGCAAAAATTCCACGATGACCTGTTTCAGATGGTTGAATCCCTTACATAAGGAGGAAATGGGGATCACAATTTATATAAGTGCTTAAGTTGAGAGGGGCTTCAACAAGTGAATGTGGGAGGGATTTTAGGAGCTTAAAAATATTAATTATGACTTTTCAATGTTCCATGCACCAACTCCATAGGGTTTTAGCCCACTAACTGGGGTACAAACTTCAAACATGAATATCTCTCAAACCGTGAAAAATTACATGGCATGCCATATATCAACAGAATCATCTCGAAAAGTAGAAACCATCAAAAGCATTATTGACCCAGAATATATTAATTTGGTAGGTCAAAATTCCTATTCAATATTGGGTTAGCCCCTGGTGCTACTTGGGTTGACATCAATGACAACCGCTGATCAACACAAAACAACCTGCAAAACCTTCTCTGCAAATAACACAGTCCTGGAAGGGAAACTGTGTTGTAGCTTGAATAAATGAGTTGGCATAATACCAAGATGTGAAATATTAGCTCCAAAGGTTCATAAATCTCTTGCCCATGGGATAGAAGACTTTCCCAGTGGAAATAGGGCCTGAAATTACCTAGATTTGAGCAAATTTGACCTCCACTTGCTACAGCTTGCAAGGACAACCTAATCCTAAACATGATCAGTGCTATAGTTGAAATATGATCTTGGCCAAATCCTTGATAGTGGATGAAATTAGCAAGACTCCTCCAAGAAATCCTCAATGGAAGAGGTGGGATCCCTACATAGGAACTCGCAAGTGCTAAGCAACACTATTATCAGCTAAACAGCAGAGAATGGTATTTGTCTAAACAGATAAGATACTCAGAAATATGCATAATCAACAACCCTCTCTTGCTGATATCCTCTTCCTTTTATAAGATGAAAGCCTTGTCAAACCATAAACCACTTCAATGAATTAGCTTCTTTCACATGAGGGGCCTCCATCTAGAACTGAGCTATCCATCCATGTGGTACATTGCATCTAGACAATGTTGTAGATTTGGTCAAGGTTGACCCAGTCTCATAGCTCAAACCCCTTTCACACCCGCAAGTGATTTGTTTACATGGCCTAGATTGATCCCTGTTCATATGGGCATTGATTTATTCATTCTTTTTAGGAGTTTTACATTTCCTCCTTTATTCATTTATTCATGCAACAAAAAATGAGACAAAAATGCATATTCCTCTTAGCTTAGGAATATTACATAAACACATACCCACTTGTAGATCTTCTTTGGTCTAGATCTCTAGCCCAGTTTGCATGAAAAAAACCACAAATTTCCAAAACTTTGTCCAATCACGGTCTTCCCTCGTAGCACAAACCATAATCATTAGTGCCACTCAAATATCTGAAAACCCACTTCACTGTTGTCGAATACTCCTTCCCTATTTTTGACATAAACCTACTCAATACTCCCACTACATGTGTAATGTCTAGTCTAGTATAGACCATTGCATACATCAGGCTACCCACTGCACTTGCATATGGAACACGAGACATATCCTCATCTTCTCCTTGTGTCTTTGGACACTTTTCAGTAGATAGCTCTACAACTATAGGATTAGGAACATTCACCAATTTACTATCCTTCATATTGAACCTCTGCAATATTGTCTCAACATACTTACTTTGGTTTAACTAAAGCTTCCTCTTTGCCCGACCTCTCTTAATTTCCATGCCCAAAATATAGTTTGCAACACCAAGTTCCTTCATGCCAAATTTCGAGAACAATTGGGTCTTCAAATCTTGGATAATTTCTTTGTCATTTCCAATCAACAACATATCATCCACATACGAGAAAAAATAAATAACACGGTCACCAATTAGTTTTAAATACACACATTAATTCTCTTTTCTTCTTGTGAAGCCAAGTCCCCGTATATAGGTATCAAATTTCTGATACCGCATCATTGGTGACTGTTTTAACCCATACAAAGACTTTTTTAACCCGCATACCAGTTCTTTCTCACCCTTCATCCTAAAGCCTTAAGGTTGCTTCATGTAGATCTGCTCTTCGAGATCCCCATGAAGAAATGTTGTCTTCACATCCATCTTTTCTACCTCAAAATCAAATGTAGCAACAATAGATAAATGTAATATAATAGAAGTAACCTTGGCGACAGGAGAAAAAATATCACCAAAATCAATTCTTGGCACCTGGGAATAACCTTTTGCTACCAACCGAGCTTTATATTTCTCCACCTTTCCTTCTACATTCATCTTCTTCTTAAACACTCATTTTCTCCCAATGGGATTCCTCCAACTGACAACTCCACCAAATCCCATGCCTCATTTTTGTGCAAGGTTGCCATTTCATCAGCCATGGCCTCCTTCTAGAGTTTTCCATCCTATGAATCCACTGCCTCCTTGATAGTTCTGGGATCATCATCAGTGATAGTTAAAGAAAAATTTGAATAGAAAGCAGATGGACTATACCTTTATGGTTTCCTTCTTTCCCAAATATATCTTCTCACAACTGGAGTTTGTGGCTCTTCCTCTTCTGAATCTTGTTCTATTGTAGAGTCCGATTCATCCTCCTTTAGCTCAAACTCTATATTCTTGGGTACCTTTGGAGGAATTCATGTTTAGCAACATCTTTCACCTCTCTAAACGCCACATCTTGGTTGTACCAACCTTCCTTGTTTCTGGGTTCCAAAGCTTGTAACCTTTTAAACCATCCTTATACCCAATAAAGATGCATATTTTAAATTTATTATCCAACTTGGTCCTTTTCTCCTTTGGAACATGTACATATGCATCACATCCAAATACCCTTAGATATTAAAGAGAGGGTTTCTTACCAATCCATACCTCGTGTGGAGTCTTATCCTCCAATGCCAATGAAGGTCACATGTTAACCAGGTAACATGAAGTCTCCACTACCTCTTCCCAGAATTCTTGTCCTAACTCGGTACCACTGAGCATGATTATTTCCTTTTCCATAAGCGTTATGTTCATTCTTTATGCAAATCCATTTTGTTGAGGTGTGTATGGTTTAGTCTTCTTCCATGATATACCACACTTCTTACAGAACTCTTCAAATTAATTCTTGTGGAATTCTCCACCATTATCTGTCCTCGACACCTTTATCTTCTTCTTTTTCTGGTTTTCCACCAAAGCCTTAAATTATTTAAACTTGTCAAAGGCTTCAGATTTATTCCTCAAGAAATATATCCATGTATTCCTTGAGAAGTCATATATGAATGAAACATAGTATACAGAATTTCCCAGTGATGGAAACGACACAGGTCCAAACACATCACCGTGCACAAGACCTAATATCTTGTTCTCCCTCTTAGCACCAGAAGGAAAACTCACTCGATTCTACTTCCCATATACACAATGTTCATAGAAATTGAAATATAGAGAGAAATTAGACATACATTCTACCATACCATTACCAAGAAGTATCTGAAGGGTCTTCTCTCCAACATGTTGAAGCCTTTGATGCCGTAGCATGGTCTTTTCTCCAGAGACTGCTAGGCTTTCCGCTCCACTTTCAAGAACCACGGAACTCTTGCACCCATCAATAACAGTGCTACCCTACAACTTGTACAAAGGTCCAATAAAAATTCCATGCATTAATACCATTACTCCTCGAACCATCTTACAGGTGGGTAAAACCACGAAGGTGGGTTAAACTTTTGTGAGAATCGGGGGCGGAAAGGTCATTTTCCCAATAGTTCGGCTGAAAATTTATAAAAGTTCTACCGAACTGTTTTAGATTTCGGTCAAACTTTCAAAATTAGTTTGACCGAACTCATTATGTTGTTTACATTGACGACATATTGACGACATGGGAAAATAGCTATTTGGCTGGAGATGGGAAATCCAACAACAAAATTTTGACCGAACTAATAGTCTGGCCAAAATTTTAAAATAATTCAGCCAAATTTTTGTTTATAAATATACCGGCCCACACACATGAAGAGGTTTTAGGCTTATTACCGTTTTCATTATTTGTTGTGTTTGATGGATGTCGTGTTTGTTGTTTGCTGTTTTAGGGTCTTGGTGTTGCACAGAGGTGAGAAATTTGTTGGTGTTCTGTTGTTTATTTTTTTTTGAACTTTTTTGTTGTTGTTATGTTGTTCTGTTGTTTTAATTTTATTGCTGTTTTTTTTGCACGTAATTTGTAATCAACGTCCTCTGTGATGTCTTCGAAGATCTCCTGCTTGTCTTCTCGTTGCGGCCTCGACGTCTTCAACGATCTCCTGCCTCGTCTTATTTTTACGGCCTCGTCTCTGAATTTCCATGTAGACGAAAATCCAAACAATAACATTAGGCAACTCACAAACAATGACTAGCAGAATTCTCTAATCTAAAACAGATAGAGACATACTTCCTAGAAGTTTCAATTATGTTTGTTTAATTAGAAATTGTTATCATATAAGACACCTACCGGCTATAGAGACATACCTACTATAAAACCTTCTTCATAATTAAATCAAAAATTTGAAAACCTCCCTCCAAAATAGATACACCTTTAACTATTTATATACCTACATACTGAAATGATTTAGCAACTGAAAAATGTCATGCGAATTTCACTCAACTTGACAGCGAGTTTGTACTTGGGCATATTTACTACAAATTTGGCATAACATCCATTGAATATTGGCATGGAAAATGTTACCATGCTATGTAAGTTCTGGATATGGGCTCTTGTCTATTTTTTTTAAATCTTTACATAGTCTTTTAACATGCTCAATTTTCCTTACAAATTCATCTTTTTGTGCATTCTCACTTTCACTGAGCCATTCACCTTCCTTATCGAGAGTTCTCTGATATTTTCAACATGTTTCTTCTCCATCTTTCCTCTTAGTTTTTCCCTATTAAATATTTTCCTCATATCGTATATATATTGATCCAGTGAATTCCTCCATTCCACAATCATTTTTGCAAATCTCAACATCGCTCATCCTACTAGTGTCATTAGTCATGATCATATTCTCACTTATCCCACTTGTCTTATGCTCTGTAGACACCTTCACAATTCCGTTTGCATCAATATCCATACTCATCATGATTTTTACATCGCCTCTATGTCCACAAGGAAGATTGGTAGTGTTGTTGCTGAAGACGGTAGCCTTAAGTGGTCCATCAGAGAGCCTTGTTGGATGGGTTTCAATAACTATTCCCTTAAATCTTCGTACTTGTTTGGTATGAATGGTATACCTTTGCTAGTACTCTCCCTACTTTCTTTTTGTGTTGTGATAGTCTAATTCATGCATGCTGGTCAGGTTTTTCTAGCGTGAGGTGACAAATTACTTCCTTCCATTGGGTGAAAGACTAGAACAATACAATACTCCAACCCCCACCCAATAAGTAAAATGATAAGTCGATGGTTTCAGGAAAGCCAAGAGTAAACATTGGTCATTTCCAACATTATGTTCATTTTCTAAATGCATTTTCTTTTCCCAATGGTTTTGGAAGCAGGCCACACCATTTCACAATGCAAGTTGTGCAAAGTGGTTCAGGTCTTGAAGATATCCATTTTGATATTCAAATGATTCTTTTGTTTGTGATCTTCGTGTAGCATTTTAACTTACATTGTTAAAGGATGATTTCAAGATTCCGTAAATAATATTTAAATATTTCTTTCATGTTGGTTTTCAGTGCCTCTCAATGAAGCTAGGAAGTTACAGAAATAAAAACCTTTTTATCAAATCATATAGGAACATAGGAATACCTGCAACATTATCCTGTAGATCTCCAACTTCAACAGAATCAAGAATATTCTATCTTATTTATGGAACATTCAGTACTTGATGATAATTCCTCTTAATCTTATTTATGGAACATTCAGTACTTGATGATAAGTCCTCTTAATCTTATTTATGCCTACAAATTTACTATAAATACGATGCTTATTCTTTGGAATTGTGATGATTATCAGCTCTAAATATTCATCGATTTTTGACAGAATCTATTTTAGTCATTCTAGTTATCTACGATCATTATGGCATTTTCCCTCTGTTTGAAGATTAATGTGCTAAAAGAAAACAAGAAGCGAAATTAATAGGTAAGCTATCAGGCAGTCTCTAGATGTATTTTCTCTTCAAGTTTTCTCCAAGAAGCATACAGTGGCTTTGTCATCCTCTGTAGAATAAGCCACATGGTACATTCACTCTTAGTTCTGTCCCTCCAACATCTTACATGGTTGTAAATTACCCATCATGTCCAAGGATATCAAGAAATATAAAAAATAAAAACCTTTTTATCAAATCATATAGGAACTTAGGAATACCTGCAACATTATCCTTTAGATCTCCAACTTCAACAGAAATATGATATCTTATTTATGGAACATTTAGTACTTGATGATAATTCCTCTTAATCATGTATCCAAATGGCATGATTCTCAATATCCTCTTTTCTTTCATTAGAAGCCCCATGGTATTGGTCCAAGCTATATGATTATCAATTTGTTTTGATAATCATCACATTCCTTGGTACATACAAGATTTTGGGTTTTTTAATACTTTTTTAAGTCGCTTCATCATTGCAAACAATTTCAATTCTTTTTGCAAGGATCAATAAATACACATCAGTGATCTCCTGCAAGAAGCACTTCCCGTGCCATCATTTCTTACATTCCAATTTTATACCAATGGTTCTACAATAATTGTATTTCAACTATTAAACACAATAGAAGCACTTCCCATGCCATCATCTCATTCTCTCCTAACAAAATTAGTTACATTCCAATTTTAGACAAATGGTTCCGCAATCATTGCATTTCAACTATTAAACAAAATACATCAGTACTCTTAACAATTTAAGGGTTTTTTTTTGCATGTAGGCATTAATTTATTATTTGCTAGATGCCAATCACCATAATTCAGGGGATTTTCTCAACTTCTTGTTCTCAATGTTTCTATTTATTTAAATAGTTTTGTGTTACAAGTACCTGGTTCAAATACTAATAGCAGTTGCTTATGCTTACAAATTTACTATAAATACCACAAATGAATGTGGAGATACATCAACCTTTATGTATTGAATCCCTATGTTATATGAAACACAACTAAAATTCGGTGATAAAAAAAGACCAACATTAATATATAAACAATAGCTCATACGCTCAAATGCCAATACTAGGAAGCTAAAGAATCATTAGGCATTTCTCAATCTTCCCCAAATTTTCTATTGCATTTCAAGCAGATTTTCTGGACTGGTAGAGCTTATTATGCATACGAGCAGATCAATCAACTCACGATGGATTAAGAAGATAAGAAATTCCAATAATTCATCATGCATGTCGTGCATTTCTTCTAAATTGTCCTTTACAATATTGTCCCAAGCTATATATCTAGCTCTAGTACCTTTTCTATACAATTTTCTTTTTAGAAATGTTTTAGCGCAAAATACTTACATGCAAAAACAATGCTATGATTGTTGTTATTTATATGCAATATCCACAAATGTTTAGCATAGATTAGACCTTCAAAATATACCACAAATTCTGAAATAGTCCACCCTCCAATTGTTGCCAAGGAAATGTTTCTTAGCATTGTCTTTCGTGTTAAGAATAAAGGAAATCAATTGTGACTTTATATCTCATGTTGTACCTTGAGTACCTTCTTTCTTAATTGTAGCTTTATCATTGGTCTCTGATCTCTTCTTCCTGTTGTACTATTTTAAATTCTCTTGTAATATTTAAATCATCCCAATGTATTTTATTAATATACCTAAATTTACACCTTCCATAATGCGTCTAATCTTGTAAAATATTAAAAGTGGAGCGGTTTATGATGTAATGGATATTAATAATCTAGATTATCATACAGTTATATGATGATAGTGTAGGTTGATGTTCAAGTTGTAAAATTATTGTACATATCAAGGATGAATGATAGCACAAGCCAAAAATGACATTATTTTAAATTATTAAACAATATGTTAGGTGTTAAATCATACTTCTTATTAAGGACATAACTAATGCAAGATGAAATTATTTTTTAATGTTCTTAGCCTATTTATAGATGTCAAAGTAAAGGTTTCTAGATGTTATTTCTCCCATAAACTTCACTTTGAAAACAAGACTATAAGGAAAACCATGTACATGTCATTTCTCCCACAAACTCATCAAGGTGTGACTTTTCTACATAACTTCATCAACCACTACCACTAATTGTTTTAGTAAGTGCATAAGATAATTTTTCAAACCATGTACATGTCATTTCTCCCACAAACTCATCAAGGTGTGACTTTTGACATAACTTAATCAACCACTACCACTAGTTGTTTAACTAAGTGCAAACCACTACCACTTTAAGGAAAACTGTGTACATGTGCCATTTATCCCATACTTGACATTTCTCTATAATTTCTAGTTAATTTCTCCCATAAAATATAAGGCAATTCCCTTTCTCCCATATACTATAAGGAAAACTTTAAGGAAAACCATGTACATGTAATTTCTCTCTTAAACTCTTGGCAAGAGAAACTTTAAGGCATGTCATTTCTAGACGTGATTTCTCCCATAAACTTTAAGGTAAACCATGCACATGTCATTTCTCCCACAAACTCAAGGCTTTCTCCCATTAATTCAAGGCAAACTTTAAGGCCTAGAAATAAAACCTAAAGTGGCTGAACTTCCATAGGATTTTAGTTTGTCTGTTGAGTGTTAAATTCTACAAGTTCTAAAGGCAGAGTCTGTAAAGGGACAGGTAGCCTCTGGATCTCGTCTTTTCTCAAAGGTGACATGTCCAATAAATGCCCCTACAGTGAATCTCTGGAACAAATCTAAATAGAAGTTCTTCATTGTAATATACATTTATATACATGTCATTTATCCCATAAACTTTAAGGTATTTTCTAGTGTTTTTGGAACCATGTACATGTCATTTCTATGTAATTTCTTCCATAAAATTTAAAGCAAAATTTAAGACAAACTATGTACATATATGTCATTTCTCCCATAAATTTTAGTAAGTTCATAAAATAATTTTCCAAACCATGTACATGTCATTTATCCCACACACTTTAAGGAAAACCTTAAGGCAAATCATGTACATGTGTCATTTCTCCCATAAACTTTTAGGAAAACTTTAAGCCATGCCATAGTCTGGAGCAGATCTAAATAGAAGTTCTTCATTGTAATATCCAGTTTTGTACATGCCATTTCTCCCATAAACTTTAAGGTGGAATTTGCTAGTGTTTTTGGAACCATGTACATGTCGTTCTCAAACTTATATTGTTGTCATTGTTATTTGCAGAAACTAGATTATCCACAGTATCATAAAACAATTGTTGACGTTTCGAATCCCAACGAGGATCCATCTTCAGGACGAGAAATGAATGAAAAATGAAAGAAGGTCAGAGAGGTCAAGGTATAAATAGTGAAGGCTAATGAAGATGAGAGGAGCCAACAATAAATTATGTTACTCAATTTAAAATAGATTTTATTTTATTATTGTACTTTTTTTTTAGCTTTTTATTATAATGTAATTTAAATAATAAATATTTAAAAACTTTTTAATAAATATTTAAATTTTTTAAATTTGAATCATCTATATTAATTGAATTAATTCTAATTCTAAAATAATAACCCTAAAATAAAATTCTAATTCATTAAATTTTTTTATTAATGTCTAAAATTAATTTTAATGTCTAAATTTGTATTTAACTTCTAGATTAACTAAAAATTGCTAAATTATAACCTAAAATAATGTAATTAAATTATTAATATAATGGAGTATATTAAATAGCACTAATATGATATGTTTTTTAATCTTAAATAATATACCTATATAAATATATGTTAATAAATGAATTTTAATAAATTTTCATTAATTAAACCCTAATAAATTTTAAATTTCATATTAATTAAAACCTAATAAATTTTTAATTGTAAAACCTTTTTAATAAGTTAGATTTGAATTTTTAATTAGCTTCCATTTACTCATAATAAATATTAATTAAATAATTTTTATTAATAGAATAAAAATTAATTTAATAAAAATAATTATTACGAGTGAGTGGAATAATAGGAGCTTTTGTTCTGACACGACCCTAAACTAGCTTACTAAAAATGAAGAGAAGAAAACCTGCAAAATTATACCTTGGATGAGGACGAACCTAAGGAGCAAATTTGTCTAATAAGAGGTTGCCAATTGTCACTAATCTCGTATCCTCCATCCCTGTTGATGTTATGCGGGTGTTTTATAATCTCCAGTGCTTCTCTAATCTTACGTCTCTGATAGTGTTCCTCCCTCACAATGATTCTAGCATCCTCAAGACGTAAGTGATGTTTTGTTTTCCAAGAGTGATTAGCGAGAGTTGAGGTTCATGATCGCTCATGTTTAATATCGGCACCATGCTCCTTCAGACGCTTTTGAAGAGAGTGCCTAGTTTCGCCAATATAACTCTTCCCACAAGAGAAGTCAATCTTGTAAACACCTTTAAGCTGCCCCTCACTAATGCTATCTTTTATTGAGCGCATATTCAGTCTAATGGTTCCTGCTGCTAAGAATTGTGAAAAAATGTTACTCCTCCCCAAAAACCTGGCAATATTATCTATCACACCTTTAATGTATGGCAGAAAAACCCTTCCACTGCTCTCTTGAGGATCCTGGCGTTTCTTTGATATGAAAATTCTTTTCACTCTGTTTATGGCTTTCCTGATTTCCCTTTCCTTATACCCTATACACAAGAAAACATATGTTAGGTGAGATATTTCTTCTTCCAGGTGCTCCTCATCTGATATTCTCAGGGCTCTTACAGCAAGAGTGTTAACGACACCAAATTTTTGAGCAGGGTGATGGTAAGACTCAGCGTGAAGGTAGTTGGAAGTATGGGTTTTCTTCCTAAAAACTTGATGCCCTAATGTTCCATCTTCTTTTCTGGTAACCAGTACATCGAAGAAAGGAATGCTTCTCTTTTATTCCATCTCCTTGGTAAACTTAATTTCTGAGGAAATTGAGTTGAGGTAATCAAAGAATTTCTCGAGGTTCTCCCTACCACGTGACCACTTTATGTTAGTGTCGTCTACAAATATTTTCCAACAAGCTGGACTTAAGGGAAAGGAAGAAAGGGATTTATTTTTGAAGTTTTCCATAAATAATTTGGCCACAATAGGTGAGAGTGGTGATCCCATTGCGACACCAGATACCTGCTCATAGTATTCTCCTTGGAAGCTAAAGAAGCTGGATCGTAAACAAATCTCATCAAGATTGGCTGTTTCGGGATCTCTGACCTCATTAATAACCTTCACTGCCTTATCTAAAAGGATTTTGGTAAACAATGAAACCATATCAAATCTTACCAGCATTTCGCTCTCCTCCACCCTCTCTTTTTAAATAAGCTTGATGAAGTCACTTGAGTCCTTAATAAAGGGTTCGGTGTTCCCAACAAGAGGTTTGAGAATTTTTGCGACATATTTTTCCAGTTCATAGGTGGGGGATGCAATGGTATTGACAATTGGTCTAAGAGGAACCCCATATTTATGAATATTAGGAAGCCCATAAATTCTCGGAGTGACCTCATAGGAGGGTGTCAATTTCTTCTTCAACTTATCATTGAGATGAGAGTTCGAGATTGCCTTCTTAAATTCTCTTAAGATATTTGGCATGTGGTTGGACTTCAACTTATTATAGCTGCCGCAGTCAAGATGCTCATTCATTTTCCTAACATAATCCACCTTATCTAAAATGATAGCAACCCTTCCCTTGTCTTCCTTAAGGACCACAATTTTGTTGTTATTGCGAAGGGCTATAATATCGCCTATCTCCTCCTTGCTAAGGTTAATTTTATGGGGTTTAGTTTTCCTTAGAATCAGGGAGCATTCCTATCTAAGAGCTTCTTTTTCATCCAAAGTTAAACCTCAAATTCCCTCCTCAATGCTACACAAAATGCTCTCATTCGGAATGCCTTTAGGAGCAACAACAAATCCCAAACCTTTGCCGAGAATCCTATGGGTATCATGACTTAATTCCACCGAGGAAAGGTTAACAATATTTTTGTTAAAGGAATCATCACGTAAGGGATTCCTATTAATATTTCTTTCCACATCATATGAGGGCTCCCTATTAATATATCTATCCTCATCATATAAGGGTTTCCTTTTAATATTTACTTCCTCCACGTTAATACTATTCTCACCTTAATATAAATTTTTCTTATTAATATTTCTATCTTCATCAAATAAGATCTTCTTATTAATGTTTGTCTCCTCCACACTCCGAGGTTCGCTGCTTATTAATTTCAAAATCCTATTCAAAGAGCCACACGGGCCGCATGGGACACGTTCCCCTATTTCCTCTAATTGTTAATTATTGTTTTTTAAACAATCAAAACATCCTTCATGGTTATGAAAAATACCATGACCCAAAACATTTTTATCACCACTTAATCATTGATCATTTACGTCCTCAAGGTTGTTGACTGCGAAATTAGGATCCACATCCTCACTCCTTTTAAATGAACAATTTGTATTGCTCACGGGCATGACAGCTACATTACCGAGTTTCAAAGATACCTCCTCCAAGGTTGGACTTGGGTTAAGACAGGAGTAAACCGAGCCACATCTATCTAGCCTAACTACAAAATCGACAAGTGAAACATAAAAAATAATTGGGCTATATTTATTCGACCTAGCTACGGATTCAACCATCGAAACATCAGTAATATTCGAGCCACCGGATAGTACGGATTCGATGAGAGAAACATCATATATGTCTCTGTTGATGCTGACTGCGTGGTTAGGGTTCATGGAGACCGGGATAACGTTGTTGTTATTATTGTTACGCAGGATCAACAACAAGTTTGGAGGAGTCATTTTAGACATATTATCTCTGATCTTAGTAGTTCAGTGCATTTGTAGGATTTAACACACCTGCATCCTGCTACGGCATCAAAATATTCATCCTCGAATCTACTCAAACTCCTTCTTTCACTGCTAAAACTAATGGGAACATCCTTCCTCGGCTTTCTGACGCTACTGTTGCTTCTGTCAGAGGAGCTAATCTATTTAACCGAGGCTAAGATGATGGAGTCACCATTAGCACTCCTCAAATTAGACCGCGAAGAGTTGATGACACAAACATTTGTTCCATCTACGCCCACGAGAGTAGCATTATAGAATGAGCCTGCCCTCTCATGGTATCTTTTGGATGACTGGGGGTTACCCTTAGAAATAGACCACCATTATTATCCGACACCCGAGTCTCATCGAGAGCTAGCCTCTTAATTTTAACCAATTTCTTCGATTGTCTGTCATGAGCTAACTGACCCTCAATATGAGCTTTGATAGCATCCTTTGCATCAATGGTTCTCCATAAATCAGGACTGATTAAATTGGCATGCTTTAGATGCAAAGAAAGAGTCATGCATCCTAGCTTATTTAACGCTACACAGGTGTGCTTAATCTCACCACGAATAATGCTAAAACTAAGTTTGTGAAAATATCTATTATATTTGTGAAGGTGAAGAATAGGTTTAATGAGGGCAAAGTTATGGATCAGGTTTAAGTCATGGAATTCTTCGAGAAAATGGAGGTCTGTGGCCCTTCTTTCAATCTTAATTCGAGTTTTTTCCAAATAACAAATATCTACCCAAGAGTCCCCTCCGTGTAGGGAAATAATTATGCTTCTCAAACTTCTGTGGTTATCGTTGTTATTTTTAGAGACTGAATTATCCAAAGTATCATAAAACAATTGTCGATGTTTCAAATTCCAGTGGGGATCCATCTTCAGGATGAGAAATGAATTAAGAATTAAAGAAGGTCGCAAGAGGTCAAGGTATAAATAGTGAAGGCTAATGAAGATGAGAGGAGCCGACAATAAATTATTTTAATCAATTTAAAATATATTTTATTTTATTATTGTAATTTTTTAAAGCTTTTTATTATAATGTAATTTAAATAATAAATATTTAAAAACTTTTTATAAATATTTAATTTTTTTTAAATTTGAATCATCTATATTAATTGAATTAATTATAATTCTAAAACAATAACCCTAAAATAAAATTCTAATTCATTAAAAAAATTTATTTAATGTCTAAAATTAATTTTATTGTCTAAATTTTTATTTAACTTCTAGATTAACTAAAAATTGCTAAATTATAACCTAAAATAATGTAATTAAATTATTAATCTAAGGTAGTCTATTAAATAACAGTAATATGATATGTTTTTTAATCTTAAATAAAATACCTAAATAAATATATGTTAATAAATGAATTTTAATAAATTTTCGTAAATTAAACCCTAATAAATTTTAAATTTCATATTAATTAAAACATAATAAATTTTTAATTGTAAAACCTTTTTAATAAGTTAGATTTGAATTTTTAATTAGCTTCCATTTACTCATAATAAATATTAATTAATTAATTTTTATTAATAGAATAAAAATTAATTTAATAAAAATAATTATTACAAGTGAGTGGAATAATAAGAGTTTTGTACTGACACGACCCTAAACTAGCTTACTAAAAAGGAAAAGAAGAAAACCTGCAAAATTATACCTTGGATGAGGACGAACCTAAGGAGAAAATTTGTCTAATAAGAGGTTTCCCACTGTCACTAATATCGTATCCTCCGTCCTTGTTGATGTTATGTGGGTGTTTTATAATCTCCAACACTTTTCTAATATTACGTCTCTAATAGTGTTCCTCCCTCGCAATGATTCTAGCATCCTCAAGACGTAAGTGGTGTTTTATTTTCTAGGAGTGATCAGCAAGAGTCAAGGTTTGTGATCGCTCATATTTAATATCAGCACCATGCTCCTTCAGACGCTTTTGAAGAGAGCGTCGAGTTTCGCCAATATAACTCTTCCTACAAGAGCATTCAATCTTGTAAACACCTTTAAGATGCCCCTCACTAATGTTATCTTTAACTGAGCACATATTTTGTCTAATTGCTCCTGCTGCTAAAAATTGTGCAAAAATGTTACTCCTCCCTAAAATCCTAGCAATCTTATCTGTCACACCTTTAATGTATGGCAGAAAAACCCTTCCACCGCTCTCTTGAGGATCTTGGCGTCTCTCTAAGACAACAAAGCTTTTCTCTCTGTTTATGGCTTTCTTGATTTCCCTTTCCTTGTACCCTATACCCAAGAAAACAAATGTTAGGTGAGAGATTTCTTCTTCCAGGTGCTTCTCATCTGATATTCTCAGGGCTCTTATAGCAAGAGTGTTAAGGACATCAAATTTTTTAGTAGGGTGATGGTAAGACTCAACGTGATGGTAGCTGTCAGTATGGGTTTTCTTCTTAAAAACTTGATGCCCTAATGTTCCATCTACATTTCTGGTAACCAATACATCCAAGAAAGGAATGCTCCTGTTTTCTTCCATCTCCTTGGTAAACTTAATTTCTGAGGAAATTGAGTTGAGGTGATCGAATAATTTCTCGAGGTTCTACCTACCATGCGATCACTTTATGTTAGTGTCGTCTACAAATATTTTCCACCAAGATGGACTTAAGGGAAAGGAAGAAAGGGCTTTCTTTTCAATTTTTTCCATAAATAAGTTGGCCACAATAGGTGAGAGTGGTGATCGCATTGTGACACCATATACCTGCTCATAGAATTCTCCTTGGAAGTTGAAGAAGGTGGAACATAACAAATCTCAGGAAGCTTGGTTGTTTTAGGATATGTGACCTCATTAATAACCTTCACTGCTTCATCTAAAAGGATTTTGGTAAACAATGAAACCACATAAAAGCTTACCAAGATGTTGCTCTCCTCCACCCTCTCTTTTTCAATAAGCTTTACGAGGTCACTTGAGTCCTTAATAAAGGATTCGGTGTTCCGAGAAAGAGGTTTGAGAATTTTTGCGACATAATTTTCGAGTTCATAAGTGGGGGATCTAATGGTATTGACAATTGGTCTAAGAGGAACCCCATCTTTATGAATCTTAGGAAGCCCATAAATTCTGGGAGTGACCTCACAAGAGGGTGTCAATTTCTTCTTCAACTTATCATTGAGATGAGAGTTCGAGATTGCCTTCTTAACTTCTCTTAATATATTTGGCAAGGGTTTGGACTTCAACTTCTTATAGCTGTCACAATCAAGATGCTGATTCATTTCCATAATATAATCCATCTTATATAAAACGATAGCAACCCATCCCTTGTCTACCTTAAGGACCACAATTTCGTCATTGTTGTGAATGGCTCTAAGAGTGCCTATATCCTCCTTGCTGAGGTTACTTTTAGGGGGTTTAGCTTTCCTTAGAATCAGGGAGCATTCTTGTCTAAGAGCTTCTTTTTCATCCAAAGGTAAACCTCGAATGCCCTCCTCAATGCTACACAAAATGCTCTCATTCGGAACACCGTTAGGAGCAACAGAAAATCCCAAACCTTTGCTGAGAATCCTACGGGTGTCATGACTTGATTTCACCAAGGAAAGGTTAACAACATTTTTGTTAAAGGAATCATCACGTAAGGGCTTCCTATTAATATTTATTTCCACATCATATGAGGGATCCCTATTAATATATATATCCTCATCATAGAAGGGTTTCTTTTTAATATTTACTTCCTCCACGTTAATACTACTCTCACCTTCATATAAAGGTTTCTTATTAATATTTATATCTTCATCAAATAATATCTTCTTATTAATGTTTGTCTCCTCCGCACTCTAAGGTTCACTGCTTATTAATTTCGAAATCCTATTCAAAGAGCCACACGGGCCGCATGGGACACGTTCCCCTATTTCCTCTAATTGCGAATTATTATTTTTTAAACAATCAAAACATCCTTCATCGTTATGAAAAATACCATGACCCAAATTTTTTTTATCACCACTTAATCGTTGATCATTTACGTCCTTGAGGTTGTTGCCTACGTGATTAGGATCCACGTCCTCACTCCTTTTAATTGAGCAATACTTAATGCTCATGGACATGACAGATACATTATCGGGTTTCAAGGATACCTCCTCCAAGGTTGGACTTGGGTTAAGACAGGAGTGAACCAAGCCACATCTATCCAACCTAACTACGGAATCGATGAGCGAAACATCAAAAATAGCTGGGCTATCATTATCGAACCTAGCTACAAATTCAACCATCGAAACATCAATAATATTCGAGCCACCAGATAGTACGGATTCGATGAGCAAAACATCATATCTGTCTATGTTGATGTTGACTTCGTTGTTACGGTCCATGGATATTGGGATAAAATTGTTGTTATTATTGTTACGTAGGCTCAACGACAAGTTTGGAGGATTCATTTTAGACATATTATCTCTAATTCTTAGTATTTCAGTACATTTGTAGGATTTAACACACTGGCCTGCTGCTGTAGCATCAGAATATTCATCCTCGAATCTACTCAAACTCTTTCGTTCATTGCTAAAACTAATGGGACATCCTTCCTCGGCTTTTTGATGCTACTGTTTCTTTTGTCAGAGGAGCTAATCTATTTAACTGAGGCTAAGATGATGGATTCACTTGTATCACTCCTCAAACTAGACCGCGAAGAGTTGATGACATAATCATCTATTCCATCTACGTCCACGAGAGTAGCATTACAGAATGAGCCTGCCCGCTCACGGTATATTCTCGATGACTGAGGGTTACCCTTAGAAAACAGGACACCATTATTATCTGACACCGGAGTCTCATCGAGATCCAACCTCTTAAATTTAACCAGTTTCTTCGACTGTCTGTCATTAGCTAACTCACCCTCAATCTGAGCTCTCATAGCAGCCTTTGCATCAATGGTTCTCCATAAATCTGAACTGATTAAATTGGAAAGCTTCAGATGCAAAGAAAGAGTTATGCATCCTAGCTTATCTAATGCTACACGGGTGCGCTTAATCTCACAACGAATAATTCTAAAACTAAGTTTGCGAAAATATCTATTATATTTACGAAGGTGAAGAATATGTTGATCAACGGTTGTCATTGATGTAAACCCAAGCAGCACCAGGGGCTAACCCAATATTGCATGGGAATTTTTACCTATCAAATTAATATATTCTGGGTCAATAATGCTTTTGATGGTTTCTACTTTTCGAGATGTTTTGGTTGATATATGGCACACCATGTAATTCTTCATGGTTTGAGAGATAATCATGTTTGAAGTTTGTACCCCAATTAGTGGGCTAAAACCCCATGGGGTTGGGGCATGGGTCAATGAAAAGTCATAATTAATATTTTTGAGCTCCTAAGATCCCTCCCACGTTCACTTGTTGAAGCCCCTCTCAACTTAAGCATTCATATAAATTTTGATCTTCATTTCCTCCTTATGTATGGGATTTGGCCATCTGAAATAGGTCATCGTGGTATTTTCGCTCTAATTTTTTTTTTACGAAGGCTCAGAAGCTGAAATTTTTATGAGGCGAAGCCAAAATCCTAAGGAAGCTGTAGTAAAAATTTCAGATCAAATTACGAAAATTTTTGGCCATATGATCTGTGCAAGTAAGGGATTTTGCAGGCTCCTGAAATTCATCTCAAAGAAGTGACCTTGGTAAAATTGTCATAACTCTCTCTCTGAGTATCAGATTGGAATTCAGTAAAAAGTGGCAGATAGTGCACAGTCTGAATTTTTTTCTCTATCAATTTTAGAGGAAAATGAAGAAAAAGTGACACATGGCATGGCGGACAAGTGTGCTCTACTGAAATAGTCCATAATTACGGTAGTGTGAGAAATCGGGTATAACTCTCTCTTGAAGAATCCAAATTGGGTCAGACCTGTGGCATTGGAAAGAAGACTCAGAGGACTACTACAAGACAAAAAATTAGATATTGAGGATCTGAAATAACAGAGATACACTAGATTCAATATCAAGCTCCTAGAAGGCAAGAAAAAGCTATATCATGTGTTGTCAAGGATTGCAAAGGACCAAAATTTCTACGGCAGAAAATCAAAACAAGGTGCAACAAAGGGTAGAATGACAAGAGCAGCAACCAAGGTGCATAACAGCAGCAAGAATTTCATCATATGAAGTCTTCAAGTGAGCAGCAATGCATACAATCATTGTAAAGGTATCATTGTACTTAGTCATTGTAAATACATTATTGTACAAATTGTACTAGTGTCTATCTACCAAGGGTTGAAGAGGCAGTGTTGGGAGGTCTAGGATCATCATTAGGTGGTTGTGTAAAATTTGGGGTTATGGTCTAGTATATCTTCTTCTTCTACATCATTCTATATCATTGTAAAGTGGACCATTTTCCCTGGTACGAGAGTCCATTCTTCTTTTATTCTTCTATAGGGTGGTAAGGTGGTGCTAGGGTGAGTTGTAGCTCATTGGGTGTTGGGGCATCCGTTCAGTTGACTACTGAAGAATCTCGGGCGTTGGAGCGTCCATCCGGTGGGAGCTGGAGAAGAATGATTTTCTAGATTCTAGGAAGTTGGAGCTTTATTTTCAATTGGAGTTGAATATTAAAGAATTATTAGAAAAGCATTAGGTGGTTTTTGTCTCGGAGTGGGTTTCCACCTTCAAAACTATGTGCATTTGTGTTCCTCTTGTTTGCTGCTATCATTGTACAAACACTGATAATAATTGAAGATTAACTAATGCTCTAATTGAAAGAAACACTGATTCACCCCCCCTCTTAGTATTTCCAACAATTGGTATCAGAGCTTGGTTCCTTCAATAGCAGTTTAACAGCTAGAAGGAGGTCATGGAGTATACCAAGAATGGTGTACCTCTATTCAATGAAAATAATTATGCACTTTGGAAAGGAAGAATGGAGGTCTATCTCTTGGCGCAAGGTTACGAAGTATGGGACACTGTTCAAAATGGATTTACATCAACCGCGGATGAACAAGGTAAGAAGAATTTGGTAAATGATGCAAAAGCAAAGAATATTATTATCGGTGGACTTATTGAATCTGCTTATCATAAGGTGTTGGGTTGTAAAACTGCCAAAAATGTATGGGACAAGCTTGAGAATATATATGCAGGTGACTCAAATGTCAAAGAAGCAAAGCTTCAAATCTATAGAGAAAAATTTGAGCAACTCAGAATGAAAGAAGATTGCAACATTGCTGCATACTTTCAATATGTTGATGAAATAACCAATACTTTGGAAGGATTGGGAGAGCCAGTTGACGAGAAGACTATTATACGGAAGATTCTTAGAATGTTACCAGGGAGATTCAACCCAAAGGTATCGGTCTTAGAATATAGTGCAAATCTGGAAAAACTCAGCAAATAGGAATTACATGGAGTTCTCATAACATATGAAATGAGACTTGATGAAGAAGAGGGTACTTTGCATCTAGAAGAAGAATATGCTTACTTCACGAGAAAAATACAAATTGGTAAGGGACAATTCAAAGGTAAACTTCCATTGATATGTTTCAGCTGTAATGAGGTTGGGAATTTTGCAGCAAAATGTCCAAACAAAAGTAATGGAAACTCAAAAATAAAGAAAGGCTTTAAGAAATTTAACAAGCAAGGATCCAAAAGGAAATTTCTCTCTAAAGAAGATAGCTCATCATCCGATGAAGAAAATGATAGTGAAGAAGAAGACAATGAGAGAGTATTGCTTATGGCCAAGCACAATAAAACCAAGCACAATAAGCAAGAGGTATCAAACAATGAAGAAGAAGGATGGACCATAGAAGAATTTTATGAGGAAGCAATCAAGCTTATAAAAGATCTCAAGGTAGATAAGATCCATTCCAAAACTCTTGAAGAACAAGTTCAAGGTCTCAAAATTGAAGTTGAAGAACACAAATGCATTGAAGAGTCACTTCAAAAGAAGTTGGAAGAAAGCAACCAAGAAAGGGAAGAATTAGAAGCCGAAGTAGTCTCGCTGCATGATGAAGTGAAGAAAGGAAAAACTATCCAAAACTATGCAAACAGCTCAGGGGCATTGGAAGAACTCATTAACAATCAATGATCTTACAACGACAAAACTAGCATCGGTTACAAAGAAGAAGAAGAAGGACCTTCTACAACAAAATAAAATGAACCTATGAGATTTGACATGCATGTAGACTTCATTGGACAAGATTCGCAAGACAACCTTGGAAGAAAATTCCTCGACAAAAATTTCCATCCAGGTACCAACATATTTTTTATGGCTACTGTTATTCATGTGGAAAATTTGGTCATAAGCTGTAGAATGTCGCACGTACCCTAGGAACGAATACAATTCCAGGAGATCTGTCAAATATGAACCTTCCAGGGCTCAACGAAACATAAATAGATTTGAACATTTAAGAAATAATATTGAATGTTACAAATGTCGAAACTTTGGACACTTAGCCAAAGACTGCAGACTTGAAAATCCTCCAGAAGAATCTTCGAAGCCACAAAATGAACGGACATGGAAGAAGAAGAAGAATGATAATTGTGCTCTCACTCTAAAGGCTCAAAAGAACAAAGATGTATGGTATGTTGATAGCGGTTGCTCAACTCATATGACTGGAGATAGAAATAAATTTGTATCTCTGAAAGAGAAGAAGGATGGAACCGTGTCCTTTGGAAATGATGGATATTAAAATGTTATAGGATCAGGTACTATCACTCTCAGAAGCAAAGATGTTCTAGTTAAGAATGTTCTACTGGTTGAAAACATGAATCACAATCTGCTCAGTGTTGAACAAATGTGTTATCAAGGACACGCAATACTATTCAACTCCACGAAATGTGAAATTAGGAAAGGCGTGTATGGTGAAATTGTGGCTACAGCAAGTTGAGCTCCAAACGACATATATGTTCTGGATGAGGCAACTAAAGCATGTCTAATAGCTAAAGAGGATGATACAATAATTGGTAGCAATGATGATCGACTAAGTAAGAATTTTTCTACAAGGGTGCAAAGTGATTTCGAGATGTCTTTACTTGGTTGCAGATTGAGCATAGATGACTCATCTAAGGATGTGGATCAAAGGTTGTATAGATCTATGATTAGTAGTCTTCTATATGTAACAGCCTCCCAACCAGATTTTATGGAAGCAGTTGGACAAGTAGCAAGATTCTAAGCAGCACCAAAAGAATTACATATTAAATATTCGCCAGCATTGGAATATCTTCGTCAAAAGCTTGGGATTCTCCCAAGTTCTCATTAGATTACAGGTATGCAGGATGGTTGTGTGTCAGGGGGAGTGGAAGTGTGTACAGGTCTACAGGACGATTGTGTGTCAGCAGAAGTGGAAGTGTGTACAGGTCCGCAGGATGGTTGTGTTTCAAGGGGAGATACCCTTTGCCATTGATGTCAAAGAGGGAGAGAATGTTGTAGGAAGAGGTGTCATGATCGCGGGGGGAGTACTTTTGTTGCCATCAATGCCAAAGGGGGAGATTGTTGATCAACGGTTGTCATTGATGTCAACCCAAGCAGCACCAGGGGCTAACCCAATATTGCATGGGAATTTTGACCTATCAAATTAATATATTCTAGGTCAATAATTCTTTTGATGGTTTCTACTTGTCGAGATGTTTCCGTTGATATATGGCACGCCATGTAATTATTCACGATTTGAGAGATATTCATGTTTGAAGTTTGTACCCCAGTTAGTAGGCTAAAACCCCATGCGGTTGGGGAATGGGTCATTGAAAAGTCATAATTAATATTTTTTAAGCTCCTAAGATCCCTCCCACGTTCACTTGTTGAAGCCCCTCTCAACTTAAGCATTCATATAAATTGTGATCTTCATTTCCTCCTTATGTATGGGATTTGGCCATCTGAAACAGGTCATCGTGGAATTTTCGCTCTAATTTTTTTTTTTACGAAGGTTCAAAGTGGAAATTTTTATGAGGCAAAGCCGAAATCCTAAGGAATCTGCAGTAAAAATTTCAGATCAATTTGCCCAACATTTTTGGAGATATGATCTGTGGAAGTAAGGGTTTTTGCAGGCTCCTGAAATTTATCTCAAGGAAGTGACCTTGGTAAAATTGTCACAACTCTCTCTCTAAGTATCAGATTGGAATTATGTAAAAAGTGGCAGATAGTGCACAGTCTGTAGTTTTTTCTCTATCAATTTTAGAGGCAAATGAAGAAACAGTGACACGTGGCACGCCGTACAAGTGCTCTCTACTGAAACAGTCCATAATTACGGTAGTGTGAGAAATTGGGTATAACTCTCTCTTGAAGAATCCAAATTGGGTCAGACTTGTGGAATTGGAAAGAAGACTCAGAGGAATACTATAAGACCGAAATTTAGATATTGAGGATTTGAAATAATAGCGATACACGAGATTCAATATCGAGCTCCTAGAAGGCAAGAAAAAGCTAGATCATGTGTTGTCAAGGATTGATGTTGGGTAGTGAAAGAGGTATGAAATTACTATGTATTTACTCATTCTTTTACCATAAACATACTCCTCTTTGCCTTGGAAAGGTAATTTATCATAAAAATTACAATAGAATTGGAAAGGTTTATGTTTAGTACGAAAATATGACTAAAGGTTACTTTTTGATTGACAAATAGGAATCCGAAGAGGTGAACAACTGTACCAAAGGTGGGGTTGAGAATAATCTAACTGCTGCTCCATCAGCGCTGAACCATATCCAGCCCAAGGAAAGGAGATCTGAACGAATAGCCCAGAAAAGGTAGGGGACAACTCGGCCTCAGTCAGAGTAAACTAAATGATGACTAAACGCAGAGGAGCGAATCCCTCAGGATCTTTCGTTCCTGAGGGATCGTTGTTCAAACTCATCTTATTCCTTGATTGGTCCATTGAGATTTGATATATAAAGCCATGTCATTTAGTGACAAAGGGACGAAGATGACGACGATTGTTGTTGAAGTTAGGAATTGGTCGAAAGACTTTACATTTTCTCTGTAATGTAATGTTTTATTAACTCTTTGTTTTGAGAGAAACTTCTCTGTAAAACTTTATGTTGGTTTAATATAAGACACGCGTTTCATCTACCTTCTATAGTTCTAAATTAGCCCAGCAGTATTTCACTGGCGCTAAGGGCCCAGATCTGGTGGAATCACTTCGCTGTTTGTATTTTAATCCTTGTTTACTGTCGTGTGGAGTGTGTTTAATGTTTGTTTTAATTACAGAATTGGCTTACTGTTGTTGAATCAAATACAGAGTCAATGTTATTTCATTCTGTACAAGAAGCATGTTCGCTGTTCGATTATCTTGTTGTTATTATAAAGCTCTGCTATTCTGTATCTGATTTGAGTTGTTGTTCCATTAGTTTATAATTTGTTATAATTGATTGTTGCATGGTAAGAAGCTGTCGACAGAATTGAAGCATAGAAATCTAGTGGCTTGAATATGTTAGAATTGTAATTTCTATTCATTTCACGTTGTTGTTCCATTTCTGTTCATTGTTTATTCATAGCCTCTAATTAGCAAACAGATGAGTTACAATTACATGCTGTTATTCCTTTTCAGATTGCATTTCTTTTAAGTTTCTTTCATTGAATTTGATTTGATTTCAATTGCTTTAAGATCTCCAACTGTAGAGGATAGATTCTTTTGCTTCCAAGTCCCCAGATTGGTCATCTTGCATTGATTTCTAAGGGAAAGAGTTACTGCTACTGCATCCCTGATCGATGTTCTGCAAGATTGAAGTAGTTTAATCTTTCCATTCATGTCACTGTAATTAGGTTTCTTTCCAAGCATTTGTTACTTTTGCATTTGTTATTCTGTACTACATCTTCCCAGCATTGCTCTTAGACAATTGCAGCCTCAGACAGAGTACACTCTTGAAATAAAAACATGCTCCCAGATTGATGATTAATGTAGGCTAATTAGGTGTTCAAAAGATACATTTTTATGACCCAACATTTTTGTGCCATTGTCGGGGAGAGTGTATGCCATTTTAAAGGAGTAATGCACAACTGATTTTCTTCTGCTTGCGGAGAATTGGGTATTAAATAGAGAAGGTAAGAACCTGTGCACTGGGCAAGAAACACACTTTCTCGCAGCCCGCTTCATAGCAGAAGTAGGTAAGCTTCTTTCTTTAGGTAGGAATGAAGGTTTATTTCTTTGAATGAATAAATCAACTAAGCGAAACAAAATTCCTCCTAAAACTGAAAAACCTAAGGGACCGGTGACCCTTGGCTGCACAACCTTTATTGAAGAAATCCTTAAAAGAACTGAATCTTAGCCATCAGTAGGATTTAAAAGAACTACTTCTAGACATCCTACTAGTTCCCTTCAGGCTACAGAGTCACCATCTGAAGCCTTTGCTGAGATACACAGCCAAACAGAGGGAATTGAGCAGGATTCCCAAGAAATTGAGAATCCTTGCATAAGTTTCCTTCAAGAAGGGAACGCTAGCAATCTCCGAGAAGGAGAAGGGGAAACGGGAGGAACCACAAACTTGAAATCTCCTATTGAAACTGCCCAAACAATAAGCAGCCCAGATAAGGGAAGTGCTATTCAACTTATTCAGAACCAAGGTCCCGAATCACTTCAAACAGTAGGTCGACAGGAAATACTTATTATCCCAGACAAAGGGAGTGCTGTCAAAGCCATTCTTGCCCTGCTCGTCAACCTAGAAATTCCTTGGAAATCCTAGAGGGATATTGGCATATCTTCGATCAAATGGCCCAGAACCAAAATCAGAATCAACAGGCATCCCAGAAAACCTCTACGTTGCAATATCCTATAGTAGATACTGTAGTCAATGCACCGATGAAAGCTATTCCTCTTCAACATATTCCTACATTTCATGGCTTAACATCAGAGGACCTAGATGCGTTTTTTTTTTAATTTGATGTGTTGTGCAGAGGATATGATTACACCTGTTAGAGTCGGCCCTTGCAGCCCTCCGTCAGTGATCATTTCGTCGTTTGCATATTCATTATTAGGTGTCTCGCTTGTTCCACTTCGTTGCATCTCACTAGGATCATGCCATGGACTGACGAAGGGGTCTGTCGTCTTATGTTTCCTCATATTTACACCTGCAGTGCTATTTTAAAAATTTTCTCAAAAAATCACTCAAAGTCATTGTCATTACATATATGGTCATTAAAAAATGTCAATAAGTGTCCTAGGTCTTAGTGTCTAGGGTTTTTGAGTCATTTGTATATTAGTCATAAAGCCTGCAAGGTGAGGAAAGTTCTGCATTTGTGATTTTTATTTTATTATCATCAGCATTTTAAAAAAAAAATATTTCTAGTCCAAAACTCTGTTTTGGAACTAGAAATTTGTCATTATCATTTTGTAATAAATTGTAATTGTTCCGCCATGAAAACATTGTCAAAAGCAGACCCCTGGTCTTTTCTCTAGCCAAGATAGCCATACCCCTGCAAGAAGACAGCAAAATCATTAGTATCGACCTCAAAAAAGCCAAAGGAAGTTTGTATTTGAAAAGCCAAAAGTGAAAATTACAAAAACATTTGTAATATGGGTTTGAAATTAGATTTGAAATAAAATCTGATTGTGAAGATATTTGTGACATGTATAAAAGCCAAACAATTTTCATTTGAACCAATTTCATAGCTCCCAAATCGTGTTTGCAAAGTGGAGGGCCGATTTCAGAATTTTGAAGTGCGTGGACAGAGTTTTGGGGCTGCGCGACCCACGTTGAGGGAGAGCGACCCACCTGGGCTGCGCGACCCACGCAGAGTCAGTTCAGCAGTGTAGGTTTGCAGGTGCGCGACCCACCTGGGCTGCGCGACCCACGCAGAGCATGCGCGACCCACGCAGACACAGGGTTTCGAAATACATTCTGAGCGCCCAGTCTTGCTTGGAATCGATGCAACTGGCCTTCAAACAGGTTTCTATCAATTGCTTGATGTTTTTGAATGCATTGGTGGCATCATTGGTGGTTTCAAATGTTCAAACGGAGGATTTAAAACCCCACAGTCATAGCATTATTGTTTTCAGGGTTTTAAAATGAAAATGAATGGTTGAATGAGTTTGTTTGCTATCTTATGGCAGTGATACATCCAGCTTTGCATATAATATCAAAACCATATTGCTCTCATGCCCATTATGCCATTGCGACCATTGCTAGTATTATACCATGTTTAAACCCTTTGTTCCATGGTGATTGTGGTTGTAATGAGTCTCACTGCCCAATGTAAAAACATTCTCATGACTTTGTTTCAAACTGCCCATTGAGACCTTTGTGGTTATTACTCATAGACAAACACATTCTATTGATGCCATGCTCTCCTTTGATAAGATTTGTTCAAAATTTTGAAAGTTTCCCGCTCCCTTTGATCAAAGTTTCACTTGCATTGAAACACAGAGATTGTGCCTTTTTTCCAATCCATCTAAAACAGAGATTTTATCCATGGTTTGTTTCCTTATGGTGCTTTGACGGTGGGAATATTGGTTGGGTGTTGAAACATACATCCTAACTTTGTTTGCATTGCTTTCATATCAGTATACACATTGCCAAAAGCTTGGTCAGAGCCATGTCGGAGACAGAGTCAGAATATGAGCTAGGGTCAGGCAGTGATTCGGTGACTGAAGGTAATGTGCCACGGGGGTCCCGCAGAGATCATAGAAGTGGTGATCATCGCAGAGAGGAGCCTACTTCTTTGGCTCGGTTGCAGGCATGTCCATTAGCTATGGATTGTTTCCGATATTTGTCATGTTTCAGATTTTGTGAGATGGTTGCACAAACCCGGCCTCATCGTGAATTAGCCTGTCTGTTTGTTCTTCATTTACGGGGTGATCGGGTAAGCCTTGCTGGGGTTGATTTCATTGTATCACCCTTGACTATTGCTCAAGCCACTGGTATACCGAACATGGGCGAGGAATGGAACAAGGGTCAGCAGTTAGAGAAATTTCATTATGAGCCATACATTAAAACTGGATATAAGGCTTACTTGAGTAGAGTTTTTCCATTCAGATTCTTGAGAGATGAGTATGCACCGCTCATGAGGCTCATCATTCAGTATTTTAGTTGTGAGGGCAGGTATGCTCGTCTTTTCTCATACCATATTCGTTTGTTGATGCACTTCACAAGGGTACGTATGATGAGTATTCCGTATTTCATACACCGCAGCATAGAGAGGATGGTGACATTTGTGCAGAAGAAGACGAGCCCAGTGCAGCAGTACAAGAGTATATATCATTTCACTTTGATCAAAATCTTGGTGTCACATCAGTTGGCAGAGCAGGGCATCACTTGGGAGGATTTCATTTCTAGAGACTTTTTCAGAGTGCCACAGCAGCCTCCCGAGATAGTTCATGATGCAGGAGAACCTTCACACCAGCCGGACATGCGTGAGGTTGAGCATATCAGCACTCCTCTGGTTCAGACATATCAGCGAGGCCACAGGGCCTTATTTGCAGCGACACGGCGAGTACTATCTCCACGTGAGGTGGAAGGGGTCTTGCTGACTTCATCGACACGACGAGTATTATCTCCACGTGATGTGGAAAGGGTCTCGCTTTCTTCTTCAGTGCAGGTACAGGTACAGGACAGAGGCAAGAGGCCCATGCATGATGAGGGCCCATCAGGAGGCCAGGACACCGATATGACAGTCATTGATGTTGATACGGGCTCTCCTAGCTCGAAGCTGAGGGAAGTCATCCAGGAGCAAAGGGCCGAGAATGACCAGCTGAAAGACCAATTGCAGAAGGCTCGGTGGGTGATTAACTATTTGGAGCAGCGCAACAAACAGCTTGAGGATGAGCTCACATTTTATGAGGTGCGCCAAATCCGTGAGGACAGACAGTGGAATCGAAAGAGACCCGGTGACATGACACCAGCTGACAGAGATACTGTACTCACGCGGGTGAATATACATCTAGAGAAATTGTTGGCGAAGGCCAATCGAGACAAAGACATGCTTCGCCACATGAAAGGCCATTACTGGGCTCGCATGCATGTTTGCAAAGCGAGGATGAAGATCATGAAGAGGAGGTTGCGCAAGGCACTTCGACGGCGGAAAAGGCCTAATCCACTTCGGATTTTGGCCGAGGCTTCATTGACTGGGAAAGACACATGATGGAGGATCTCCGCTGCGAATGCAGGCAAATTCGGAAAAAATTTTGTCATTTTCAAATTTTTGATGCAAAAAACAGGTTTTGCAGTTACGTGGGTCGCGCGCTCATGCGCTCACTTTTTTTTGGGACACTTTCTGGAGGAGATTTTTACATTTTTGGATTTTTCATGGTTAAATATGCATCCTCTGAAGTCAACTTAGAATTTCAACAGAATCTGGATGGTCAAACAGCTCAAAAACACCATGAAAATCACCTTGTTGCCACCTTTTGCACCAGCAGGGAGTACCTCTGGAAGAAAGAGGTTTTGGAGGGTCAAATCAACTCCAAATTCCGAAATTCCACTTGGGTTGGAACGTAGACATCCAGGGCTGTCCAACGAGCTATCATGAGCTTAATTTGGATGCCGGGAACTACCTCAAATTCAGCCTGGAACATGAGCGACCCACGCAGTTCAGGAGCGACCCACCTAGAAATTTTTCTGAATTTTCAGCTGCCAGCTCAGTATTTCGCCTATTATGGACCAGTTTTGCTTATGGATAGAATTCTTGGGTTTTATGATGTAAATTCATGTTTGATATGTAACTTTGGCTTGTTTTTATCTCTTCTAGAAGATTCACTCTCAAATGAGTAAAAAATCATGTAATGGATCAGTTTCCACTCTTTTAGAGGCAAGTTGTTAGCTGCCTAGATTGTAGTTCCATGATTAGAATTGGTTGAAACTGATCCCTGAAGAGGGAATTCGACCCCTAGAGGTGGGAAAAGGTGTTAGAGTGATCTATATATTGTAATTTCTCAATCATTTTCAGAGGTTGGAGAGGTTGGACTCTTGGGATACTTTTGATATCATTGTACATACTTTTCATATTTTAGCTAAGGAAAGATCAGGGGTTTTACGGCACTTGTTGGGATCCTTGTGGTGTTCTGTTCTTGATGGTGTTTCTTCTTTGTTTACTGTAAGTTTCTTCATGTTTAATGTTTCCATCCTTTCATTATGCTTCTGAACTAAATTGAATGAGTGAAATAAGGTTGAATCCATTGTTTACAGTGCTTAGCCTTTGAATTCAGTTAGTTCTATATGTTTTCAGCTGTTTGGAGAGGATCCAAGTTCTTCTTTGCCCTCTTCAGCTCCTCGTTGGTCTAATCTATCCATAAATCCAATTTAAAGCATCAAGATCATCACCTACCTCGCCCCAGCTTGAACTCTGCAAAGGTCTGACCTTATCCCCGGACCCAAAACTTGTTTTCCCATCACCCCAACGAAAACCCAAAAAAAAAAATCAAAAATCAAACATACCTATCTCTTTACTAGCCTAAAATCAGTTCTTATTGTAAGTCATCTCGCATCCTATTGCTTATTTTCTCGAGATTGACGGAGAGAGCCCTCTGCTGTCCTCGTAGGGCTAGCTACGAGGCTGAGCGTGGTTTGATGTAGCCTTGAGTTTTAATTCATTTCAGCCTGAGGTAGATTTCAGTGCTAACATAGTGGCGACCATACTGGGGAACAATCTCAATGGTTTGCTTGTTGATGTGTTTGTTCCACGAGTCTTAGACGGAGTCTGAAGTCACGCCAGGTAGCTTTCGAAACGCTTTTGTTATGCACGGTAAGCTTGTGTGTTCAGTACTTGATTTGTAAATCACCCCAGTATACTTATTCGTTCTAGACCTTTTGGATGATTGAGTCTAGAAGTCGAAAGGCTGAAAATAATTGATTGTGTTCCTTGAATTTTTCTTTCCGAGAAGATCAATACACTGGCTTCAAGAAGGAATACTAGGGCGAATCCTGACCCTGATCCACCAACAATATTCGAAAATCCGAATCTGATTCCAAGGACCCTTAGAAAACAAGGAAGTCAAGAGAGTTCTGAAAGAGAAAGCCAATTGAGTTTTGAGAGTTCCAGAGTGCTTACCCGATCTGCATCCTGTCCTATCAAAATCATATATGTTGATGAAATTCCTTTTGATGCACGGTTTGAAACATCCTTGTTTGTAAATTTTTCCGAAACTGAATTGTCAAGGTTAGTCCCAGATCCATTGTTTACTGAAGATTTGCAATATAGATTTGTTTCACATTACCTGGATAAACAGTTGCAAAGTTCTATTGGGGATACTAACACTCTTGAGTTTTCTGATCAGCAATCAATAGTAATTTCTCCGTTTCCATTGAATACATCTCGTAGACCTACTGCTCCCACTCCTCCTGTATCTCCTCGACAACAGATTGTCTTCAATCCACCAAGAGCTATGGCTGCTCGTTTTGCACCTCTTGTGTTACCCCAGCAGTTGAATGATATGCCTGCAGACTATCAGAGCAAGATCCCGACATTTGATGGCACTCCACAGAGTCTTCCTGCACAACAACATGTAGACAATATGGCAGATTTCTTTGATCGTTTCGAGATTGATGAAGAGAATGTGAGTATGAGGCTTTTTGTGCAAACCTTTGGAGGAGAGGTAAGAAAATGGTTTAGAGCCTTGCCGCAAAGAAGCATCGATACATTGGCAGAACTCCAGAGGCAGTTTTTAGACCGATGGGAGATGAAAAAGGATCCGCTGCAGATTACTTCAGAATATACAAACCTCAAACGTAATCCTGGTGAGTCTGTTCAGGATTATATCATTAGATTCAATACAGTGTATAATGCTATTCCAGATGATTTGAGACCGTCCAAAAAGTCTGCTCTCCTTAAATTCTCGGATGGCTTTGATCCGGAGATGGCTTATTCCCTTCGTGATAGAGATCCACCTACTTTAGAAGATATGCAGAAGGTCGCTGTCAGTGTTGAGGCAAATCTGAATGATAAAAGAGCACGGTTGAAAGCGGAGAAAAGAGTGACAATAAAGGAAGAGCCTTCTACATCTATATCAGAACATCACTTAGCTCGTGAGTTGGAAAAGGTTTTGAAAAGAATGAATCTCGACAAATCAGAAACACAGTTTCGAAATCCAAATTTCTGTGGCCAGCAGCAGCCACAATTCAGAATTAAGCAGCGTGAACAAAGAGCTCAAGAGCCAGCAGCCCAACAGCAGATTAAGACCCCTCTTTTGCAGAATTTTGTGAGTCATGATTCTGATGATGATGATGATGTGTCAGGTGAGCACAATCATTTCTTCACTCCCGATGATTTGCCTATTTATATCACTGAGGATGAAGAATATGGAGAAAGTTCAGTGGTTCAGAAAGATGAGGATTTCATCCTAACAAATGATGCTGATTTAGAAGAAGAGTCAGATGAATACCAAAGAGGATATATGAATGCGTTGAATGCCCAGCAGAAACAATATTCATTGAGAAATCGAGATGTGCCTATAAATCCCATTCAGAAAAGAAAAGAAGCTTCAGCACCGAAGACAGATTCACCAATACCACAGAAAAGAGGGAAAGAGACAATTGACCCCGCAGCAAGTAAAGTATCATCAGCTGAGAAGGTAAATCAGTCAAGTATAGTGAAAGACAAGGCTGAAAGGAAGGAAATTCCAGTTAAAGAGGTCGAGAAGGTTTCAGCATTTAGCTTTGAAAATGAAATTTCCAAACTGAAAATATCTATTCCTTTGACGGAGATTATGAAGAACAACAGTTACCGTAGTCAAGTCACCAAAATTCTAAACTTTGATCCAATGATTGACACGGTAAATGTTGAGGATGATCAGCCGGAATTGATTTTTGGGCCTGCATTAAATGGTGAGTCTCCTGACAGTAATGTTCCTCCTTTTTACATCAGTTTGAGGTTACATGAATATATATTGCACAATGCTATGCTTGATTCAGGTGCTTCGCACAATTTGATGCCAAAGGCAATCATGGAAAAGTTGGGATTAGACATTACAAGAGAGTATCATGATTTGTATTCATTCGATTCCATCCGGGTAAAGTGTATAGGACTCATCAAAGATTTGGTGGTAAGTTTAGATCAAATTCCAGCGAAGAATGTTTTGATGGATGTGGTGGTTGCCGACATTCCTCCACGGTTCGGGATGCTCCTTGCAAGATCTTGGGGGGACAAGTTGAAAGGTACACTTCAGTTAGATTTCTCTTATGCTACAATTCCAGTCTTCGGTCAAATGAGAAAGTTATATCGTGAGCAGAAGATGAAATACATGATAACTAGCAAAGAGAAGCCAGTCAATCATCCTGTGAATTATGTACATACTGATTTAGAGTCGTTTGTGTTGCTTGCTGATAGTTTTAATGATGTAGAAAGTCAATTAGTTCAGGCAGAAGACATACCAGAAATAAATGAGAATTTTAGAGAAGTTTTGCAAAAGAAAGAAGAGAAAAACAAGCTGTTTTGGAGCAATCAGCTGAAGACAATGGGCAGCAAACAGGAAAAACAGAGCCGACACAGTTTCAGCATTTAGAGGACGATGAAGATGGTCTTTGGACCATGGATTTTGACGGTGCAGTGGGCAGCGATGGTGCTGGGATTGGTGTGTGGATTCGTAGTCCATTTTCCGCTCCTGATAAAGTTCCGAGCAATGTGAGAGTGTGTTCTTACAAGCTTGCATTCGATTGTTCTAATAATGAAGCGGAATACGAGGCTCTTATTGTTGGCCTTAAGATTCTCAAGAAGCTGAAAGCGAAGAGGATTGCAGTATATGGTGATTCAGAATTAGTGATAAAGCAAGTTAAAGGTGAGTTTCAGGCTAAGCATCCTCGCATGAGGGCTTACCGAAATGCAGTTTTGGACATTCTGAAATTATTTTCTGATCATACTTTGACATGTGTGCCCCGCATACAAAATGGTGTTGCTGATGGACTTGCTAAGGCAGCAAGCAATCTTAAGATTCCAATGAATTCCAACAACAAGTTTGAGATACATGTGAAACACCGGCCCACCGTTCCAGACAATCAGCGATGTTGGTAAGTTTTTGAGGATGATGAGGAGATTAGTGAATTTCTGCAGAATAAGGGTAAGTTTAAAGATACCTCCATAGATACAGAATTTGATGATGGTATTGATGACATACAGATAAATCAAATGGATGTGGTGCAACTGAAGGATAACATCATTCCTAAGGGATTGATTCCTTTGGAAGAGTTGTTTGATCAAGATGATGTAGCCCGTAAACCTACATTGAGGCCAACAGAAAAAGGTGTCGAAGAGGTAAACATTGGGACAGCTGAGAATCCCAAGATGGTAAAATTGTCAAAGTCACTGTCACCAAAGGTAAGAGCAGAATATGTGAAATTGTTATCTTCATTTTCTGATGTGTTTGCGTGGGATTATTCAGATCTTAAAACATATGATACCAGTATCATCCAGCATACTATTCCCATCAAACCAAATCAGAAGCCTTTTCGTCAAAAGTTGAGGAGGATCAATCCAAAGCTGCTACCATCGATCGAAAAAGAGGTAAATAGGTTGTATAAGTCAGGAATCATTGTGCCTATTCGATTTTCAGATTGGATATCAAACTTAGTGCCCGTGAGAAAGAAGACAGGTGAGATCCGTTTATGTATTGACTTCAGAAATCTGAATAAGGTATCATTAAAAGACAATTATCCGCTGCCAAAGATGGACCACATATTGCAGCGAGTAGTTGGAGCATCAAGGATGTCACTACTCGATGGATACTCAGGTTATAATCAGATTTTAGTGCAGGAAGATGATCGTGACAAGACTGCATTCACCACTCCTTGGGGAACATTTCATTACGCAAAGATGCCGTTCGGTTTAAAGAATGCAGGCGCTACCTTTCAGCGTGCAATGGACATGGATTTTGCCAATGAGAAAGATGTGTTTTTGGTTTTTTACCTTGATGATCTAACTGTATTTTCTAATTCTGATGAGGAACACTTATATCATCTGAAAATTGTTTTCCAGAAGTGCAGAAAATATGGCATTTCGCTGAATCCAAAGAAGAGCCTTTTCACCATGGATGAAGGAAAGCTCCTTGGCCACATCATATCGAAAGATGGCATTCGAGTTGATCCTGCACGTGTTGAAGCCATACAGCAGATTGAACAGCCCCGGAACAAGAAAGAGATACAGTCATTTAATGGTAAAATGAATTTTCTGCGTCGTTTCATTCCCAATCTTGCGGAACACCTTAGAGAAATCACGAACATGCTGAAAAAGGACAGTCAGGTAAGATGGACAGAAGAGGCAGTAAAGTCATTTAATTTGGTAAAGATAGCTCTTTCTTCAGCCCCTATTTTAATCAGCCCCGATTACACCCAAGACTTCATTTTATTTTCTTTCGCTTCTGAGCATACATTGGCAGCTGTTTTGATGCAAAAAAGGGATGGAGTTGAGAAGCCCATCGCTTTTTTCAGTCGGATCATAAGAGATGGAGCATTGAAGTATAATATCATTGAGAAACAAGCACTTGCACTTGTAAAGGCTTTGAAGGATTTCCGTGTGTACATATTGCATTCCCACATTACAGCATATGTTCCTAACGCAGCAGTTAAGGATGTTTTGGTACAAGCAGATCCAGAAGGAAGAAGAGGTAAATGGATCGCTGCGTTGTTAGAATACGATGTGGAGATTAAACCGACCAAGCTGATCAAAGGACAAGGACTCACCAAGCTCATGGCTGAAACAAATCTTCATGCTCTAGACATAAATTTGATTGCTGCCATGTCTGATGAAGAAGAGGAAAGTGCGTCCGTTCAGGTATCCGATATTTTTGTTTCTTCTCCTTGGTATGCTGAAATTTTATATGTGCTTCAGAATTTGTCTACACCGCCCGGTATGCCTAGAAATAAGAGTAGAAAATTGAAGTTAAGAGCTGCTAAATTCTGCATTTTGAATTCTGCATTATATTGGAAAGACCCTGGTGGTATGTTGTTGAATTTTTTGGTGGAGGAGGAAGCTCATAGAGTTTTGGAGGATTTTCACAAAGGTGACTGCGGAGGTCATTTGTTTTGGAAGACCACAGCGAATAAGATTCTAAGGGCAGGGTATTATTGGCCTTCTTTGTTTTCTGATGTGTTCAAGGCTGTTAAAAATTGTCATGAGTGTCAAATTTTCGAAGGGAAGCAGAAAATACAGCCTTTGCCTCTAAAACCAATTGAAGTTAGTGCACCATTCCAGCAGTGGGGATTGGATTTTATCGGGGAAATCCACCCAGCATCTTCCGGACAACATAGATGGATCTTGACAGCTACAGACTACTTCACGAAGTGGATTGAGGCGATTCCCACTCGACAGGCCACTGATGCGGTAATTATTTCTTTCCTTGAAAACAATATTATGTCACGCTTTGGGTGTCCTAGTAAAATAATCACAGATAATGCAGCAGCCTTTAAGTCTAAGAGGATGGTTGATTTTTGCTTTAAGTACAATATTACCTTGGGACATTCGACCGCCTACCATCCGCAAGGAAATGGCTTGGCGGAATCTTCAAATAAATCCTTGGTGAATATCATTAAGAAATTGCTGGAAATCAACAAGAAGGCCTGGCACAAAAAGTTGGTGAATGCATTATGGGCTGATAGAGTAAGTCAGAAAAAGTCTATTGGCATGTCTCCTTTCGAGTTGGTGTATGGGACGGATACAGTTTTTCCTACTTCACTTGCTGTCCCGGTGGTCAAATTGCTTCAGGAGGCTGGAAGTGAAGAGGATCCTATGCAGCGGAGGATTAATGAGATGATTCATTTGCAGCAGACACGAGAGGAGGTATTTCAAAATACTTTCAAGTTGCAGGAGCGCATAAAGAAGATCTACGACAGAAAGGCAAAAGCAGATAAGTTTCAGTTGGATGAAGTAGTTTTGAAATGGGATGCTCGGAATGAAGATAAGGGAAAGCACGGCAAATTTGAAAATCTGTGGAAGGGACCTTTTAAGATTGCAGCGTATCGGGGTCAGAATGCATTTCTTCTCAAAGAAATGAACGGAGATGATTGTCCTGGTGGACCGATCAATGGTCGGTTGCTGAAGCGCTATTATTTCTGAGTACTTGCTGCTGATCTCATTGTCATTGTATATATCATTTTACTTTTGTTTCGTTGCAAGTGTGCACTGATCTGTCATTTTCAGTCTGGGGCCCGGAGCGAAGGCTATAATTCTGGAGATAGAGGTTGGTTGGTTTGAAATTGTCAAGTTAAGTTTTATCAGTCTTCTAGTTTGAGTCATGTCAGTTTGAGTCTTGTCAGTTTTGGTCAAATTGCAGTCTGTCGTTAGTCAGATCTGCAGTCAATAAAGTTGTCCGAAGTTTGTCTTGTCAGTTGAAATAACGATTCCATTGCCCAATGGATGAGAGGCACTGTCTGACTCCACCAGAGATCTGCCGTTCTTGGCATCTCCATGGAGCCACCATCCCCATTGGAGCCAATGTTAGAGTCGGCCCTTGCAGCCCTCCGTCAGTGATCATTTCGTCGTTTGCATATTCATTATTAGGTGTCTCGCTTGTTCCACTTCGTTGCATATCACTAGGATCATGCCATGGACTGACGAAGGGGTCTGTCGTCTTATGTTTCCTCATATTTACACCTGCAGTGCTATTTTAAAAATTTTCTCAAAAAATCACTCAAAGTCATTGTCATTACATATATGGTCATTAAAAAATGTCAATAAGTGTCCTAGGTCTTAGTGTATAGGGTTTTTGAGTCATTTGTATATTAGTCATAAAGCCTGCAAGGTGAGGAAAGTTCTGCATTTGTGATTTTTTGTTTTATTATCATCAGCATTTTAAAAAATATTTCTAGTCCAAAACTCTGTTTTGGAACTAGAAAATGTTCATTATCATTTTGTAATAAATTGTAATTATTCCGCCAAGAAGACATTGTCAAAAGCAGACCCCTGGTCTCTTCCTTAGCCGAGATAGCCATATCCCTGCAAGAAGACAGCAAAATCATTAGTATCGACCTCAAAAAAGCCAAAAGAAGTTTGTATTTGAAAAGCCAAAAGTGAAATTACAAAAACATTTGTAATATGGGTTTGCAATTAGATTTGAAACAAAATCTGATTGTGAAGATATTTGTAATATGTATAAAAGCCAAACAAGTTTCATTTGAACCAAACCACAGCACCGAAATCGCGTTTTGAAGTTTGGAGGGCCGATTTCAAGTTTTGAATTGCGTGGACAGAGTTTTGGGGCTCGAGCGACCCACCTGGGGCCCGAGCGACCCACCTGGGCAGAGCGACCCACGCAGACCATTTCAGCAGTGTGAAATTGCAAGGGGCGCGACCCACCTGGGTCGAGCGACCCACACAGAGGGTGAGCGACCCACGCAGACACAGGGTTTCGAAATTCATTCTGAGCGCCCAGTCTTGCTTGGAATCGATTCAACTGGCCTTCAAACAGGTTTCTATCAATTGCTTGATGTTTTTGAATGCTTTGGTGGCATCATTGGTGGTTTCAAATGTTCAAACGGAGGATTTGAAACCCCACAGTCATAGCATTATTGTTTTCAGGGTTTTAAAATGAAAATGAATGGTTGAATGAGTTTGTTTGCTATCTTATGGCAGTGATACATCCAGCTTTGCATATAATATCAAAACCATATTGCTCTCATGCCCATTATGCCATTTTGACCATTGCTATTATTATACCATGTTAAAACCCTTTGTTCCATGGTGACTGTGGTTGTAATGAGTCTCACTGCCCAATGCAAAAACATTCTCATGACTTTGTTTCAAACTGCCCATTAAGACCTTTGTGGTTATTACTCATAAACAAACACATTCTATTGATGCCATGCCCTCCCTTTGACTAGACTTGTTCAATATTTTAAAGGTTGCCTGCTCCCTTTTGGTCAAAATTTCACTTGCATTCAAAACAGAGATTGTGCCTTTTCCAATCCATTTAAAGCTGAGATTTTATCCATGATTTGATTCCTTGATGGTGCTTTGACGGTGGGAATATTGGTTGGGTGTTGAAACATACATCCTAATTTTGCTTTCACTGCATTCATATCAGTATACACATTGCCAAAAGCTTGATCAGAGATATGTCAGAGACAGAGTCAGAATATGAGCCAGGGTCAGGCAGTGATTCGGTGACTGAAGGTAATGTGCCACGGGGGTCCCGCAGAGATCATAGAAGTGGTGATCATCGCAGAGAGGAGCCTACTTCTTTGGCTCGGTTGCAGGCATGTCCATTAGCTATGGATTGTTTTCGATATTTGTCATGTTTCAGATTTTGTGAGATGGTTGCACAAACCCGGCCTCATCGTGAATTGGCTCGTTTGTTTGTTCTTCATTTACGGGATGGTCGGGTAAGCCTTGCTGGGGTTGATTTCATTGTATCACCCTTGACTATTGCTCAAGCCACTGGTATACCGAACATGGGCGAGGAATGGAACAAGGGTCAGCAGTTAGAGAAATTTCATTATGAGCCATACATTAAAACTGGATATATGGCTTACTTGAGCAGAGTTTTTCCATTCGGATTCTTGAGAGATGAGTATGCACCGCTTATGAGACTCATCATTCAGTATTTTAGTTGTGAGGGCAGGTATGCTCGTCTTTTCGCGTACCATATTCGTTTGCTGATGCACTTCACAAGGGTACGTATGATGAATATTCTGTATTTCATACACCGCAACATAGAGAGGATGGTGACATTTGTGCAGAAGAAGACGAGCCCAGTGCAGCAGTACAGGAGTATATACCATTTCACTTTGATCAAAATCTTGGTGTTACATCAGTTGGCGGAGCAGGGCATCACTTGGGAGGATTTCATTTCTAGAGACTTTTTCAGAATGCCACAACAGCCTCCCGAGACAGTTCATGATGCGGGAGAGCCTTCACACCAGCCGGATAGAGTTGAGGTTGAGCATATCAGCACTCCTTTGGTTCAGACATATCAGCGAGGCCACAGGGCCTTATTTGCAGCGACACGGCGAGTACTATCTCCACGTGAGGTGGAAGGGGTCTTGCCGACTTCATCGACACGGCGAGTATTATCTCCACGTGATGTGGAAAGGGTCTCGCTTTCTTCTTCAGTGCAGGTACAGGTACAGGACAGGGTCAAGAGGCCCATGCATGATGAGGGCCCATCAGGAGGCCAGGACACCGATATGACAGTCATTGATGTTGATACGGGCTCTCCTAACTCGAAGCTGAGGGAAGTCATCCAGGAGCAAAGGGCCGAGAATGACCAGCTGAAAGACCAATTGCAGAAAGCTCAGTGGGTGATTAACTATTTGGAACAGCGCAAAAAACAGCTCGAGGATGAGCTCACATTTTATGAGGTGCGCCAAATCCGTGAGGACAGACAGTGGAATCGAAAGAGACCCGGTGACATGACACCAGCTGACAGAGATACTGTACTCACGCGGGTGAATATACATCTGGAGAAATTGTTGGTGAAGGCCAATCGAGACAAAGACATGCTTCGCCACATGAAAGGCCATTACTGGGCTCGCATGCATGTTTGCAAAGCAAGGATGAAGATCATGAAGAGGAGGTTGCGCAAGGAACTTCGACGGCGGAAAAGGCCTAATCCACTTCGGATTTTGGCCGAGGCTTCATTGACTGGGCAGGACACATGATGGAGGATCTCCGCTCCGAATTTGGGCAAATTCGGAGAAAATTTTGTCATTTTCAAATTTTTGGTCTAAAAAACAGGTTTTGCAGTTACGTGGGTCGCGCGCTCATGCGCTCACTTTTTTTTGGGACACTTGCTGGAGGAGATTTTTACATTTTTGGATTTTTCATGGTTAAATATGCATCCTCTGAAGTCAACTTAGCATTTCAACAGAATCTGGATGGTCAAACAGCTCAAAAACACCATGAAAATCACCTTGCTGCCACCTTTTGCACCAGCAGGGAGTACCTCTGGGAGAAAGAGGTTTTGGAGGTTCAAATCAACTCCAAATTCCGAAATTCTACTTGGGTTGGAAAGTAGACATCCAGGGCTTTCCAACGAGCTATCATGAGCTCAATTTGGATGCTGGGAACTACCTCAAATTCAGCCTGGAACATGAGCGACCCACGCAGTTCAGGAGCGACCCACCTAGAAATTTTTCTGAATTTTCAGCTGCCAGCTCAGTATTTCGCCTATTATGGACCAGTTTTGCTTATGGATAGAATTATTGGGTTTTTATGATGTAAATTTATATTGGGCATGTAACTTAGGCTTATTTTTATCTCTTCTAGAAGATTCACTCACAAAAAGGGTAAAAATCATGTAATGGATCAGTTCCCACTCTTTTAGAGGCAAGTTGTTAGCTGCCTAGATTGTAGTTCCATGATTAGAATTGGTTGAAACTGATCCCTGAAGAGGGAATTCGACCCCTAGAGGTGGGGAAAGGAGTTAGAGTGATCTATATATTGTAATTTCTCAATCATTTTCAGAGGTTGGAGAGGTTGGACTCTTGGGATACTTTTGATATCATTGTACATACTTTTCATATTTTAGCTAAGGAAAGATCAGGGGTTTTGCGGCACTTGTTGGGATCCTTGTGGTGTTCTGTTCTTGATGGTGTTTCTTCTTTGTTTACTGTAAGTTTCTTCATGTTTAATGTTTCCATCCTTTCATTATGCTTCTGAACTAAATTGAATGAGTGAAATAAGGTTGAATCCATTGTTTACAGTGCTTAGCCTTTGAATTCGGTTAGTTCTATATGTTTTCAGCTTTTTGGAGAGGATCCAAGTTCTTCTTTGCCCTCTTCAGCTCCTCGTCGGTCTAATCTATCCATAAAATCCAATTTAAAGCATCAAGATCATCACCTACCTCGCCCCAGCTTGAACTCTGCAAAGGTCTGACCTTATCCCCGGACCCAAAACTTGTTTTCCCATTACTCCAGCGAAAAATCAAAAATCAAACATACCTATCTCTTTACTAGCCTAAAATCAGTTCTTATTGTAAGTCATCTCGCATCCTATTGCTCATTTTCTCGAGATTGACGGAGAGAGCCCTCTCCTGTCCTCGTAGGGCTAGCTACGAGGCTGAGCGTGGTTTGATGTAGCCTTGAGTTTTACTTCATTTCAGCCTGAGGTAGATTTGAGTGCTAACAAACCTCTACGCTGCAATACCCTATACTAGAAACTGCAGTTAACGCACCCATGAAAGCTATCCCTCTTCAACATATTCCTACCTTTCATGGTCTAACATCAAAAGACCCAGATGCATTTCTGTTTGAATTTGATGTGCTGTGTAGAGGATACGATTATACCACTGACCCCCAAAAAATAAAGTTGTTCCCTTCTACATTAAAGGAGCAACCTTACGATGGTTTATGGGATTAGGTGGAGGTGTCATAACTGATTGGGATCATATGGAGACTGCATTTTTAAAGAAATATCAAGACTATTGCAGGTCACGAGAATTAAAAGATGAAATATTCCAGATGACAACCAAACCAAGTGAGACCTTGGAAGAATACATGGAACGATTTTAGTACAATATTCAAAGATCACCTTATTCGTCTTCACCCTTACCTGATAACGTTTTGAAAACTGCATTAATTAGGGGAATGAAAGATCAGTGGGTTGAAACATTAAATCTTATGGGAAAAGGTGATATATATCAAGAAAGCTATTCTGACATTGTTGATTTGTGTATCAGGTGTTCAAGGGGTAATACGAGATTGAAATCAACTGAATGTGACATGATCATAAGGGAGAATAAGGCCTCTAACGAAGGTGTGACTCGTGCAGAGATTGGAAATTTTTTAGAATACTTTAAGAAAGACATCCTGGGGACTTTAACAACATAGTTCGACATCATGCAAGCCAAGAAGAAGCAGGCAGAAATAGAGAAAAATCTGGCAATGTTCTGCCCCAAGTGTAGAAAGAAACATAGCCACAAAGAATTCCCATTGGATGTGGTTAAAGTCTGTGCCATCTGTACGAAAGATCACCATACAGAAGGATGCCCATCGCTTCCTGGCCTAAAAGCAGTTTATAAAGAGGTAGAAGAGGAATCAGAAGTAGTGTGTCTACTTAACCAGCGCCGACAGTGGCAGCCACGACCATCAGGTATGCCAAATGATCCATTTTCTTTTCAGCCTCAATATAATGCTCAACAGTATAGTGGAATGTGGCAGAACCAATCACCCTTTCCTAATTGGTCACAACAGCCATTTCCTCCCACATCTTGGCCCAATCAAACAAATCAGAATAAATGGCCTAGCTTTCCTTTTTTCCCACCATTTTGGCCTACACAATGGTCCCCTTCTACTTCTCAGAATCATGCCTGGCAGTGAAACTGGCAAAAAACTCCAAATCAACCAGCAAGATCAATTCCTCTCTCTCAACCTACACTGCTAGCCCCTTACCCAAACCCCCAGACTAATTTAAGACCGCAACTCCCAGCCCAACCCAATCCAAACCCAAACAATAGACCAGTTCAGTCTGTCCAAATAACAGAACCTCTTGAAGTAGAAACTGAACTAACGGAGTGTAACGATCTTCAATTAAGGTCTGGGCATATATTTGAAACAGAGAGAAATAATGATGAGCATATTGAAAATTCGTTACTAGTAGAACAAACAGAACACAATGAGAAGGAAGTTCAACAACAGAATCAACACCAAAATCAACAACAGAATCAACAGCAACAAGGAATAACTTCCTCTCCACCATTCGCAGAATGATTAATTATCCCCCGTCCATTAGAACAGCCTAATTTTGATCTTCTGGGAGAATTGAAAAAATTATGTATCAGAATCCCTCTCCTCCAAGCTATTCAAGATATTCCTATATACGCAAAAACCATTAAGGAATTATGCATAAAAAAACCAAAGAGGAGAACAACAACCAATCCCACTGTCCAAATAGTCGGTACCTTATCTGATTTATTATCAGGAATGGAAACACCTATCAAATATGAAGATCCAGGAAACCCTATAGTAACAGTCCAGATCAATGGCCAATCATTCCCTAATGCCTTAGTTGATCTAGGAGCAGCAATCAACATTTTAACAACCACTACCTGTCAGAAACTTGGCATTACATCACTTGAACCAACAACAACCTTGTTGGAATTGGCTGATTGATCAGTGGTTAAACCAGAAGGCACCTTACAAGATGTCATGGTATCTGTAGATTCCTGGGAGTACCCAGCTGAATTCCTAGTTATCAATCCAAAGAACCGACTAGATGGAAATCCTTTAATTCTAGGTAGACCTTGGTTGGGCATTTATCCCGATACTTATATTGGATGCCGAAAAGACAACATAACCAATTACAAGGAAATTATGTCAAAATTTAGCTCTATATCCCCCGACCCAACCAAGTCTATCGATAATCGACAAAAACCACTGCATCATATCTTATGGAAAATATGAGATCACCTCTAACTATATAAAATGCTCTTGATTTGAAAGATCAAATAGAGGATGATATCATTAACAATTTTATCGATAAATCACAAACTAGATCATTGCAATGTCACATGATCAAAGCGACGATCGATAATAAAGAAGAAGAAGATCCTTTCAAAGATATTCTGATCAAACAATACTACTACTTCTATGAGCAATAGCAAGGTTGTAGAAATTGAGTGCGGGAAAAACTTTAAATATTAATAAAAATCTCAACTGAGCAGAAGAAAGTGGCCCAATTATTGTAAATACAAAGCGGCCTTTGCATGGGATTACCACACTATGAAAGGAATTGATCCTCGGTGTGTACTCACCATTTACATTGAAAAAAAGATGCAAGACCCATTCCATAACCTCAAAGGAGATTAAATCCTCACCTTAAAGATATTGTGAAAGTTGAACTACGAAAACTGTTGGATGTTAATTTCCTTTGCGATATCGATGTGGTGAGTCTCCCCATTGGTGGTAGTACCAAAAGAGCAGGAAAGTGGAGGATATGTGTAGATTCACGGTAGACTTATTAAGGCAACACGGAAAGACCACTTTCCCCTTCCTTTCATTGACCGGTGTTAGAGACATTGGAAGGGGAATAAATTCTTTTCTTTCCTCGATGGCTTCGGTCGTTACAACCAAATCCTAGATTTCCCACAGAAGACTGAATCATTCTTTTACTGTCCACTGGGGACATTTTCCCTCCAAGTCCTACCTTTTGGCTATCGTGCCCTGCTACATTCAGGCCAATTCTAGAAACATTTTCTGAGACTTAATAAATGAAGGCCTCGAAGTATATATGGATGACTTCACACACCCTATGGGGATGACTTTTTGAGCACGCAGTGGAAAACCTAGAAAAGGTATTAAAGATGTGTGTGTAGGCTTTGCTTAAGCAACGAAAAGTGTCTTATGATGATAATAGAAGGAGTTATCTTAGGGCATTATATTTTAGCGGTGAAATTCAAGAAGACTAGGCTAAAATTAAAATAATCTTGTTAATTCCTACACCTACTACTGGCAGATGCGTAGCTTTCTTGGATTTTAAGATTCTTTATAGAAGATTTATATAACATATTAGAATAATTTGCACCTTTATATGCAGCGGTAAAATATCGATTTCATTTGAACGAGATAAATGTGATAATGCCTTTAATGATGCGGAAAAGCTTGTTTCAACGGCCCAGTCTTTGAGGGAGCCCAAATTGGAATTTTAGTTCAATTTCATCGATGCCTCGGACACGGCCAATTGGAGCGATTATGACCAGGAGAAGACAAGCCATATGCAATTTAATATATTAACATAAAAATCTGTCCCACTGTTTGAATTAAATTATCTGTGACTAAGAAAGAATTTTCATTTTGTAGTTCATGCTATAAACAAATTTAGACATTACATAGCTGGGTATCCTGTAGTACTATATACTAATCACTACGCATTAAATTTTAGAAAATAAACACAGCCCACCATTAGGAAAGGTGACAATATGGTTGATTTCTGCAGGAATTTGATACTCACAATCGAGAGATCGACACAGGAAGAGAACCCTATAGTTGACTTTACGCGAGAATGCCAAAGCCAACAGATATAGAAGCAGTTGAAGACCACTTTCCAGATGGACATCTCTTTGCTATTACTATCAGAACACCATGGTATGCTAATATAGTGAACTATTTGGCAATAGGTAAATTACCTAAACATCTATCCCTTAATGAACGTAAGCAAATAATACATCGTAGTACGCTTCTCCTGGATTGGAGGATATCTATTCATACAGTGCGATTATGCAAATAAGGAGATGCATTAGGGAGGATGAGGTATTTGAAATCTTGAAAGCAAGCCATGATGGACGGTGTGGCGGAAATTACAGAATCGTAGAGCGCCCCGCAGAAGTTTTACGAATGAAAATTATTGTTGGCCTATTATCTTTAAAGATGCTAAAAGAATTAAATGCCCAGGCACAACGATAGGCTGCCAAGGGTAGGTCGCCCTTGGCGATCCCGGATAAATGCCTACTGAACCCTCAACTAGTGATCGAGCAGGTTTGAACATTGGGCCCTTGACTTTATTTATCCTATTGGCCCCCCATCAAACCAAAAAACATATATCCTAGTTGCTGTTGAGTATGTCACCAAATGGGTTGAGCAGAATCTCTTTGAAAGCTACGAGAGGACTACCTTGTCTAGGTTTCTCTTCCAAATCTTTGTACGCTATGGCCTCCCAAGGGACATAATCCGAGATGGAGTACAGTTTGTAAGTGTCAGGTCATTGGAAACATTGCAAAACTACCACATTGACACAAAGATTACAACTCCATATCACCCACAAGCAATGGCCAAGTAAGTATGACAAGTAATCAAATCTATATTAACAAAAATTGTTTGCCTCTCATAAACGAGATTCAGGCCTACGATTGCCGAAGCATTGTGGGCATATCGAACAACGTGGAGACCTACTACGGAGGTATTCACCATATAATTGGTATTTGAAGAAAAGACATATCTTTTCCTATAGAATTCGAAATTCAAACATTAAGAACAACTCCAAAAGGTGGGTCTAAATTTGAATGAAGCCAGGAGCTAAAAGGCTGCGACAAATTAATGAGTTAGATGCAGTGGGCTCTCTCACTCTTGACTGACGTGGTCGACAACGAGAGAGCAAATGGCATGAGCCATATCAATGAAAATATCTTCCACGAAGGAGGTAGGCACTCTATGATTCTAGGTTTCGAGTTTCCGGAAAAATCCAGACACGATGGCTTGAACCCTATGAATACAAAAAGTGCATGATAATGGCACTATTACATTAGTTACCATTGACGGATCTGGACATTCCTTTAAGGTAAATGGTCATCAAGTATGATTGTATCATAAACCGCTCACCCGGGAATAATTTTACCAACAGTTATGAGAATATTCTACCATGGAAATTCTCGCTGAAGGGGAAAACTCCTCCTCGACACCAATTTGATAAATCATTTCTTTTTAATTTTGTACATAAAGCATTTTTCTGTTTCTCGATTGTTGTTTTATGGAATTTTTTTTTTTAACACTGTGTTAATATTACTTCTTTATTTATTCATCATTTGTTTCATGAAATTCGGTTTCTTCAAAAAAGAAAAAGATAAAAAAAATTATGTTATTTCGTTTGTTCTGCTGTTCCTTTTGAAAGGAAAAACAGTTTCGCAGAGTTCTTTTGTTGTTCCTTTCTAAAGGAACAACACTTCTATTGTTCCTTTTAGAAAAGGAACAACGAGTTTGTGAGTGCTTTTCTTTGTTCCTTTCTAAAGGAACATGCTTTCCTGTGAGTATTTTCTTACTTTTATTTCCTTTTGGAAAGGAACCGTGGTGATCGGATTTATGCGAGAGCATAAGAATAAACATATAAACATAAATACGGAGATACGTGGAAATATGCCTTGTTTTCATTATTATCAAGAAGCGAAATTTGCTTACAGACGAATGGAAATAAAACTAGGCCCAGGCGGCCCGGTAGTTATCTTTGAGAAGAGATGTGGCGCTACGGGCCTGCGGGCGAGTTCTGATGAGGCTCGAGGGCCTATTTATCATTTAGAACGATGGGAAATCTACATGACCAAAACCCTAACCCTAGGAGATGAAGTGCAAAACTATGGGCCCCGTTTGGGTAAATTGGTGTTTCAACTTCCCGGGGGCATAACTTTGGCATCTGATCTCCATTTGGCAGCGTACCATACCTTGTTAGAAAGATATGTCAAAGGGAATTTTGCAAATTTGGAATGAGCAACATCGATCCATGGACCCGTATTTATCTCCAGATTTTCCCAAAAAACGTCGTTTTGGGAGCCTCAAAAACGGCTCAGGAAGTTTAGGACCGAAAAGCTTGCTAAAAAATAGTGGCGTACAAAATTGAAAAACTGAAATAGACAATGGTGGAGCCCCAAGTGGAATAGGTGGGTGACCACCAATATCCCTGGATCATTTCCCTCCCCTTAGGAACGATGGTCCCCATTGCGTTAAGTTCCTCCATGAGATGAGGAAATTTGTGAACTTGGTCACTGGTGAACCACTTTCCTTGGTGCGAAGGTTGACGGCTTGACAACCCGATATGAATTTGGATCTTCTACTGGTGAGTGTTCTTGATTTGCATGTCCATGATACGATACGCGGTGGCTTTGTTCCATGCGAGTCGGATTTAACTCGAGTTGGTGTGAGTTGTTACGATGTGGGGTGTCCAAGAGGTGGGAAAGCAAGGACGAAGGCGATCCATTGAAGGGCGGGTGCAGGACCAAGGAATGGTGAATACGAGCTCGAATGCATTGTTCCCTCTGACCTTGGTGATGGTGTACGCCGTATCGGAGGCGGGCGAAACATTGGGGTCTGGTAAGGCGCTCATGCTGCCAAATGTAGCCATACTTTGTCACCCACCTAGAAGTTGTGTGGCACCGGTGTTGATCCTTGGCGTTGCTTGTACTTGGCATTGGCTACGCTCAATATATCATGAACTGTTGGCGGATGTGTTGAATGCGCTGCGATGAAGCTCTGGCTTTGTCAACTTCGAATGGACATGGCTGAATTGGCTGACGGTACCAAATGGCATGGCTACATCGATGGGACATGATGAGCTGGAATCCCAAAGCCCACACGAAAGGGAGCTATGGCGATTGGTATGGAGAGAGCTTAGATTATAACTATGTTGTACATAAGGGAGGCTCTCATGCTGTGCGTGGATGCTTTAGATTGTACATACGCGAGAATGTATACAATCATTCTATTGACGACCTACTGTACGGCCACATCGTTTGGGGATGGAAAATTTGTGGACTTGGTGAGCTTGGTATCCAACATGACCGGAAGGTTTGGACCAAAATGTACGAGAACCCTATCCCCGATATGATATGATAGGCGCAGGATCCCAAGGTGCACCCACACTCGTTCGAAAAGAAGAGTTTAACGATGGCTTCTGCTTGTGATATTCTTCTTGCGGTAGCCATAATGGCCATCTTAGAATACGTCGACGAACACAAAAACACAGTCATTTCCTGCTTAGTAGAAGGCGAGGCCGGAGCATGTAATCCATGGAGATGGATTCCCAAGGTCGACTAGGGGTAGGTAAGAAGTATATGAAGCCTTGCTTCTTCGATGAGTGGATTTGGCAATGGCACAAGCGATGCGGATGCGATGTGCTTCTCGACATCTTCCCGAAGAGTTCGACGGTAGAAATATACAACGGGATTGCTCTTTGTTTTCTCGACCTTGAAATGCGACCCGGCTCGAACGCAGTATGCTTCCCATATCATCTTGGCACGCTCGTAGAGAACACAAAGGTGTCCCATGTGACATAAAAGTGCATCTTAGAGGTGAAAATTTGAACTTGCGTACCCCAAAGAGTGCCTTGTAAGTTTAGTAGAATTACGGGTCACTCTCATAGAAAGCGGCCCAATCGGAAATCTCGTGCCCACAAGGAAGTTGAGCATAGTGGTGAGCGCCACGATCGGTGGTCGGGCGAGCGATCTGCAACATGATTGGTGCTACCCTTCTTATGTGATGTTCAAATGAAGCGTGAGATATGTAGACCACTTACGATGGTGATCGTGCAACTTCCCTTGTGTACGTATGGTTGTAGGGGCCTATGAGTACATGTGGATGATTGTTTCCTTCCCCAAAATGTAATGCTTCCATTGTCGACAAGCTTGCGCGTGGGTACATTTCTTTGTCATATGTGGGGTACTTACCAAGCTGTGTGAGACAATGTCTCCTTGTGAAATGCCATTTGGATGTCCACTGTTGAGTAAGGAGCGCGATAGCATAGTCGAGAGGGCACTCATCTCGATCTCAAATAGGTATTGCAAGTACGGTAAAGTGAGCAGGGCGAACGGGGCGGTTTCGGTTAAGCCAGAGCGCCTTCAGTGAGGTTCCGACCAAAAAAATTTGCTCTCGCTCCTCCACTTGGTGACTTGACTTAAAGAATGAAGTGATATGAGAGAATCAACACGAACCTCACGATAGAAAGTCATGAAGACCCGAAAGCTACGAAGCTACGGTATAGTGGTTGGGGTGGCCAATCCAGAGGTGACGATCCCGAATGACTTGGATCTTGAAGTGGATCCCCACTCACACCCCCCTTTCATCAATAATGTATCCCGGATATTGAACACAGGTCATGCCAAAAAGTGAACTTCTCCAAATTAGCACACAACTTGTGTTGCCGCAGTGTTGGAACTTGTCGGATAGTGCGGTGCTCTTCCAAAGTCTGTGCGAAGATCGAATATCATCCATTCTTCACTACAAATGATTTGGTGAATAGCACTTAAGATGTCATCCATCATCCTCATGAAGGTGGCGGGAGCATTAAATCGGCAGAAAACGCAGCCAATGGTCGAAAAACCTTGTAGCTTTGAAGGCGATCTTCCACACATCGGAGGGTTCAATTGGTACACAGTGATACCCAGGACTTCGGGTCGATCTTGTTGAAATATTTTGCACCTTTGAGTTGGTCCGAGAAAGGTCATCCAATTCGTGGGATTGGGGAACCTATTCCGGACGAGTGATCTTGTTCGGCGCCGATAGTCAATACGAGTCTCCACGTCCCATCCTTCTTTGTGCCAACACGATCGGGCTCCACGGGCGATGAACTTGAGTACATTCTGACCTTTCTGCAACAACTCCTAAATCTGCCTCCCAGTTTCATCATTCTCCAGAGCAGTGCGCGATAGATCGGTCCATTAGGTAGCGGTGCTGCAAGGGTCGGATCAGTCGGTGCTGTTTGACAGTGCGGAGAACCCATAATGAGTGAGGTGAATATTTCCGTACTCCTCCACAACTTCTTATCCATTTGTTGTTGTTGTGCGAGAGGCCTGTACGGAGGTCGTGGCCACGATCTTCTTCTTGCCATGGGGCGGATCATCGGAAAACGAATTTCCTGGTTTGGGGAAATGAGCTTGTTGCATTGTTTTGCGATAACCAAAGAGATAGCGACGGCGGGAGGTGGTACCTGCGGTATCCTGTACAACTTATTTCCCAAAGTAACAATAACGGCCACGGGGCGAGACTCATACATGACGCGACGCTTCCACAGACTGTTTGGTTGTCCTAATAATACATCGAGAAACATCAATAGGAGCAATGTCACATAATGCCTCATCGTGAAGGAGCTTGATGCTATAGGGAAGCGACAACTATGGTGTGTGAGAGATCGTCCTTGGTGAAGCCACCCAGATGGTGTATGGATGTGGGTGAGTTGTGGTCGGCAAGCCCAACGCTTCACGGCGTCTGAAATGAGGTTCTTTTGGCTCCCATTGTGACAATGAGCATGTGGGGGCCTTTACCCATGCAGGAGTGGAAGAGACGTTCCTCCTCCTACAGATCTTCCAGGTTCCTCCTTTTGGATCTTTGCGGTAGCACTTGATGGCGTTAGGCTCATCAATAGCTCTGTTTCCCTTTTTCATTCACCTTTTCGAGGTTCGATTCGATCGGAGCATGCATCGACTCGAGAAGCCCTCATCTCGGCCACTGGCATGCTTGACAGACACTCACTGTGTTGTGAGTGGAGCTCTTATGGAACTCACACCACTTTCCAGGAAGTGTCCTTCATTGGCTTTGCGGTGTTGTTCTTTTCTTGTGGCTTCGATGAGTTGTCTTTAGCCGCCATGCCTTGGCTCGGTCCTTTGTTCTACGGTTTGGAAGCACCTTTCCCTTGCTTTTGATTCCTTGAGATCAGAAATCTCGCCTATGCAACGAATTTGCTCAATCTTGGCGGCATACAGTATGCGTGCCAAGCGAGGAGATGTCGAACTCCATTTCCTCCACGAATGTATTTGTCGGAGCAGTGTGATACTTTAGCACGGATGTTTCTACGAATCTTTGATACCCAACTTTGTGCTCGGGAGTATAGAACATATTCGTCGACTCATGCACATCTTGATCCCTTTGTTGTCGCCGGCGTGGTCCATTGTATGTACTTGTCCTCATGGCTCCCACGCAGGATATCTTTGTTCCTTGACGGTGTCTGAGAAATAATTCCAAGTTGGTACGGCGGAAACAGAGAGGGTTAATACTGGTCCTTGTTCTCCACAGTGGGTTTCCCACCGAGTCCTTAACATGGGGGTAGCTTTGAGAGTGAAAAAATAATCTTCTCTCGGTGCGAAAAGTCATGATGAGAAATATCCTTCTAACGATTCAACCATCTATCTCTGACATCTTGCATCTATTGACCCCTCAAAGAATATGGGAATGTCAAAATTTACTTGTACCTTAAAAAGTCGCGCCTCCGGAGTGGGTGCTTCAGATGCGGATCTTGGCCGCCCAGGTGGGTAGTCGTTGAAGGATACGAGCAAAGTTATCCCATCATCACGTTCCTTTGTCTTTCGAGGGCCTCCTCGAGCAATATTTTGATAGGATCTCCTGGTCCCTCATCTTTCTTTTCGTCCCCCATGGGCGTCCGTCGAGGTTTGCGAGGCTGATCTTGCAAAGGTTCCACCAGATCGAGCCCTAGCTCCTTATACCCCGACCTCGTTGGGGACATGCAAAGAAGGATCGAGAAAAGGCAGACCGCTCTGATACCACTGATCCGGATTTATGCAGGAACGCAACAGAATAAACACATAACCATAAATACAGAGATGCAGCGGAAATAACACTTCATTTCATTAATATCAAAGAACTGAAATTTGCTTACAGAGAGAATGGAAATAAAACTAGCTAGGGCGCTGGTAGCTATCTCTGAGAAGAGATGTGGCGGCTACAGGCCTCTGAACTGAGTTACAATGAGGCTCGAGGGCCTATTTATTATTTAGAAACAATGGGAAATCCTAAACAGCGAAAACCCTAACCCTAGGAGATGAAGCGCAAAAAATATGGGCCGCGTTTGGGTAAATTGGTGTTTCAACTTCCCAGGGGCGTAACTTTGGCATACGATCTCGGTTTGACGCGTACCATACCTCGGTAGAACTATCTATCAGGGACTGCAAGTTTCAGAGCGAGCAACATCGGTCCATGGACCCATGTTGTCTCAGTTTTTCCCAAAAAACGTCGTTTAGGGCCTCAAAACGGCTCCGGAAGTTTAGGACCTGAAAAACTGCTAAAAATAGTAAACTGTGCCGAAATTGAAAAACTGAAATAGACAATGGTGGAGCCCCAAGTGGAATAGGTGGGTGACCACCAATATCCACCTGGATCAAGTAGTTCCGCAGATTTTTTTTGCTATTCTTTTTAAAGGAACAACACTTTTTGAGTGGATTGTTTTTTGTTTTAAGCCAGCATTTTGAATTTTTGATTACTTTTCTAAAGGAAAATATATCATTTATATACAATCATACAAATTAAAGCTTACTGTAATCAACAAATCAAAAGAAATCATCATTTTTTAAGAAAATTTTCTAGTAATGATAAGAAAAAAAGGAAGAAGGGCATGATCAATAACATAACTTTGCTATTCTATTACCATTGAATTAATCTGATCGATTATTTTTATCATGATTGGTTCTTTCCCATATGTTATAACTTTTTTTGATGTTTATCTATGGAATAGGAATAAGGGCATATTGCTTTTTCTATTGAGATGTTCAGACTTCTTCCACCATCCCTACTCTTAAGGAGTGTTGAGCCATCCCTTATGAATAACTGAGGAAAAGTGCTGTGTGAAAAAAGAAGAAAGAAAAAATATTTACAATAATTATTTTGTAGATGGAGGATAGGGGGTCTCACCAAGAGCCAACCTACCGTGACCATAGGGAAGGCAATGAAGTGGCATTCCCATTATGGCCACCAAACCAGGGAAATGGTCCAATAGACAATTGAAAAAATTAAGAAGTCCTTGGAACAGGAGGTCTCATCACGAGCCGGCCTGCCCACCTTTCACTTCTTCCCGGTGAACGACATTGTGGTTTATCTGGTCACCAAGCTAGCACAATGGCCTCCGTCATGATATTCAATAAAAAAGCACTTCCTCAGCATAAATAAAGGACAATGGTTCCGTGGGTAAGAAAGCAACTCTGTCAAGGTTATGGACACCTGTGGGCAACAGAGCTCTGCTGATGGTATTGAAGTCACATTTATACACATAAATAGTTATATTTAACCCTTTTCCTATATATTTATTTAAATGTCAAATGAAAATATGAATCCCTTACCTTTACCTCCGAACCTATTATACAAGAAAATCATTACAAATCGATCATATTAGTTCAAAATGGTAAATGACACAATTGTATTTATGTTTATCTTATGCTGTCCCTTCTCCTCGTATTTGAATCATTACAAAACTATTTTCTATTTATTAACGATTCATCACATGCATTGATTACAGTAATTGCTGTAATTTGATTGAATGTATCATAATTACGCCCACTTTTTACTATTGTACTGCTGTTGTGCCACACATGCTCCTCTCAATTGATGGTCGAGGGCAACCTTTCATTCATTCAGGGGGCACAGATGTCTGCATGCAAATCAAACTCCAAGATCTCCTTACCTGTATATGAACTAAATCCCTGCATTTTAGGAAATAATAAATTTTCAACGAACTGTGCTGTGCTATTCCATTGTGATTACTGTGTGTTGAAAAAATTAATAGAGCATAGAGATTGGGGGATGGTCAATTCGCAGTGAACCATAGGTGTTGATCGTCTCTGATGCTGCACAAGCAATTTTAGAAAGACTGGGGTGGATTACATATTTCATGAGGATGCACCAACCCCACGAAGCAGTGGCCACCGAATTTTTATTGAATCTGCAGGAAGGATCCTCCATGGTCAGAGGGAGGCAGATAGCTGTGTCCGAAGAGATAATTGCAGAAGTGACTGGCATTCCCACGCAAGGGACTATCTGGACTCAGAAGAAGATTAAGATTCGAGAAGCCATGAAGATTTTTCAAGACGATGGACAGACGTTAGTTATCAAAGGTAAAGGAGTCCAGCCAGCATCATTAGGAGAACCATGGATAGATTTGGCCGAGATTGTGCAGGCTTACATAACGTGTGATGGAAGAAGGGATGTGGTAAGACCTCGCCACCTTAAGCTACTAGCTGTATTAAAACAGAAATGCACCATTAATTTGCCTGCATTTTTAAATTCTTTATTGCATGATACTGCTCATGGTATAAGAAAAGCCTAGCATGCAGATATGGTGGTCAGCCACCATTGTCTAATTCGATTAATAGTGAGTCGTAGCCTCGCCCAACAATAAACCAGCTGGGAAGAATTAATATTTTCCATCGACGGAGGGTTAGCTCTACCCGCTCCAAAACAGAAGAGGATGGTCGGCTCAATAGCTGAGCCTTCTACTCACAGACAGTCCCTCTGATTGAAACAAAGTAGGAGGATGGTGGAAGGACTTCCAGGCAGCAGCAGCCAGCCCCTGGAATTGCACAGCTCAGAGGAGGAACAACCTCCACAATTGGAGGGAGTAAGCCCTCGTACTGATGAGGAAGAACAATTGGAAGGAGAAATTCACTACTCAGACGAAGAAGAAATAAGTCCCCATACCGGTAGTGAAAAACAATCCAGTGTAGAGGAAGGAGATAATAAGGAAGAATGAATCGAAGGAAATACTGAGGAAAAAGAAGTTGAAGGAGAAATTTGGTATTCAGATGAAGAGGAAGGAAGTTATCACACATGTGAGGAGGATGAGGACAATCATAGCAGTAATAAGGATGAAACAGAGCTACCCGAAAATGTTATCATAAGCCCTTTACAGGAAGACCAATTGTCCTAGATTTTGGCCAATATTAGTGATTATGCATGGCCTCATAGCCCCTTGGACCTCAATATATATATTAATCAACTACCAAAGTACTCTGCTATTGATAAAGAAACAGTTGGAGAAAAATTGAATGAAACAACAAACCCTAGCAAAGCTAGGGTTGCTTCTCCTAAGAGGCGTGAACAGGAGAAAGAGAACGCCAAAACTAGAAGCCCCCAGGAGACTGCAGAGTTAACTGAGAATATGATTCCCGAAGAATTTAGCCAAGGGGGTATGAATGTGGAAGAATAACCCCAAGGAGAAGAATAAGAAGAGAATTTTACTGAAGGCACAGCTGATATAGGCCAAAACCCTATTGAGCAAACGAGTTCAGATAAAGGAACGACTGTTCCATTAAGAAAGAGGAGGAAGACAACTGAGATTGAGAAGCTTCGCAGGGAACGAATAAAGCTTCATAAACTAGTAGAACAGCTCAGACAAACCATTAGGGTTTTGAGAATGAAACAGATGCCTAAGCGAGTCCCTAAGAGAAGAAGAATTGCTATCAAAAGAGTTTCAAAAAAGAGAAAGGTGACTGCTAATAGGAACCCCCACGTTACAGAAGAAACCATACCTGAGCCTAATTATGAGAATGCAGAGCAATAAACAGCTGTTCCAACACAAGTTGTTCTAGAGGAACCTGTTCTAAGTGAAAAAATGCAATCTAGCAGTCAACATACTTTTAGTGATCCAACACTGGTCAGACTTCAAGAATAATTGACACAGGCCCGAATAAAATGGAAGATATTGGAGGAAGATACTGTCCCAAGAAAGAGATATCAGGAATTGCAGCAACAAATGAGAATTATTCATGAAGCCGAAGCTGAAAATCATGAAAAATTTCGGAAAGCAGAGGTAAAGGTTGATAAGGTAATGAACCAACTAAAACTAGCCTACACTCAAATGGACACTCTCTGCTCCTTGTATACTGATGTCTTAGCCTGTAGATGCCCTGCCAAAAACTATGCTTTTTTTTTACTAGAAAGATATTTACAATTAAAGATCAAGGCAGTTAGGGCAGGGAAATCCATAGAGCTAAAAACCATATATGACTTTATATCATGCTGCAAACTTTATGGGATCAAAGTACAACGCCTTTTGTGTGAATTTTACTTGCATAATCTAATACTTGAAAATGACTGTGAATCAAACCCTAGCCCTTTTATTGGATATGGTCAGTTTCAGGCATTCATTTTCTTTGCTGTAAATCAATTAAAATGGCTTAAAGCCTATAACACCTTTCAAAGGTAGGAAAATGGATTAGATCTGTGGGTCAGAAGTGAACCTCAGGACCCACTTCAATTTTGGGCTAGACAGAAAATTTTGATGACAAAGGAAGGTGTTACCCAAACTCTGGGGCCTGTCCACAAATCAATTATTTTGAATGGAACAGACTATTTATCATCCATTAGAAACCAAGCTTATATAGCAGCCAAGGTCCGGTGGAGAATCTCCAATCAGAATGTGCAAAATAGGGAACCATTTAATTATAGAAACTTTGGGCTAGCTGCAGCCCGCTTCATTTCCTATATCCATCTCGTTTTAAAAGAAGGACCATACTGGTTAGGATGTAGATTTTGCAGCCCTATTACATGGTACCCTGCTTCAGACTACAAAGCTATTTATGAACTTCCTAAAGGACATACAGAACATGTTTTTGAGGAATTAGCTGCACTACATGGTTTTAGGCCTGTTGATGACAAACCTTATCCGACTTATTCTTTGACTGCTCTCCATGTGAACTATAGTTTTCATGAGGGCATGAAAAAGATTAAGCAGGGGGGTATGTTGGGTAGTGAAAGAGGTATGAAATTACTATGTATTTACTCATTCTTTTACCATAAATTTACTCCTGTTTGCCTTGGAAAGGTAATTTATCATAAGAATTACAATAGAATTGGAAAGGTTTATGTTTAGTACGAAAAGATGACTAAAGGTTACTTTTTGATTGACAAACAGGAATCTGAAGAGGTGAACAGCTGTACCAAAGGCGGGGTTGAGAATAATATAATTGCTGCTCCATCATCGCTGAACCATATCTAGCCCAAGGCAAGGAGATCTGAACGAATAGCCTAGAAAAGGTAGGGGACAACTCGGCCTCAGTCAGAGTAAACAGAATGATGACTAAACGCAAAGGAGCGAATCCCTCAGGATCTTTTGATCCTGAGGGATCACTGTTCAAACTCATCTTATTCCTTGATTGGTCTGTCGAGATTTGATATATAAAGCCATGTCCTTTAGTGACAAAGGGACGATGACGCCGATTGTTGTTGAAGTTAGGAATTGGTCGAAAGACTTTACATTTTCTCTGTAATGTAATGTTTTATTAACTCTCTGTTTTGAGAGAAACTTCTCTGTAAAACTTTATGTTGGTTTAATATAAGACACACGTTTCATCTACCTTCTATAGTTCTGAATTAGCCCAGCAGTATTTCACTGGCGCTAAGGGCCCGGCTCTGGTGGAATCAATTCGCTATTTGTATTTTAATCCTTGTTTACTGTCGTGTGGAGTGTGTTTAACGTTTGTTTTAATTACAGAATTGGTTTATTGTTGTTGAATCAAATACAGAGTCATTTCTATTTCATTCTTTACAAGAAGCACGTTCGTTGTTCGATTATCTTGTTGTTATTATAAAGCTCTGTTATTCTGTATCTGATTTGAGTTGCTGTTCCATTAGTTTATAATCTGTTATAATTGTTTGTTGCATGGTAAGAAGCTGTCGACATAATTGAAGCATAGAAATCTAGTGGCTTGAATATGTTAGAATTGTAATTGTTGTTCATTTCACATTGTTGTTCCATTTCTGTTCATTGTTTATTCATAGCCTCTAATTAGCAAACAGATGAGTTACAGTTACATGCTGCTGTTCCTTTTCAGATTGCATTTCTTTTAAGTTGCTTTCATTGAATCTTCTTTCATTTCAATTGCTTTAATATCTCAAACTATAGAGGATAAAGGCTTTTGCTTCCAAGTCCCCAAATTGGTCATCTTGCATCGATTTATAAGGGAAAGAGTTACTGCTACTGCATCCCTGATCGATGTTCTGCAAGATTGAAGTAGTTTAATCTTTCCATTCATGTCACTGTAATTAGGTTTCTTTCCAAGCATTTTTTACTTTTGCATTTTTTATTCTGTACTACATCTTCCCAACATTTCTCTTAGACAATTGTAGCCTCAGACAGAGTACACTCTTGAAATAAAAAGACGCTCCCGGATTGATGATTAATGTAGGCTAATTAGGTGTTCAAAAGATACCTTTTTATGACCCAACAATTGCAAAGGACCAAACTTTCTACGGAAGAAACTAAAAACAAGGTTCAGCAGAGGGTAGCATGACAAGATTAGCAACTAAGGTGCATAACAGCAGCAAGAATTTCATCATATGAAGTCTTCAAGTGAGCAGCACTGCATACAATCATTGTAAAGGTATCATTGTACTTAGTAATTGTAAATACATTATTGTACAAATTGTACTAGTGTCTATTTGCCAAGGGTTGAAGAGGCGGTGTTGGGAGGTCTAGGATCATCATTAGGTGGTTGTGTCAAAGTTGGGTTTACGGTATAGTATATCTTCTTCTTCTACATCATTCTATATCAATCTAAAGTGGACCATTTTCCTTGGTACGGGAGTCCATTTTTATTTTATTCTTCTATAGGGTGGTAGGGTGGTGCTAGGGTGAGTTGTAGCTCTTTAGGTGTTGGGGCATCCGTTCAGTGACTACTGAAGAATCTCGGGCATTGGAGCGTCCATCCGGTGGGAGATGGAGAAGAATGTTTTTCTAGATTATAGGAAGTTGGAGCTTTATTTTCAATTGGAGAAAAGAATTATTAGAAAAGCATTAGGTGGTTTTTGTCCCAGAGTGGGTTTCCACCTTAAAAACTGTGTGCATTTGTGTTCCTCTTGTTTGTTGTTATCATTGTACAAAAACTGATAATAATTGAAGATTAACTAATGCTATAATTGAAAGAAATACCGATTCACCCCCCCTCTTAGTATTTCGAATAGAATAGGTTTAATGCGGGTGAAGTCAGGGATCTGATTTAAGTCACGGCATTCTTTGAGAAAATGGGGGTATGCGCCCCTTATTTCAATCTTAATTTGAGTTTTTTCCAGATAAAAAAAATCTACCCAAGACTCCCCTCCATGTAGGGAAATAATTATGGTTCTCATGCTTCTGTGTTTGTCTTTGTTATTTGTAGAAACTAGATTATCCACAATATCATATGAAATTTAAAATTTATTAGGGTTTAATTAATGAAAAATTATTAAAATTCATTTATTAACATATATTTATATAGGTATATTATTTAAGATTAAAAAACATATCATATTAGTGTTAATTAATATACTCACTTAGATTAATAATTTAATTACACCATTTTAGGTTATAATTTAGCAATTTTTAGTTAATCTAGAAGTTAAATAAAAATTTAGACATTAAAATTAATTTTAGACATCAAATAAAAAAATTTAATGAATTAGAATTTTATTTTAGGGTTATTATTTTAGAATTAGAATTAATTCAATTAATATAGATGATTCAAATGAAAAAAAATTAAATATTTATTATTTAAATTACATTATAATAAAAAGCCAAATTTTTTTTTACAATAATAAAATAAAATCTATTTTAAATTGATTAACATAATTTAGTGTCGGTTCCTCTCATCTTGATTAACCTTCACTATTTATACCTTGACCTCTTCTTTCATTCTTCATTCATTTATTGTCCTGAAGATGGATCCTCGTTGGGATTCGAAACGTTGACAATTGTTTTATGATACTGTGGATAATCCGGTTTGTGCAAATAACAACGACAACCACAAAAGTTTGAGAACAATAATTATTTCCCTACATGGAGGGGAGTCTTGGGTAGATATTTTTTATCTAGAAAAAACTCAAATTAAGATTGAAAGAAGGGTCTCAGACCTTCATTTCCTCAAAGAATGTCATGACTTAAACCTGATCCCTGACTTCGCTCGCATTAAACCTATTCTTCAGCGTCACAAATATAATAGATATTATTTGTGGTGAGATTAAGCGCACCCATGCAGTGTTAGATAAGCTAGCATGGACAAATATTTCTTTGCATTTGAAGCTTGCCAATTTAATCAGTCTAGATTTATGGAGAACCATTAATGCAAAGGATGCTATCAGAGCTCAGATTGAGGGTCAGTTAGTTCATGACAGATAGTCGAAGAAACTAGTTAAATTTAAGAGGCTGGCTCTCGATGAGACTCAGGTGTCAGATAATAATAGTGGCCTGTTTTCTAAGGGTAACCCTCAGTCATTTGGAACATACCGTGAGCGGACAAGTTCATTCTATAATTCTTCTCTCCTGGATGTAGATGGAACAGATTTTTGTGTCATCGACTCTTCGCGGTCTAATTTGAGGAGTGCTAATGGTGACTCCATCATCTTAGCCTCGGTTAAATAGATTAGCTCCTCTAACATAAGCAACAGTAGCGTCGGAAATCCAAGGAAGGATGTTCCCATTAGTTTTATCAATGAATGAAGGAGTTTGAGTAGATTCGAGGATAAATATTCTGATGCTGCAGTGGGAGGCCGGTGTGATAACTCCTACAAACGCACTAAAATACTAAGAATCAGAGTTAATATGTCTAAAATGACTCCTCCAGACTTGTCGTTGAGCCTGCATAATAATAATAGTAACGTTATTCCGGTCTCCGTGGACCCTAACCACGCAGTCAGCATCAATGAAGACAAATACGATGTTTCGCTCATCGAATCCGCACTATCCGGTGGCTCAAATATTACTGATGTTTTTATGGTTGAATCCATATCTAGTTCAGATAACGATAGCCCAAATATTTCTGATGTTTTGCTCATCGATTCCATAGTTAGGCTAGATAGATGTGGCTCAGTTTACTCCTGTCTTAACCCGAGTCTAACCTTGGAGGAGGTATCCTTGAAACTCGGTAATGTAGCTGTCATGCCCATGAGCAATACATATTGTTCAATTAAAAGGAGTGAGGACATGGATTCTAACCGCATAGTCAACAACCTCGAGGACGTAAATGATCAATGATTAAGTGGTGATAAAAATGTTTTGGGTCACGGTATTTTTCATAACCATGAAGGATGTTTTGGTTGTTTAAAAAACAATAATTCACAATTAGAGGAAATAGGGGAACATGTCCTATGCGGCCCGTGTGGCTCCTTGAATAGGATTTCGAAATTAATAAGCAATGAACCTCGGAGCATGGAGTAGACAAACATTAATAAGAATATCTTATTTGATGAAGATATAAATATTAATAAGAAACCTTTATATGAAGGTGAGAGTAGTATTAACGTGGAGGAAGTAAATATTAAAAAGAAACCCTTATATGATGAGGATAGATATATTAATAGGGAGCCCTCATATGATGTGTAAATAATTAATAGGAAGCCCTTACATGATGATTCCTTTAACAAAAAGGTTGTTAGCCTTTCCTAGGTGGAATTAAGTCATGATACCTGTAGGATTCTCGGTAAAGGTTTGGGATTTGATGTTGCTCCTAAAGGTATTCCGAATGAGAGTATTTTGTGTAGAATTGAGGAGGGCATTCGAGGTTTACCTTTGGATGACAAAGAATCTCTTAGACAGGAATGCTCCCTAATTCTAAGGAAATATAAACCCCCTAAAAGTGACCTTAGAAAGGAGGAGATAAGCGCTCTTAGAGTCCTTCACAATAACGACGAAATTGTGGTCCTTAAGGCAGACAAGGGAGGGGTTGTTGTTTGTTTAGATAAGGTGGATTATATTAGGAAAATTAACAAGCATCTTGATCGTGGTAGCTATAAGAAGTTGAAGTCCAACCCATAGCCAAAGATCTTAAGAGAAGTTAAGAAGGCAACCTTGAACTTTCATCTCGATGATAAGTTGAAGAAGAAATTGACACCCTCTTGTGAGGTCACTCCGAGAATTTATGGGCTTCCTAAGATTCATAAATATGGGGTTCCTCTTAGACCAATTTTCAATACCATTGGATCCCCCACCTATGAATTGGAAAATTATGTCGCAAAAATTCTCAAACCTCTTTTTGGGAACATCGAATCCTTTATTAAGGACTCAAATGACTTCGTCAAGCTTATTGAAAAAGAGAGGGTGGAGGAGAGAAACATCCTGGTAAGCTTTGATGTGGTTTCATTGTTTACCAAAATCCCTTTAGATGAAGCAGTGAAGGTTATTAATGAGGTCACAGATCTTGAAACACCCAAGCTTGCTGAGATTTGTTTACGATCCACCTTCTTCACCTTCCAAGGAGAATTATATGAGCAGGTATCTGGTGTCACAATGGGATCACCACTCTCACATATTGTGGCCAAATTATTTATGGAAAACTTCGAAAATAAAGCCCTTGCTTCCTTTCCCTTAATTCCAGCTTGGTGGAAAATACTTGTAGACGAAACTAACATAAAGTGGTCACATGGTAGGGAGAACCTCGAGAAATTTTTCGTTCACCTCAACTCAATTTCCTCAGAAATTAAGTTTACCAAGTAGATGGAAGAAAATAGGAGCATTCATTTCCTGGATGTACTAGTTACCAGAAAAGAAGATGGAACATTAGGGCATCAAGTTTTTAGGAAGAAAACCCATACTGACAGCTACCTTCACGCTGAGTCTTACCATCACCCTGCTAAAAAATTTGGTGTCCTTAACACTCTTGCTGTAAGAGCCCTGATAATATCAGATGAGGAGCACCTGGAATAAGACATATCTCACCTAACATCTGTTTTCTTGGGTATAGGGTATAAGGAAAGGGAAATCAGGAAATCCATAAACATAGTGAAAAGCGTTGTCGTATCAAAGAGATGACAGGATCCTCAAGACAACAGTGGAAGGGTTTTTCTTCCATACATTAAAGGTGTGATAGATAAGATTGCCAGGGTTTTGGGGAGTAATAACATTTTTGCACAATTCTCAGCAGGAGGAACCATTAGACAGAATATGTGCTGAGTTAAATATAGCATTAGTGAGGGTTAGCTTAAAGGTGTTTACAAGATTGACTGCTCTTGTGGGAAGAGTTATATTGGCGAAACTGGGCGCTCTCTTCAAAAGCGTCTGAAGGAGCATGGTGTCGATATTAAACATGAGCGATCATGAACCTCGGCTCTTGCTGATCACTCCTGGAACACAAAACATCACTTACGTCTAGAGGATGCTAGAATCATTGCAAGGGAGGAACACTATCAGAGATGTAAGAGTAGGGAAGTGCTGGAGATTATAAAACACCTACATAACATCAACAGGGACGGAGGATACTAGATTAGTGACAATTGGCGACCTCTTATTAGACAAATTTTCTCCTTAGGTTCGTCCTCATCCAAGGTATAATTTTGCAAGTTTACTTCTCTTCCTTTTTAGTAAGCTAGTTTAGGGTCATGTCAGTACAAAAACTCTTATTAGTCCACTCACTCGTAATAATTATTTTATTAAATTAATTTTTATTCTATTAATAAAAAATAATTAATTAATATTTATTATGAGTAAATGGAAGCTAATTAAAAATTCAAATCTAACTTATTAAAAACGTTTTAGAATTAAAAATTTATTAGGTTTTAATTAATATGAAATTTAAAATTTATTATGGTTTAATTAATGAAAATTTATTAACATATATTTATATAGGTATATTATTTAAGATTAAAAAACATATCATATTAGTGTTATTTAATATACTCCCTTAGATTAATAATTTAATTACATTATTTTAGGTTATAATTTAGCAATTTTTAGTTAATCTAGAAGTTAAATAAAAATTTAGACATTAAAAATAATTTTAGACATTAAATAAAAATTTTTAATGAATTAAAATTTTATTTTAGGGTTATTATTATAGAATTAGAATTAATTCAATTAATATAGATGATTCAAATTTAAAAAAAAAATTAATATTTATTAAAAATGTTTAAATATTTTTTATTTAAATTACATTATAATAAAAAGCTAAAAAAAAATTTACAATAATAAAATAAAATCTATTTGAAATTGATTAACATAATTTATTGTTAGCTCCTCTCATCTTCATTAGCCTTCACTATTTATACTTGACCTCTTGCGACCTTCTTTCATACTTCATTCATTTCTTGTCCTGAAGATGGATCCCCGTTGGGATTTGAAACGTCGACAATTGTTTTATGATACTGTGGATAATTCGGTTTCTGCAAATAACAACGACAACCACAGAAGTTTGAGAACCATAATTATTTCCCTACATGAAGGGGAGTCTTGGGTAGATATTTTTTATCTGGAAAAAAATCGAATTAAGTTTGAAATAAGGGTCGCAGACCTCCATTTTCTCAAATAATGTCATGACTTAAACCTGATCCATGACTTCGTCCGCATTAAACCCATTCTTCACCTTCGCAAATATAATAGACATTTTCAAAAACTTAGTTTTAGAACTATTTGTGGTAAGATTAAGCGCACCCATGCAGCGTTAGATAAGCTAGGATGCACGACTCTTTCTTTGCATATGAAGCTTGCCAATTTAACCAGTCTGAATTTACGGAGAACCATTGATGCAAAGGCTGCTATCAGAGCTCAGATTGAGGGTTAGTTAGCTCATGGAAGACAATCGAAGAAACTGGTTAAATTTAAGAGGTCGGATCTCGATGAGACTCAGGTGTCAGATAATAATAGTGGCCTGTTTTCTAAGGGTAACCCTCAGTCATCCAAAAGATACCATGAGTGATCAGGATCATTCTGTAATGCTACTCTCGTGGACGTAGATGGAACATATGTTTGTGTCTTCGACCCTTTGCGGTCTAATTTGAGGAGTGCTAACGGTGATTCCATCATCTTAGCCTTGGTTATATAGATTAGCTCCTCTGACAGAAGAAACAGTGGCGTCAGAAAGCCGAGGAGGGATGTTCCCATTAGTTTTAGCAATAAACGAAGGAGTTTGAGCAGATTCGAGGATGAATATTCTGCTGCTGTAATGGGAGGCCGATGTGTTAAATCCTACAAAAGCACTAAAATACTAAGAATAAGAGATAATATGTCTAAAATGAATCCTCCAGACTTGCCATTGAGCTTGCGTAGCAATAATAAAAACGACGTTATCTTGGTCTCCGTCGACCCTAACCACGCAGTCAGCATCAATGCAGACAAATATGATGTTTCGATCATTGAATCCATACTGTCTGGTGGCTCAAATATAACTGATGTTTCGATGGTTGAATCCATAGCTAGGTTAGATAACGATAGCCTAGATATTTCTAATGTTCTTCTCGTCGATTCCGTAGTTAAGCTGGATAGATGTGGCTTGGTTTACTTCTGTCTTAACCCGAGTCCAACCTTAGAGGAGGTATCCTTGAAACCCAATAATATAGTTTTCATGCTCATGAGAAATACAGATTGTTAAATTAAAAGGAGTGAGGACATGGATCCTAACCGCGTAGTCAGTAACCTCAAGGATGTAAATGATCAACGATTAAGTGGTGATAAAAAAAATTTGGGTCATGGTATTTTTCATAACCATGAAAGATGTTTTGATCATTTAAAAAACAATAATTCGCAATTAGAGGAAATAGGGGAACGTGTCCTGTGCAGCCCGTGTGGCTCTTTGAATAAGATTTCGAAATTAATAAGCAGCGAACCTCAGAGCGTGGAGGAGACAAACATTAATAAGAAGATATTATTTGATGAAGATAGAAATAATAATAAGAAACCTTTATATGAAGGTGAGAGTAGTATTAATGTGGAGGAAGTAAATATTAAAAAGAAACCCATATATGATGAGGATAGATATATTAATAGGGAGCCCTCATATGATGTGGAAATAAATATTAATAGGAAGCCCTTACGTGATGATTCCTTTAACAAAAATGTTGTTAACCTTTCCTCGGTGGAATTAAGTCATGATACCCGTAGGATTCTCGGCAATGGTTTGGGATTTGCTGTTGCTCCTAAAGGTATTCCGAATGAGAGCATTTTGTGTAGCATTGAGGAGGGCATTCGAGGTTTACCTTTGGATGACAAAGAGGCTCTTAGATAGGAATTCTCCCTGATTCTAAGGAAATCTAAACCCCTAAAAGTAACCTTAGCAAGGAGGAGATAGGCGCTCTTAGATCCCTTTGCAATAACGACAAAATTGTGGTTCTTAAGGCATACAAGGGAGGGGTTGTTGTCATTTTAGATAAGGTGGATTATATTAGGAAAATGATTGAGCATCTTGATTGCAGAAGCTATAAGAAGTTGAAGTCCAACCCCTTGCCAAATATCTTAAGAGAAGTTAAGAAGGGAATCTCGAACTCTCATCTCAATGATAAGTTGAAGAAGAAATTGACACCCTCCTGTGAGTTGTAATATTCCAAAAATTTAGCCTTCATCTAAATGGAATATTATAGTTGTTTTATCACTAGGTAGGTGAATAAGTGGGTGGGGAGACTCATAAAACCCCTTTTGAAGGAATAATAACACTCCTAATGTGAAAGGAGGAATAATAAGTAGTTAGCCCTAATCACCTTTGGGTGTGAACATGGATTGGATCATGTTGATTCAGTCAACTTTGACCAAATCAACATCGTTGTCATAGGGGAGTGGTCCTTATGATGAGACAACGTCGTTATAGTGGAGGACAACTTGCATGCGCTTGGTGGAAAGTATGGATGGGATCCAATGTGAGGAAACTCTCATTCTATATATGGAGGGGATAGAAACCATTGTTATTCATGTTTTAGGTTATCATTTGATATTGGCCTGTTTAGACTTTTGCTTACTCTTGTTGTTTAGTAGGGTTGCTGTGTTATTTAGCATAAGGGTGTTCCTAATCAAGAATCCCTACCTCATCCTCAGGGAAAAATAGGTTCCTTGAGCTGGATTTCCTCATTCCAACATTTTGGCCAAGCTACCTCCTTCAGCTACAGCACAGTTTCTATTTAGAGCTAGGTTGTGTTGGAGGGTGCAGCACAGGAGGATCTCATAGAGCTATTTCTGGGCTTGTTTTTCAGTGGAGAGGTAGCCTATCCATTGGAGAATTAGCAAAGAGGGCTCCTGGGCATATTTCAACATATTTAGAATCAGGCCAACCATCTACCATCCCTCACAGCACAATCACAATTCTGAACTGCGTTATTTTTGGAGGCAGTTGCTGGGAGGGTTCATTGAGCTCATCAAGAGGGTCCATTTCTGAGTAGAGTGATCAACATCCTATTTAGAAATACCATTGGAGGAGGACATCATCATTCATATCTATCATAACCTCATTTTATTCAGATCCAATTTGCAGTGACATCTTAACCCAGTGTTATTTGTCACATTGTATATTTCTTGGTAGTTCTAGCAATCTTTTCCGGGTTGGCTAGAAATATTGTATTAGAGCCCACATCTTCTTTGTTGGGAATTTCTTTGTTTATATTAGCCAAATTTCATGTATATATGTATTCAGTAGCCACTACACTAATATATATATCATTGTCACTTCTCTCCAACATTCTATACAGTTGCAAAAACTCTTGTGCTGATTGTTTTGATCATTGGAGGCTTGTTCCCATTGCTTGAGTGGATTTCCCCTCATGATATTTTTGTATATTTTTGCTGATATCTTAATAAAATGATGGATGTATATTGATCCCTTTTATGTCATGTTCATTTTTTTTGTGCTCGACATTTTTATGAGCTATATTGCTGCTATTTTCAATTTGGAATATTATAGTGGTATCAGAGCATAATCTTGGCTCAGCCTGTGCATCCAAGACATTATGTCATTATAAGGAGAAGCTTATTCTCACAGAAAGGAGAAGTTGTACAGAAGAAAAAAAGGAAAGACTCCATTATTTGGAGAAATGAAGGAAGAGAGGATCTCCCAGCTTCTTTTCCAAACTATGAAAAATATCAAAGAATATCTCAAGGAGATGAAAGGGGAGAAGAGTAGAAAACTTCCAAGAGGGTTTGAAAGTGGAGCAAGCCCTAGATATTCAGATGATAGGTGTGAGAATTCAACCACACATGCAGATCCATAGTGCAGTTTATTGCCCACATTCACTGCAAGAAGGATGGAGGTAGAAGATGCACCAAGGGAGGATACCTTGAGTGCCTATGTTCAAGAGTATGAGTCTCAATCATGGAGATTCAAAAGCAATTGGACTTCCAAGGGTTTTTCCATCTCAAGGAAGAAAGAAGATCCAACAACCATAATAGAAGAAAGAGAGGTAGAAAATTTCTATCTAACTTTGATGGATCAGCAAATTGCATAGCCAAAGCTTTGGTGAAGGAGCTAGATTCCTATTTCCAGATACACCAAGTTTCAGAAAGGAGGCCATCAGAGTAGCAGCGTTGCACCTCAAATGTATGGCCCATGATTGGTGGTTTTGTACTTCTACTTCATTTAAACATGCAAATGTAAACACTTATGTTGGGTTCACTAGAAATTAGTGAGAATATTTGATATTAAACATTGTAAAACATCATGTGTTGAACCCAAAAACTCAAAACCTTTGCATGAGTGGGAGAGATCGATTTTTCCAACTCCACTCCATATTTTAGTTAAAGGGGATAAAAGCATGCATGATGTATTTCCAAGGGCAAGAGCCCCACTTCTTGAAGAGCCCTCTTCTATAGATGAAGACATGGAGGTTACTCCTTCAAGAGAAGACCAAGATCAAGGGTCTCTCATTGATGATGAGCATTCATAAATATTGATGAAGAGGATGAGCAAAGAAAATCTAACAATTTTGTACCATCGGGAGGAGATCCATCACCACATGGAGATGGGAAGGGAGCCATTGCTTCCATTAGAGGAGCCCTTGTGTCTTTTCAAGGAGTTCCAAATGATTCAACATGTGGAAACCAAAACACAATTCCGGAGTAGCATGCATTAGTTTTTGTGGATTGTGAGATGGAAGGAGAAGAAAGGAAGGATCAACATCAAGGGATGATTCACCCTTATCTATTTCAGGAGGTTTCTGCACAAAATAAGGCGACTGTATTGTGAAGTGAAGAGAGGGACAAATCAGTCCACTCATATACATATTCTAATTCATATTTTGATGTCTCACTACATGGGGCCATTCCACCTAGGAGGCCACCAGATTTAGAGTTGATGGGAGACATTTTTCCATTTGGTTCACCACTCTTAGATTCTGAAGGGGTGAATACCTTAGATGAGTCTAGTACAGTGCAGAGAGTTTGGGATAGACTCAAGGAGGAGAAAGACATTCTCTCATTTTCAGCATCACCCACTCTCACTACATATACTGCGCTGACAGAAGTTACTGCAGTGATGGAGGATGGAACCTCAATGGTGCAAGGGAGTTTCTCCATGGATTTGGAGAAACAGAGGGTACTTCCTTTGAGGAAGGAATCCTCCATACATATGAGTAGATGGAGGCCACTTATGCTTACATTGGCCAAGATCAAGAGGTTCTTTTTGGATGGGAGTTTCTCATGGGAGGTCAACTTCCAAATATCACCACTTCTATTTGAGCATGAGCAGTTGCATGATGGGCATAGCGGCATTTTGGAGGATGAATTTGGCATGAGGGATGTCAAAGGAGAAGATAGCAGCATGTGGTGAGCTTCACATTTCAAATCTTCAGTGCTCTCTCTTAGGAGGATTGATCCATATTAGAGATCTCAACTCTTGGTAGAGTACTCCATGGATCTTGGTTCTTGCATGATTCTTGATGACCCAGAGGGAGAAGATAGATACATGGTGGTTGGAGAGGTCATATATTATCATGGAAGATTCTTCTTGACTAGAGTTTCTAAGCTCAAGAGGAAGCTACTACATGCAACACATGTGGACTTTCTTTCCATGCACTTTGATGCATTTCATTCTTTGATGGAGGAGTTCACTTGGGAGGGCATCCAGCAGGATATATATCAGCATATGGAGAGATGCATATCCTGGATGTTGATGGAAAGGATTTCACAACCACTTCCCTACTCATTGAGGGTGAGGTAGAATTTCCAGTTGAGCTATCTCAACTCAAGGACCAAAGTACATTGTGGAGAAGGTACAATTTTGCATTATGATTTGTACTTATTTACTTCATATGAGTAGCATGTTATACCAAGGAGGAATATCCCTTCTTGCAAATTATATTATGATGTACTTGAGGCCAATTGCAGCATTTATATTGGCTATCCTTTTGGTGGTTTGTGGGGGAAGCCACATGATTCTTGGTGTGCACTATTGACACCACATTGTAATTTCATGATTCCATCTTATGAGATGATTGTGGAAACAAAAAAGTGGCTAGGAGGGAAATTTTTATTCTTTTTTTTGAGGCAGGCAAGGGATGCACTGCGCTGGTTCCATGTGTGGAACTATGATCCACTCTCCGGTTGTCATATGGCAACTTGTTTCCATTGGTTTTTGCTTCCATATATTGCTGATATTATTATGTTCATGGTGAGCTTTGTTTGGAGAGTGGGACAAGAGTTGAAGGTGCCCATTGGGAGTATGATTCTCCCTAATTTACATGTTGCATGTTTTAGGAGAAACAATGGGCAAACCATGATTTCCAAACTACATCTCTTTTCTTCATGTGGGAGAACCATTTGGAGAAGTTGAGTTCTTGGAGGAGGCACTTCATGGATGATTTGGTTGGTGGGGTAACTTGGGCCATTCTTGGAGGCCATGAAATTTCATCCCAAGGTCAGAAAAATCCCCATACTTACCATGAATGGAGAGAGAAACAACTTGGAGGGGAAAATATAATCTCTCCATGTAGCCCCAACACATTGCATAAACCAGGGGTTGAGGATTTCTTTGATGAGCTACCTATAATGGCTCATTTCATTTGGATGATAGCATGGGTATGGGAGACTCTCACTGGGGGTGAGATTCCCTATGTTTATCATCACTCCTACCTTGAGAAGGCCATGGGATAGCAAGAAGGTTTCCACTTACACCTTCCACTTTTTCATGATGTGAACCATTTGGGTTTGCATATTTGGGAGGAACCATTGGAGGGAAGATTTATTGCAGATTATGTTGAGTTGTGGTGGAAGCTATTGATGAGTATTACATAAGAAGACGAAGGGAGGAATTTTGATCTACCTTTATAGTTTCTTGAGGAAAAACAACATTTTGGAGGGGAGGACTATAATAATCCAAAAATTTAGCCTGCATCTAAATGGAATATTATAGTTGTTTTATCACTAAGTAGGTGAATAAGTGGGTGGGGAGACTCATAAAACCATTTTTGAAGGAATAATAATACTCCTAATGTGAAAGGAGGAAGAATAAGCAGCTGGATTAAGCACCTTTGGGTGTGAACATGGATTGGATCATGTTGATTCAGTCAACTTTGACCAAATCAACAGTGCTGTCATAGGAGAGTGGTCTTTATGATGAGACAACATAATTTTAGTGGAGGAAAACTTGCATGAGCTTGGTGGCAAGTATGGATGGGATCCAGTGTGAGGAAGCTCTCATGATATATATGGAGGGGATAGAAACCATTGTTATTCATGTTTTATTTTATCATTTGATATTGGTCTATTTAGACTTTTTCTTCCTCTTGCTGTTTAGTAGGGTTGTTGTGCTGTTTAGCACAATGGTGTTCCTGATCGGGAATCCCTACCTCATCCTCAGGGAAGGAGAGGTTCTTTGAGCTTCATTTCCTCATTCTTATATTTTGGCCAAGCTACCTCCTTCAGCTACAGTGTAGTTTCTATTTAGAGTTGGGTTGTGTTGCAAGGTGCAGCAAAGGAGGATCTCATAGAGCTATTTCTAGGCTTGTTTTTCAGTGGAGAGGTAGCCTATCCATTGGAGGACCAAAAAGGAGGGCTCCTGGGCATATTTCCACATCTTTGGAATTAGGTAAACCATCTACCATCCCTCACAGCGCAGTCACAATTCTAAACTGTGTTATTTTTGGAGGCAGTTGCTGGGAGGGTTCATTGAGCTCATCAGGAGTGTCTATTTCTGAGTAGAGGGATCAGCCTTTTATTTAGAAATACCATTGGAGGAGGACATCATAATTTTAGATCCATAATAGCCTCATTGTATTCAGATCTAGTTTGTAGTGACATCTTAACCCCAGGGTTATTTGTCACATTGTATATTTCTTGGTATTTCTAGCAATCTTTTCCGGGTTGGCTAGAAATCTTGTATTAGAGCCCACATCTTCTTTGCTGGGAATTTATTTGTTTCTATCAGCCACATTTCATGTATACATGTATTCAGTAGTAGCTACACTGATATAGACAGCGTTGTCACTACTCTCTGGCATTCTATACAGTTGCACCAACTCATGTGCTGATTGTTTTGATCATTGGAGTCTTGTTCCCATTGCTTGAGTGGCTTGTCCCGCATGATATTTTTGTAAATTTCTAATGATATATTAACAAAATGATGGTTGTATATTGATCCCTCTTATTTCATGTTCAGTTTTGTTGTGCTCTACATTTTAATGAGCTATATTGCTGCTATTTCCAATTTGGAATATTAACTGAGGTCACTCCGAGAATTTATGTGCTTCCTAAGATTCATAAAGATGGGGTTCCTCTTAGACCAATTTTCAATACCATTGGATCCCCCACCTATGAACTGGAAAAATATGTCACAAAAATTCTCAAACCTCCTGTTGGGAACACCGAATCCTTCATTAAGGACTCAAGTGACTTCGTCAAGCTTATTGAAAAAGAGAGGGTGGAGGAGAGCGACATCCTAGTAAGCTTTAATGTGGTTTCATTGTTTACCAAAATCCCTTTAGATGAAGTAGTGAATGTTATTAATGAGGTCACAGATCCTGAAACAACCAAGATTGCTGAGATTTATTTACAATCCACCTTCTTCAGCTTCCAAGGAGAATTCTATGAGCAAGTATCTGGTGTCGTAATGGGATCACCACTCTCACCTATTATGGCAAAATTATTTATGGAAAACTTCGAAAAGGAAGCCCTTGCTTCCTTTCCCTTAAGTCTATCTTGGTGGAAAATATTTGTAGATGACACTAACATAAAGTGGTCACATGGTAGGGAGAACCTCGAGAAATTATTCGATCACCTCAACTCAATTTCCTCATAAATTAAGTTTACCAAGGAGATGGAAGAAAACAGGAGCATTCCTTTCTTGGATGTACTGGTTACCAGAAAATAAGATGGAACATTAGGGCATCAATTTTTTAGGAATAAAACCTATACTGACAACTACCTTCACTCTGAGTCTTACCATCGCCCTGCTCAAAAATTTGGTGTCCTTAACACTCTTGCTGTAAGAGCCATGATAATATCAGATGAGGAGCACTTGGAAGAAGAAATATCTCAGCTAACATATGTTTTCTTGGGTATAGGGTACAAGGAAGGGGAAATTAGGAAAGCCATACAGTGCGAAAAGTGTTGTCGTATGAAAGATACGTCAGGATCCTCATGAGAGTAGTGGAAGGGTTTTTCTGCCATACATTAAAGATGTGATAGATAATATTGCTAGGCTTTTGGGGATGAGTAACATTTTTGCACAATTCTCAGCAACAGGAACCATTAGACAGAATATGCGCTCAGTTAAAGATATAATTAGTGAGGGTAAGCTTAGAGGTGTTTACAAGATTGAATGCTCTTATGGGAAGAGTTATATTGGCGAAACTGGGCACTCTCTTCAAAAGCGTCTGAAGGAGCATGGTGTCGATATTAAACATCAGCGATCACGAACCTCGGCTCTTGCTGATCTCTCCTCAAAAACTAAACATCACTTACATCTTGAGGATGATAGAATCATTGCGAGGGAGGAACACTATTAGATATGTAAGATTATAGAAGTGTTGGAGATTATACAACACCCACATAACATCAATAGGGACGGCGGATACGAGATTAGTGACAGTTGGCGACCTCTTATTAGAAAAATTTTCTCCTTAGGTTCGTCCTCATCCAAGGTATAATTTTGCAGGTTTGCTTGTCTTCCTTTTTAGTAAGCTAGTTTAGGGTCGTGTCAGTACAAAAACTCGTATTATTCCACTCACTCGTAATAATTATTTTTATTAAATTAATTTTTATTCTATTAATAAAAATTAATTAATTAAAATTTATTATGAGTAAATGGAAGCTAATTAAAAATTCAAATCTAACTTATTAAAAAGGTTTTATAATTAAAAATGTATTAGGTTTTAATTAATATGAAATTTAAAATTTATTAGGGTTTAATTAATAAAAATTTATTAAAATTCATATATTAACACATATTTATATAGGTATATTATTTAAGATTAAAAAACATATCATATTAGTGTTATTTAATATACTCCCTTAGATTAATAATTTAATTACATTATTTTAGGTTATAATTTCACAATTTTTAGTTAATCTAGAAGTTAAATAAAAAATTAGACATTAAAATTAATTTTAGACATTAAATAATTTTTTTTAATGAATTAGAATTTTATTTTAGGGTTATTATTTTAGAATTATAATTAATTCAATTAATATAGATGATTCAAATTAAAAAGAATTAAATATTTATTTAAAAGTTTTTAAATATTTATTATTTAAATTACATTATAATAAATAGATAAAAAAATACAATAATAAAATAAAATATATTTTAAATTGATTAACATAATTTATTGTCGGCTCCTCTCATCTTCATTAGCCTTCACTATTTATACCTTGAACTCTTGCGACCTTATTTCATTCTTCATTTATTTCTCATCCTGAAGACAGATCTCCGTTGGGATTCAAAACATCGACAATTGTTTTATGATACTATGGATAATCCAGTTTCTGCAAATAACAACGACAACCACAGAAGTTTGAGAACAACATGTACATGGTTCCAAAAACACTAGAAAATTCCACCTTAAAGTTTATGGGAGAAATGGCATGTACAAAACTGAATGTTACAATGAAGAACTTTTATTTACATATGTTCCAGACTATCGCGTGCCTTAAAGATTGCCTAAAAGTTTATGGGAGAAATAATACATGTACATGGTTTTCCTTAAGGTTTTCCTTAAAGTGTGTGGGATAAATGACATGTACATGGTTTGGAAAATTATTTTATGCACTTACTAAAATTTACGGGAGAAATGACATGTATGTACATAGTTTGTCTTAAAATTTTTCTTAAATTTTATGGGAGAAATTACATAGAAATGACATGTACATGGTTCCAAAAACACTAGCAAATACCTTAAAGTTTATGAGATAAATGGCATGTACAGAAATGGATATTACAATGAAGAACTTCTATTTAGATATGTTTTAGAGATTGACTGTAGGGGCATTTACTGGATATGTCACCTTTGAGAAAAGATGAGATCCAGAGGCTACCTGTCTGTTTACAGACTCTGCCTTTAGAACTTGTAGAATTGAACACTCAAAAGACAGACTAAAATCCTATGGAAGTTCAGACACTTTAGGGTTTCTTTTTAGGCCTTAAATTTTGCCTTGAATTAATGGGAGAAAGCCTTGAGTTTGTGGGAGAAATGACATGTGCCTGTTTTGCCTTAAAGTTTATGGGAGAAATCACATCTAGAAATGTCATGCCTTAAATATTTCCTTGCCAAGAGTTTAAGAGAGAAATTACATATACATGGTTTGCCTTAAAAGTTTCCTTATAGTATATGGGACAAATGACATTGCTTATAGTTTATGGGAGAAATGACATGGAAATGAAAGAGAAATGACATAGAATGACACATGCCTTAAAAATATAAATGATTCAAATTAAAAAAATTTAAATATTTATTAAAAAGTTTTTAAATATTTATTATTTAAATTAAATTATAATAAAAAGCTAAAAAAAATTTACAATAATAAAATAAAATCTATTTTAAATTGATTAACATAATTTATTGTCGACTCCTCTCATCTTCAATAGCCTTCACTATTTATAACTTGACCTCTTGTGACCTTCTTTCATTCTTCATTCATTTCTTGTCCTGAAGGTGGATCCCCGTTGGGATTCGAAACGTCGACAATTGTTTTATGATATTGTGGATAATCTAGTTTCTGCAAATAACATGTACATGTCATTTCTATGTCATTTCTCCCATAAAATTTAAGGCAAACCTTAAGGCAAACCATGTACATACATGTCATTTCTCCCATTTCTCCCATAAATTTTAGTAAGTGCATGGAATAATTTTTCAAACCATGTACATGAAATTTCTCCCACATTCTTTAAGGAAATATTTAAGGAAAAACATGTGTCATTTCTATATGTAATTTCTCTATCAATTCTATATGTCAATTCTCCCATAAACTATAAGGAAAACTTTAAGGAAAACCATGTACATGTCATTTCTCTCTCAAACTCTAGGCAAGGAAAACTTTAAGGCTTATGTCATTTCTATGTCATTTCTTTGTCATTTCTCCCATAAACTGTAAGGCAATGTAATTTCTCTCTTAAACTATAAGCCAAACTTTAAGGCATGCCATTTCTAGATGTGATTTATCCCATAAAATTTAAGGAAAACTTTAAGGAAAACCATGCACATGTCATTTCTCCCACAAAATCAAGGAAAAATTTAAAGCAAACCATGTACATTTCATTTCTCTCTTAAACTCTAGGCAAGGAAAAATTTACTCTAGGACAGAAAAACTTTAAGGCATGTCATTTCTAGATGTGATTTCTCCCATAAAATTTAAGGCAAACTTTAAGGAAAACCATGCACATGTCATTTCTCCCACAAACTTAAGGCTTTCTCCCATTAATTCAAGGTAAAATTTAAGGCCTAAAAACCAAACCTAAAGTGGCCGAACTTCCAAAGGATTTTAGTCTCTCTGTTGAGTGTTAACTTCTACAAGTTCTAAAGGCAGAGTCTGTAACGGGCCACGTAGCCTCTAGATTTCATATTTTCTCAAAGGTGACATATCCAGTAAATGCCCCTACAGTCAATCTCTGGAACAAATCTAAATATAAGTTCTTCATTGTAATATCCATTTCTGTACATGCCATTTCTCCCATAAACTTTAAGGTATTTTCTAGTGTTTTTGAGACCATGTACATGTATGTCATTTCTCCCATAAACTTTAAGGCATACGTTAAGACAAACTATGTACACACATGTCATTTCTCCCATTTCTCCCAAAATTTTTAGTAAGTGAAAAAATTAATTTTGAAAACCATGTAAATTTCATTTCTCCCACACACTTTAAGGCAAACTTTAAGGCAAACCATGTATATGTGTCATTTCTCCCATAAAATTTTAGGAAAACTTTAAGGCATGCCATAGTTTGGAATAGATCTAAATAAAATTTCTTCATTGTAATATCAATTTTTTTACATGCCATTTCTCCCATAAACTTTAAGGCAGCATTTCCTAGTGTTTTTGGAACCATGTACATGCCATTTCTACACCATTTCTCCCATAAAATTTAAGGAAAATTTTAACAAAAACCAAGTACATACATGACACTTCTCTTGTTTCTCCCATAAATTTTACTAAGTGCATAAAATAATTTTTCAAACCATGTACATGACATTTCTCCCATGCACTTTAAGGAAAAACATGTGTCATTTTTATATTTCATTTATATGTCATTTGTATATGTCATTTCTCCCATAAACTGTAAGGCAATGTAATTTCTCCCATAACCTAAAAGGAAAGCTTTAAGGCTAACCATGTACATGTCATTTCTCTCTTAAACTCCAGGCAAGGAAA